>OY747702.1:38056179-38411179 GCA_963556495.2 Valencia hispanica | reverse complement strand
CTGCTTTAAATTTCTCAATAACTTTATCCCTGACCTGTCTGGTGTGTTCTTTGGACTTCATGGTGTTGTTGCTCCCAACATTCTCTTAGACAACCTCTGAGGCCGTCACAGGGCAGCTGTATTTGTACTGACATTAGATTACACACAGGTGCACTCTATTTAGTCATTAGCACTCATCAGGCAATGTCTATGGGCAACTGACTGCACTCAGACCAAAGGGGGCTGAATAATTACACACACCCCACTTTTCAGTTATTTATTTGTAAAAAATGTTTGGAATCATGTATGATTTTTGTGCCATTTTGATGTTTCAGCCCCTGACCTTAGGCAAGTGGCTGAGGAGCATACAGAGCAAGACCACCGGGCTCAATAACAGCTTCATCCCTGCACATTTTCATAGACAATGGTCACAAAGTTCTTCACAAGAGGGCTAAACCCAATAAAATAAATAATAATGCACAACAGGAAGAACCACAATACATTCATAAAGACATATCATGAAAGCTGAAGTTAAACTAAAAAGTAAGGATTTCTTCAGCTGCTTTTTAAAAGTCTCCACAGAGTCCAGACTCTGTGGGAGAGAAGGCAGTGCATTCCACAAATCTGGGTGCAACAGCTTGGAAAGATATGTCCATGGATAGCTTTGAAGGTTATGACAAAAATTTCAAAATGAATCCTAGATCTGATGGGCAGCCAAATAATTCACTTTGAAATGGGGGTTATAGGGTTATGTGATGTCCAATGTTTAGTCAAGTTAGAAATCTCGCAGCAGAGTTTTGGACAACCTTCTTATTAAAACAAGTGAACAGACCATTACAATAGTCCTGTTGTGCAGACACAAAAGTATGAATTATCATCTTAAGTTCACTAGTAGACACAGGGCCCTAAGTTTTAAAATGTTACTCAAATGAAAAAAGCAGTTTCTACGATGCGTTTTAGATAATTATAATACTGTTAGTTTTCTGCCACACAAGATTTTGCAATTAGGTGGAAAAATAAAAAATAACTTTTATTTGTATCTGACCAGGGCAACTTTTTCCATATATATTTGCTCTGTCTTAAGATAAGTTTTTTGGTGAGAATAAGCCATGCAAGTAAAACTTAATTTAATAGAATTCATTAATAGCATTCTCCTAAATTACAATTGACCATCTTTGTTCATCAGATGGCTTCAGCTACTCTGTAGGGACAATTTGCTTAGCTTTAGTCACTGTGAAATAAATCCAAACTCCTTTGGACCCCAGAGGAAGTTCGAGGCGAGAATTCTCCATTTCTATGACCGTATTACAAAACAATTAGAAAACGATTAAAGAAATTAATCATTAATGGCTTTGCTAATTGGCGGCAGATTGGTTCCACTGGCATATTGGCAGTTCTGTGTTGGTTGTGAAATCCCAGCTCCGCTTAAAAGCAGCAAACTGAAAATGATAAAAGCTTTCCGTGTCCAAGTCGACACCTCTTAAACCCAGCATATCTCTATCTCTCTCTCTCTCTCTCTCTCTCTCTCTTTCTCTTCTCTCTCTCTCTCTCTCTCTCTCTCTCTCTCTCTCTCTTTCTCTCTCTCTCTCTCTCTCTCTCTCTCTCTCTCTCTCTCTCTCTCTCTCTCTCTCTCTCTCTCTCTCTCTCTCTCTCTCTCTCTAAAACCCCACTAAGCAGCCCTCCCATCCCTTCCCCCAGATTTAACTGACAGGCTGCAGTCATGGAGGTGAACAGTACAGCAGCCATTTTCATAGCATCAACTCCCACGTTCTGCCAATTAGGGCTGCTGGCAGTGTCTGATGATGGAACTATTAAAAGAGACGTTCGGGATCTGTCTGACAGATGGAATCATGCCTCCTATGTCTTAAGAAAGCCCGCCCACCGCTCCGCCCACAGCTGACACCCGTCACCTCCATATATAGCATCAGACCTGTCAAAAATCCAGCAGCAGCTTTGAGGTAAAAGGAAATAACACTTGAATACTGTAAATACTGTACACTGCTCATTGCCTGTGCAGAAGGCCATTTGCTGCATTTAAGCGGAAGGTCATTAGTGCCAGAACTACACAAAAGCTGAGCTTATGAGAATGGTAGTGGTAGATAATGAGGGAGAGAAAGCTACATTTGGTTTAAAAGAGGATTTCTAAGCTGAATAAAGAAAATACAAAAGGGGGACAAAAGGACAGTTAGAGAGGTAGGATGAGGGCATGGCAGGATGATTAGTGGGATGGGGCTGATGTAAGGTGGGATGAGATGATGTAAGGTAGTTAAGGTCGCTGAAACAGAGGAGCTAATGGCAGGAGGTGGAGGATAGATAAAAGTCATGAGGAGACAAAGAGACTAGGGCTAATAGAGGATGATGGGAGATGAGTCAAACAGATCCGCTCTTTTTTACGATAATAGAAACATTAATTATTTGATTTATTTTATACCAAATACTATCTGAGACAATAGCTGAACTTGAGATCTGCAGACCTTCTTCTCCCTATCTAACAGGCTGATCAAGATCAGCCAGAAGATCTAATTATTCCAGTGAGCCCTTTGGTCTACAAGAGGGCACTCATTTCAGCTTATGGCCATGATGTCATGATTTCAGTCATTACTCTCAGTTCAAAAGGACCTAAATGTATATCAGCTAGTGCACTGAGAGCTTTGACAGACTAATACCCCATTGATGGACTATTTACAATTTCTTCCCAACCAGAAGGTGGAAATCCACCCTTTTCTGCCTAAGGATCGTAGTCAAGGCCTCAGACCAGGCTCTGTGTCGTTCAGAAACTGCTGAACTGCCAAACCACTGACATTTTATCCACAACCATTTCAGGTTGACAAAGAATGATCTGGAAAAAAAAATCAGTGAGCAGCGGTTGTGTGGATGAGAATGTGCAGACTTGTTTCAGAAGGTAAAAAGTCAACAGTATCTTAAAAAAATGCTTTCATAATAAAGGTATGCAGAACATAACACACCTAAACTTAAAACAGAGGCCATCTTTGTTCATCAGATGGCTTCAGCTACTCTGTAGGGACAATTTGCTTAGCTTTAGTCACTGTGAAATAAATCCAAACTCCTTTGGACCCCAGAGGAACTTCCAGGCGAGAATTCTCCATTTCTATGACCGTATTACAAAACAATTAGAAAACGATTAAAGAAATTAATCATTAATGGCTTTGCTAATTGGCGGCAGATTGGTTCCACTGGCGTATTGGCAGTTCTGTGTTGGTTTTGAAATCCCAGCTCCGCTTAAAAGCAGCAAACTGAAAATAATAAAAGCTTTCCATATCCAAGTCGACACCTCTTAAACCCAGCATATCTCTCTCTCTGCCAAACCACTAGTGCACCGAGAGTTATGACAGACTAATACCCCATTGATGGAATATTTACAATTTCTTCCCAACGAGAAGGTGGAAATCCACCCTTTTCTGCCTAAGGATCGTAGTCATGGCCTCAGACCAGGCTCTGTGTCGTTCAGAAACTGCTGAACTGCCAAACCACTGACATTTTATCCACAACCATTTCAGGTTGACAAAGAATGATCTGAAAAAAAAAATCAGTGAGCAGCGGTTGTGTGGACGAGAATGTGCAGACTTGTTTCAGATGGTAAAAAGGCAACAGTATCTTAAAAAAATGCTTTCACAATAAAGGTATGCAGAACATAACACACCTAAACTTAAAAACCTAAACTTAAAACAGACTACAGGCTACAGCAGCAGAGGACCACTCTGGGTGCCACTCTTGTCAGCTAAAAAAATGAAACATAGGCAACAGTCCGCACAGGTTCAACAAAACTGAACAATAACAAACTGGAAAATTGCTTGGGCTTATGAGTCTTCTTTATATCTTCTGACATTCAGACTATGGGTCAAAGTATGGCATGAACAATATGGATCCTTTTTGCCATGTATCATAAGTTCAGGTTGAGTATTGTTGCTGACCATGTCTAGTTTTTGCTGTGTCCCACTATCTGTGTGTACCATGAACTTTGTTGCCCTTCAGCCCTTCTTTAACTTTTTGAGTGTTCTCAGGAGTTGGAAAGTGCAGAGTACTCTGAATTTTACAATAAAAAAGGACAAAAGGCCCGCTATCTGAATCAAATGGGATCACCAAGACACCCAGGACCACCTATTCATCATTGGCAATAAAATGGACATTTTACAACTTCTTTTTGGTATTTCACAGGTTTCTCACTAGCTAGTTCAAAATACTGCTGCATGGTTTTCAATAGTTACAAGGAAGCAAGAGCACATCATGTCAATTTTGACCTCACTTCAGTGGGTTGCAGTATCTTTTAGGATCCATTATTTTTAAAGTCCACTGTAAGCTTAACTCTATTTTGTCTTTCTGTATTGCTGTACCCTTATGTGCCAACTCCCTCGCTCAGGTCAGCAGATACAATGTTGTTGAAAGTCCCTAAGGCACAATGCAGAGGTAGAGGTGGAAGAGCTTTTGCAGTGTAGGCCCCTAAACGATGGAAGGGTTTGCAAGTGCAGATTAGGCAGGTTCCATTACTTACCAAGTTTAAATCTAAATTAATATCTCACTTTTTCTCCCTGGCCTTTAACACAGAGAAGGAGTTTTATTTGATCTAAACCGATTTTTTTAAATTGTTTTTTACTTGTTTTCATTTTGTAATTCTGTTTGTTCTGCCTGTATTCCTGTATACACACGTGCTCAAATTTGTTGGTACCCTTACAGCTCATTGAAATAATGCTGCATTACTCCTGAAAAGTGATGAAATTGAAAGCTATTTTATCATGTATACTTGCATGCCTTTGGTATGTCATAGAATAAAGCAAAGAAGCTGTGAAAAGAGTTGAATTATTGCTTATTCTACAAAGATATTCTAAAATGGCCTGGACACATTTGTTGGTACCCCTTAGAAAAGATAATAAATAACTGGATCATAGTGATATTTCAAACTAAATAGTTACTTTAATTAGTATCACACATGTTTCCAATCTTGTAATCAGTCATTCAGCCTATTTAAATGGAGTAAAGTAGTCACTATGCTGTTTGGTATCATTGTGTGCACCACACTGAACATGGACCAGAGAAAGCAAAGGAGAGAGTTGTCTGAGGAGATCAGAAAGAAAGTAATTGACAAGCATGGTAAAGGTAAAGGCTACAAGACCATCTCCAAGCAGCTTGATGTTCCTGTGACAACAGTTGCAAATATTATCAAGAAGTTTAAGGTCCATGGAACTGTAGCCAACCTCCCTGGGCGCGGCCGCAAGAGGAAAATCGACCCCAGAATGAACAGAAGGATAGTGCGAATGGTAGAAAAAGAACCAAGGATAACTGCCAAAGAGATGCAAGCTGAACTCCAAGGTGAAGGTACGTCTGTTTCTGATCAAACAATCCGTCGCTGTTTAAGCGAAAGTGGGCTCCATGGAAGAAGACCCAGGAGGACTCCACTTTTGAAAGAAAAACATAAAAAAGCCAGACTGGAATTTGCTAAAATGCATATTGACAAGCCACAATCCTTCTGGGAGAATGTCCTTTTGAGAGATGAGACAAAACTGGAGCTTTTTGGCAAGTCACATCAGCTCTATGTTCACAGACTCAAAATGAAGCTTTCAAAGAAAAGAACACCATACCGACAGTGAAACATGGAGGAGGCTCGGTTAAGATTTGGGGCTGCTTTGCTGCGCCTGGCACAGGGTGCCTTGAATCTGTGCAGGGCACAATGAAATCTCAAGACTATCAAGGCATTCTGGAGCGAAACGTACTGCCCAGTGTCAGAAAGCTCGGTCTCAGTCGCAGGTCATGGGTCCTCCAACAGGATAATGACCCAAAACACACAGCTAAAAGCACCCAAGACTGGATACGAACAAAACATTGGACTATTCTGAAGTGACCTTCTATGAGTCCTGATCTGAATCCTATCGAACATCTATGGAAAGAGCTGAAACTTGCAGTCCGGAGAAGGCACCCATCAAACCTGAGACAGATGGAGCAGTTTGCTCAGGAAGAGTGGGCCAAACTACCTGTTAACAAGTACAGAAGTCTTATTGAGAGCTACAGAAAACGTTTGATTGCAGTGATTGCCTCTAAAGGTTGTGCAACAAAATATTAGGTTAGGGGTCCCATCATTTTTGTCCATGCCATTTTCATTTGTTTTCTTATTTACAATATTATGTTGAATGAAACATCAAAAGCAAAGTCTGATTTCTATTCAATATGTAATAAACAATGGTGGATGCCAATTACTTTTGTCATTTTCAAATTATTTCAGAGAAAATTGTGCATTCTTCATTTTTTGTGGAGGGGTACCAACAAATTTGAGCACGTGTGTACTTTGGTTCAGTACAGAACATTGGTCTACTTCAGTGTTACTCAAACTTTTTACACTGTGTACCACCTGAAAAAATATCGAGCTCTCCAAGTACCACCATTATGACCAACCTGAACTTACAGTAGAGAAGGATTACCCTTTTACCATTGGACAATTCGCAAAGGAGGCACATTTACTCCTAATAAGTATTCTTTATTTTGTATGATTGTATTGAAATGGCTTTTCTTGAAAAGTGCCTTGAGATGACATCTGTTATGAAATGGTGCTTTATAAATAAACGGAAATGAATTGAAATTTAATTTATTGGTATTGCTGCCATCCACAGCCACACTGTACAAAACAGTCGCATTATAACACGTGCTTAAACTCATCCTAAAATGGTTCAACATACCTTTACCTCTCATACACACAGCAAACGCGAACATTAAGAATAACAGCTGTATTTCACACAGACACACAAACACACACGCACACACACACACACACGCACACAGTATGCTGACAGAACCAGAACTGTTCAGTTTCTTCCAAAACGATTCTTCTAATATAGTTCACAGATAATCCACCTGTTAACAGTCTGCTACTTAAACATATAAATTGTAGCAACATAGCAGGAATAATGGCTTTAATGAAGCATACTCACATTTATAAGAACTGGCCAGCATATTGACTTTTATGTACTTACATATATTTAATGAGATGGGTGTGCCTGTCTCTGTGCACTCAGTCCTTGATGTCTGGCTCGATAGTGGTCAGCTTCACTCTCAAGTCTGGCTCAGCATCCATCCTGCTTCTGTATTTTGTCGCACAGATGTGTTGTCACAAAAGGAAGGAGAACGCGCACACCCTTATTCGAAAGCGCTGCGTATTCCCTGCGTTGCTGTATCCAAAAGTCCAACAGCGACAGTTTTTTGAAACCAGTCTTTAACATTTCATCACAAGAAAGTTCTATTAAACTCTCCTGCTCGCAAACAGTAAAATCCTTGGGGATTTCAGAGGTTTCGATGCTGAATGGATTTCTAATCCAGTTGTTCACTTCGGGTGTCTTTGGGAAATATTCCCTGAACTGTTGTCTGAGGGATGAAAGGTGCGCAGCGATGTTGTCCTGGATCCTGTCATCAAGTTGCAGGTTGTGTTCGGACAGAAAACTCTCCAAAGCAGGGAAAGCTGAAACATCACCTGCCATGACTTTGATTTCGAACAGCTCTATCTTTTTCAGCAAAGCGCTGACTTTGTCCTGCACGTCAAAAATGTTGACATAGAGTCCCTGTAGTCCCAAATTCAGTTTGTTCAAACGGGAGAAAATATCTGACAAGTTTGCCAGTTGACTAAGCCACACAGTATCTTCAAAAACGTCTGATATGTGAAATGTTTTATCCTGTAAGAACACCTGGACCTCTTTGTGCAACTCAAAAAGCCTTGAAAGCACCTTACCTCTGGATAACCATCTGACTTCTGTATGAAGCAGTAGCTGGACATGCTCGCTGCCCATCTCATTACAGAGCACGTGAAACAGTCGAGAATGCATCGGTCGGGCCTTAATAAAGTTAACAGTTTTTACAGCTGAGTCAAGCACTGACTTCAGCTCATCGGACATCTTCTTCACTGCAAGTGCCTGCCGATGGATGCTGCAGTGTGTCCATCGCATCTCAGGAGCCACTTCCCGAATCCGGGCTGCTACTCCACTGTGCCGGCCTGTAATCGCCCTGGCTCCATCGGTGCAGACTCCAACACACTTTTTCCAATCGACTCCGTTCTCTTGCATGAAGGAGTTCAGCAGCTGAAATATATGCTAGGCTGTAGATCTAGTATCAAGTTGTTGGCAGAACAGGAAATCCTCCTTAGCTTCACCATCGCAAACATATCTGACGTACACAAGCAAATTAGCCAAATTTGCAACTTCGGTCGTCTCATCAAGTTGGAGGGAATAATACACACTTTCTCTGATTTGCTGAATTTGTGTCTTTTTAACGTCGTCAGCCATGATCAGTATTCTCCGCGACACAGTGTCATTTGACAGCGGCACCAAGTTTAACTGTTAAGCAGCCTTTTCCCCCCACATGATGTGTGTAATTTCTTTGGCTAATGGCAGGCACAGTTGCTCGCCTATTGTGTGTGGCTTTCCTGCTTTTGCTATACGGAGGCTGGCACGATATGAGGCCTCCTGTGCTTTGGCCGTGGATGTAACACAAGACTGCATTGCAGACTTGGACTGCTTCAGCTCTTCCTGCTTTCTTCAAAAAAAATCCAGCGGTTTATCTTTCAGCTCTCTGTGTTTGGTTAGAAGGTGCCTTTTGAGGTGCGCTGGTTTCATGGATTCATTGCTGAGGACTTCACCACATACCACACACTGGGGCCTCGGCTCTTTGTCAGTCCCGCGCCAACTAAATCCAAATTTGAGGTACCTTAAGTCATATTTTCTGACTGCTTTGGGTTGCTTGGTGCTCATAGGTGCTGTGGACACTTGACTGGCATTGCTCAAGCAGCCGCTAGCACTTGTGCTCGATTCACCATCATAGTCCTCTTCATTTTCACGGCGGCTGCCTGAAATATCCTCCTCCTGAACAGCAGTTCTCTTCATAAAACTTCCCGTTTGAAACCACGATTGAAGTGTTCTTGAACCACTCACCTTCCCTCTTAATATATTATCTCTGCTCATCTTTTCAAACTGTTCAACTCATAACCAGTCACGTCTCCACTAAGAGCATGTTACGTACGTAATCTCTACGACGTAGCAAGCAATATTCAAACAAAAAGCAAATGGAACACAATTCTTAGGCTATTTTAAATATAAATTTATTATACTTTATGTATTTTAATTTCAAAGTTTTGTATTAACTTGATTGAATTGTACATTTTGAATTAATTTTATTTTCAAAAAACATTTACGACTTTTCTCCAAGTACCACTAGGGGGAGCTCGCGTACCACTAGGGGGACCTCGTACCACAGTTTGAGAATGGCTGGTCTACTTTGTTTGGAAATGCTTTGTTTTGGTAGTCAAACTTATAAACCTTTTAACAACCATTCTCCATTTCAGAAAGCTGATTGTTCTTTTCCCAACAGAAAACTTCGCTCTCAGTCTGTTTACTGGTGGTTCCTAGAGTATCTAAAACTACAATGGGAGACAGATATTTTATTCATCAGGCTCCTCTCTTGTGGAATCAGCTCCCAGGTTTAGTCCATACAGGAGAGACCCTGTCTACTTATCTTTTAGATAAAGCTTATAGTTGGAGGGGCTAATGTTATCCTGACCTATCTCTGTAGTTATGTAGGCTTTCCCCCAATTGCGTCAGCAACCCGTTATGGCAGTGTAGCGGTTTTTGACGCGACCACCGCGGCGCATTGATACCCACCGGGAGTGTTTCAGACACAAAATGGCTGTGCCGTGGTCCGCAAAGCTTGAAGACAGAGACTGCGCATCCCAAGCATCTGCCCCCACCCCTCACAGTACCTTGACCAAAGGAAACTGGAAAGTTGTAATGTAACATTGTTAAAGCTTTTTAATGTCCTTATGTAGCGTACTTAATCTCCAAAAAGGTAAAATTACTCATCATTGACAACATCGTTTAAACACCTGATACAGACTGACAAATGGGTTCTGTAATTTTCAGACCAAAAGCTGCTACTTTTTTCACACCCTTTAGACCTTACTTCCTATACAACGATGTGGCTAATTTATAGATTTTTTTTTACTGGCTAACGGCCTCCGGGGAGCACTATAGCAAAAAGCGCATACGTGAGACAGACATGTGGGGAAAGATTATGCGCCGAAGAAGACCCTAACCCTAACTAATTAATATTGCGTTATCTGACCCTTTCTGTATTTTCTTTGAAAGTACCATCTCTGCTATCCAGCCACAGTAAGACCACTATAAAAAACGGTTTTCTAGGGGACAGTTCAGTAGAAACCTTTAAACATATTTACCCTTCCACCACATCCCCCTCATCTCCCAACTCAAACTCAGTAAATAAGCTGGTAGATAATTTCCTTGCGAAAACCTCAGACATCATGGATTCCATTGCTCCAACTAAAGTGAAAGTAGTCTCAGGTAGAAAAAAGTCTCCGTGGACAAGTAATCCACTGGTACGTAGCAACCAATAACATTAGCTACCATAACTACGCGGATGACACTCAGCTCTACATTACAATGTCACCAGGTGACTCTGAACCCATTCAAACCCTAAATCAATGCATTGACCAAATAAATGGATGGAAGTGCCATAACTTTCTCCAGCTGAATAGAAACAAAACTGAAGTAATTATTCTTGGACCCAAGGAGGAACGATCAAGAGTCAGCACACAGCTTAAATTAATACAGCTAGAAACTACTGATCAGGCTCGAAACCTAGGTGTAGTAATGGACTCAGACCTGAACCTCCAGGGTCACATAAAGGCAATAACAAGGTCAGCCTTCTATCACCTGAAGAACATCTCTAGAATTAAAGGACTGATTTTGCAACACGACCTAGAACAACTCATCCATGCGTTTATCTTTAGTCAGATTGATTACTGCAACAGCATCTTCACAGGTCTGCCTAAAAAGTCAATCAGACAGCTGCAGCTGATCCAGAACGCTGCCGCTCGTGTCCTCACTAGAACCAGGAAAGTAGAGCACATTACCCCAGTTCTAAAGTCTAAGGACTTCTAAAGTCTAAGGACTTTAGAACTGGGGGCTTAGCACCAAAATATGTTGAAGACCTGTTGTCACGGTACCAACCACCAAGACCACTCAGGTCCTCCAATTCTAGCCTACTAAACATCCCTAGACTCAGAACTAAACATGGAGAAGCAGCTTTCAGTTTTTATGCTCCCCTTATCTGGAACAGACTTCCTGACGAGTGTAGAGCTGCTGAAACGGAACTGCTTTAAATCGAGACTAAAAACCCATCTGTTTAGAATTGCCTTCGAGTAAATGCTTGATGTCATATGTATGAAACGTGTTCATGCTCTCTTGCTTTTTTTTGGGATCTTTCTCTTACTTTATTGTGTATCATGTGTAATGTGTGTTTCTTTTACTTTTAATTTCCATTGTTTTTTTTGTTTTTTAAATCACCAAATCATGTAAAGCACCTTGAATTGCCCTGCTGTTGAAAGTGTGCTATACAAATAAAATTGCCTTGCCTTTCCTTGCCTTGCCTTGTGACTTTAGGTTTTGGAACTTGTCCTGAATTTTTAGGATGAGGGTTGGGGTAAGGTTATAAGTAAATATCCATCGTTAGCTAAATTGTAAACACAGGTTTTAATAAAGTTAACAAAAAGGAAACTTACCTTTTAGACGTGGGCGATGCTGAAAAAAATTCTCATGCATTATCACCGATAACAATGGTAGAAGGTACGCATCTACCATTGTTATCGGTGATGATATGCATTAGAATTTTGTAGATGATGTGGAGGAGGCACATTCTGAAGCTAGTGTATGGGAGTGATGATCGCTAATAACGGCCATTTAAAGGTTGATAACATTCTAATCGGGTGCACCTTTTTAGCTGAATTTTTAATTGATTATTAATTAATATCTGGTTAATTACTCTGCATGTTTTACTTGATTTTATTTTGTCAATGTTTTACCATACCCTACCAAGTTTATTTATAAAGCGCACTTTACGACAGCATGAGAGCTGACCAAGGCGCTGCACATTTCAAAACAAACATATACAGATAAAAATAAGATAATAATCAATAGATAAAAAAGAATAAAATCAATTTAAAAAAGCATTAAAATATAAAATAGATCAAATTAAATTATGTCGAAGGAAAGGCTAAAGAATAAAAGTAAGTTTTGAGTCGTGACTTAAAGTGTGCTAGAGTTGGCGACAGCCTTGCTGGAAGCGGAATACGATTCCAGAGTGAAGGACCACAGACTGAAAAAGCGCGGCTGCCACGGCCTTCATATCTGGCTTTGGGAACTTGGAGTAGATGCTGCTCTGCTGATCTAAGGGACCGTGCTGGAATGTATGGAGAAAGTAAGTCAGAAAGGTATGTGGGTGCCAAGCCATGAAGGGCTTTATAAACAAAAATTAAATTTTTAAATTCAATTCTGAAGCGGACAGGCAGCCAGTGCAGATTGGCCAGCACTGGAGTGAAATGTTGCCTGTGTCTAGTGTTAGTTAAGAAACGAGCAGCAGCATTCTGAAAAGCTGGAGTCGGGCAGTTGTTGATGAACTTGTCCCATAGAAACATGAGTCAGAGTAATCAATCCGTGAGGTGATAAAAGCATGGATGACTGTCTGAAGATGATTTCTTTTTAGGATGGGCTTTAGCTTAGAGAGGCGTCGCAAATGAAAAAAAAAACAAGACTGGACTACATTGTTAACATGCGCATCCATTTTAAGAGTGGAATCTATCTGGACTCCAAGGTTACGGACTGTGGCTTTTAGGTGAAAGGGAAGATAAGAGACGGTTGGGCTAGAATGGGCATTGGCACTAAAAATAATAGCTTCAGTCTTAGATTCATTTAAAAGGAGAAAATTAGTCGTTAACCAGTCGTTGACTATGCTCAAACAATTGATTAATGGCTGCATTCCATCACCAGGTTTGACAGAAACGTAGAGCTGACAATCATCAGCGTATAGGTGATATGGAATGCAATGGGCTTGTAATATGTGACCAAGAGGTAGGACATATAGATTAAAAAGAATGGGACCAAGAATGGACCCCTGGGGGACACCACATGTTAAAGCTTAGTGAAAAAGTTAGAAAGCAGTAGCACTGTCACACAGTATATCCAGGGAATGACCAGTCACCAGATAAGCTTCAGTGCACATATGGACAAAAATAATTTCCTACGAACAATCCATCACCAGGTTTGACAGAAACGTAGAGCTGGCAATCATCAGCTTATAGGTGATATGGAATGCAAAGGGCTTGTAATATGCGACCAAGAGGTAGGACATATAGATTAAAAAGAATGGGACCAAGAATGGACCCCTGGGGGACACCACATTGTAAAGCTGCTGATGGCGAGGCCGCCGCATCTACCATTACACTGAAAGTTCAGTCAGAAAGATAGAAAGCAAACCAATTCAGGACAGTGCCACGAAGGCCCACCAGCTGTTCAAGTAGAGTAAGAAGAGTCGAGTGATCAATTGTGTCGAAAGCAGCTGAGAGGTCCAACAAAACAAGGAGTGTATCAAGGCCTGAGTCTAAAGAAATTAAAATGTCATTAAAAAGACGAAGGTGGACATATTCTGTGCTGTGTAAGGCCCGGAATCCTGATTGGAAGGGGTAAAGCAATTGAGCATCCTTTAAAAAGTCACACTTTTACACTACATATTTATGCATTTTATCAATGTTTTACTATTTAATGTCATATTTATCTACTCTATTTTACTCTGTTATTTTAATCTTCCTTCCAGTGTGTGGGAGCCCTCTGCCTCGGGAGCAGTGGTTGGGCTGTGGCTGCCTTGGTACTCTCCAGGTAGTGCTTGGGTGGAGGAGGGGGTCCCAGCCTTCCCTCCACTGGGCGCCCTGGGCCGGTGCCTCGGCTGTTGCTGTCGATCTGCTGCTGCCAATGCAGATGGCTCCCCTGATGGCATTTCCTTAACTGGCTCATCTGTTCTCAGCCCAAAGTGTGTGTACATGGGAGATGGGTTGGGAGGAGGGGGTTATAATTGTGATCATGTTTTAACTTTGATCATGTTTTTGTTCTCTGGGGGGGTGTATGTGGGGTCATTTTAATCTCAAATTTTTTATGAAAAGCGCTTTATAAAAAAAGTTTGATTTGATTTGATACAATTCACTCTTTTTATGTTTAACCCTGTTTTTAACAAAGCAATGAAGGAGTGATTGCTGCAACACTATACTTTATTTTTCACCTTAGACATTTTATTATTGGTTCAGAGTTTACTAGTATAGCTTTGAGAACTACTGGACTACTGTTTTTCCTTTTTTTTTACATGTCTGCTCTGTCTTCTCCAACCCCCACTCTGTCCTGGCAAATGACCATTCACATTGAGTAAGCTTCTGCTGGAGGGTTCAAGGGAGCAATGTCCTGAATTTTTCTTTCCACTGTCGCCACATGCAAACTCAGTATGGATGATGGTTGAAATATTAAGAACTCTGTGGAATTGGCTTGGTTTCCTTAGATGTAAAACTTAGGAACTGGCAAAGAACGGGAATGTATGCAACTGACTTTGCGTCTGTCTACATGATTGGGTTGAAAGGACTGTATATTAGTGTATGTGGTGGAATTTAATTTGATCAAATTAATTTCCACTATGGGGAAAAACTAACAAAAAAGAAGCATATACAGTGTGAATTAGGACAAGTATACATTTCCTTCTACATTTGTGATTCTCTAAACTTTTTCTAAATTTTTTACCTAAAATTATTCGGCAAAATCATTTTTGTTTTAGCGTGGGGTATTAGATTTAAGTTTATTCAGTAAAAGCTTATTGGACAAACATTACAAAATGTATCGTGAATCGGAGGAATTCTTTGGAGAGACTGTTGCTATTGTTAGAATTTTTTAGAGTGAAGTTCTGGAATGGAGAAATGTCCCATGTTTACTTGCTGTAAATGGAAGGATTTAATAACAGAAAGGTTACATGACACTCCATTTTTATCAGTTTTTCCTTTGCAAACAATAATGGGTGAAAACAGATGAAAAGTGGTAAAATCTCAGGTTTTGAATCCATAGAGGTTTACTTACAACAAAGTAAAGGGAAAAACCCTTTCCTTAAAAAGCCACCCTGTTGCTGTTGAACAACAGTGACAGTGTTGGACCAATTTAAGTGACCATGACTATCTTACATGTTGCTGTACATCATTCAGTGAAAAAGTTAGAAAGCAGTAGCACTGTCACACAGTATATCCAGGGAATGACCAGTCACCAGAAGAGCTTCAGTGCACATATGGACAAAAATAATTTCCTACGAATAATCTGACAAGTTTCAGCTTTAACGTATGTCCCTGTGACTGACAGCAAGCTCGTCGCTCACCATTTAAATTCTCCTGCAATAACCTCCGCCCATCTGGCCCGCTGTGCAGCACAAAAACAAACACTTGGAAAACTCTGCAAATAGCATCTGACCCACCTACACCAGCAGCTGCAGTTTGTATATCGGCGCCAGATGGCCGCTATCGACTATTTTTGACTCCAACTGCAGCCCATCAGATGACAGCAAATTTTTGCTGTTCACCTCCTGCTCTGCTGAGGATGCAAAAAACCCAATCATCTAATCTCTGTGTTTATTTTTAATTACATTTACAAATAAGATAGCAGACTTAAAGTGCACTAATATCTTTTTAATATATCTTGGCTGCTTCGAGAGAATTTGAAGGAGTCATGACCTGTAATTTTCACTTTTCCCCAGTTTAAGAAATATTTACAAACATGTAAAGATACGTAACTTTTTGTAATTTTTTTTATGACATTAAATCAGACTAAAGTTTTCCTACTTTAAATTGTTTTTTTTTTTGTAGTCTTTACAGATTTACACTCACAAGCATTAACATGTTTTTCAAAGGCTAACAAAAGTTACTGTAAGTAATCCCCAATGTAGTTCTAACTATTGCTGAATTAAGAGTTTGGAGATCCTGCTTTCTCCATTACTCAGAAATTCCTGTTGAATGCATTTATCAAGTAGTTTATGACGAATTTTCAACAGAATGGATCAAAACAAGAAGTTTAAAGGTTCTGTAATGGATCAACAAAACTAGACCTTAGCTTAAACAAGATCCTTTTAGTCATTGATTGTGTGCATATTTCAACTAACTAAAAGATAGAACGTTGTAAGGTAATAGTAAATTTGTTTATAGAAAAGACAAATAATTAGAATTTTTAAAGGAGTCATGCCCTGTAATTTTCACTTTTCCATGAGAAAAAAGGTATGTTATGATTGCCTAACGATTATACACTGCCCGGGAAGCCGATATCTAAAAGTGAAGCATTTGTTTACCCCTGGGTTCGTCAACCAGCCCACGTGCACGCGCACTCAAATTCGTGGTTTTAATTTCTGGAGGATATACTATATATGGACATCGCAGACCTACCTATGCTGTGGGAAGCCCGCCCTCCCTCTCTCCATTCTCCCCCTCGCTCCTCTCTCCCTCATATTCGGTCGAGCGCCGCCATTACTGAATTCTAGTGATGGGAATTCCAGCTCTTTTTGGAGAGCAAGTTCTTTTGGCTTGACTCACCATAAAGAGCTGGCTCCTCAGATTTTCTGTTGCTTAAAGTGTATTTATTACCAAAATTAATGCAAAACAATGTCTACCAAATGTACCAAAACAAGCGGGGGGAATGAAAAAATAAAAAAAACGCTCCCAATGACGAGCCGGCACCCATCGTTCACTTCAAAGAGTTAGCTCTTAGAGCCGGTTCGTTCGCGACCGACACATCACCGATTTGAAGTACGAACTCCACCGTGAAAGATGCAGAAAGTTTCTTCACGCAATGATGCATGAAGAAGACATATTTGTGTCAGCCTTTTATTTTAATCAGCTAAATCAGCTAAAACCATTTCTGCCAGAAACGTAGTGCACATGTGAGTTGCTCTGTTGTTGACTGCCAGAATCAACATGGAAATATTTTTTCAATTTTTTTACGCCGGAATCCTTTACGAATTTGGGACAATATCAGGCGAAGTTGGCATCGAAGCTCCGTTTGGAAAAAGTGTCCATTCCAACAATCAGTGACTTGCCTGCAATTGAAACGGTAAGGCTGTGTTTTTATTGCTCTGCTGTGTGTAACAAACAGCAGCTAACTGCTAATGTGGCTATTGTATGCTAGCGGGAGTAGTAGATATGGGTTAGATATGCTGAAGCGTTACCTGCGGTGTCAACCCCCCTCCTTCCTGCCACCAATAAACGCCCCTCATTTGCATTATTACAATGCCCGTCCACGACAGCCAAAGTATCACATCATATCTCGCGAAACAATAATGCCTTCAGAAATAAGGGTCAGAGGAGCTCTGTGTTTATTTTTTTAAACTTTTTTTTTAGAAGGGCCTGAAAGACTATAATAGAGCGTGGGTATCCAAGATAATACTAGGTTACGACTCCTTTAATTGGCTTTTATTTGGTTACATCTAACCTGGAGCTGGAAGTAAAATGGTCTGTAGTAGATGTGCTTACTAAATGTCAACAAAGTAATTGATATATTAAATTATGTGGGTGGAAAAAAAGAGGAAAAAAAGGGCTGATCACTACGGAGCCCCCATATATGGTTTCATTCAATCAATAAAAGTTGAAAGTCAGATTGTTTGGTCTAGTTTTTTCAATTGACACTGAAAGCCAGGAGGCTGTTGGCTAAGAAGGATAATTAAAATCCATGTTGTAGCACAAAGAACAGTGCTGACTATGTCAATGGTATTATTCTCACAATCTATGACCCAATGGCTGGACGAGACCAGACTGCTCACAGTGTAAGCTAAATGCATATGCAAAGGTGTCAAGTAACAAAGTACAAATACTTAGTTACCTTACTTAAGTAGAAATTTTGGGTATTTATACTTTACTGAAGTAATTATCTATGGGCCTACTTTTTACTTCTACTCCTTACATTTTCACGCAATTATCAGTTACCAGTGTGGCTGGTTAGACGCACTTCAAAGAGCCCAGTGTCGTGCCAAACATCCGAGCGAAAGAGCGCATGCGCCGACATTTTCTGCTGCTGAAGCGATATGAAGCTGGGTTCAGAGAGTCTTTCCGACTTCTGATCACTTGAATCAGAGAAATGTTCCCTGATTTCAAAACTTTGGCTGAAGTGGAGCTTTTAGTTCCAGTCTCCAGCGCGGATTGAGCCTCTAGAACAGTGGTTCCCAACAGGATGTTCGTTTGCCCCAAGGGGGTCATTAGAGATTGCAGGGGTCTGCACAATCGTGTCTGTGCTGAGGTTGTAAGACTTTTGGTGATACTATTCTTAATATATATATATATATATATATATATATACATATATATATATATATATATATATATACTATATACTTATTAATGTTCAGTAGTCCACATATGGTTCTGTAATGTAATTGCATTGCACTAAAAATAATTACTTTTATACTTTAAGTAGTTTTGAATCAAGTACTTTTTTACTTTTACCCGAGTAAAAAACTTGACTTGATACTTCAACTTCTACAGAAGTCTTTTTAAACCCTTGTGTCTATACTTCTACTTGAGAATTGAATGTGAATACTTTTGACACCTCTGTGCATTTGTGACAGATCGTAGTCTTTGGAGGTCTTGGAGGAGCCAAAGAAAGAGGACGGACAGGCAGAGCTTGGAGCTGGAGAATGGACACTGCAACAAAAGAGTTTAAAGAGCAACTCACCCCCCTGCCAGAGTCTTACTCCATCCACATTTCCTGTTTGAAAAATGCACCAAAAGGAGTTGTTGCCTGGCAGACCAAGGGACATGCGGGGGGAGAGGGCTGGGCTGTGACTATTCCAACTCCAACTCGCAATGCAGCTTGGGTGGAGAATCACTTGTTTTATACCATGGTCTGGGGAAATAGTCGATTCTGACTGGCTGGAGGGTGTAGGTTAAAAAGTGATAATGTACACCTAGAAAAGGCGTCCCGTCAAATTGCCTGATGACAGTTCTAAATGATTGCGCTGGCTCAAACGCTAGATGGTAACCATGGCAACGGAGACTCAACGTTATTTTTCACAGTTGACTCATCGCAACAGCAAGACAGACAAAACATGAGTAATTTTATCATTTCTTTTAACTTATTTGGTGAGTTTGATAACATTAATATTTTTAATGCTTTGTATCACGTAACGTAAGGTAAAGCCACAATCTCACTTCCCATCACTGATCAACGGCTGCGGTCATGTCACTGTGGCCACGTTGCTTGGCAACGCCTGTATACGGGAGATGTTAAATAGTGCGCTCGACTTATAAAAATAAAAAACCTCACAATTTCAACTCTAAAACACATTAAAGTATAATTAATTGATTAAATACTTATTTATTTCGTAAGTGACCATGGTATAAGCAGGATAATGCCCTTCGAGGTGTCCATTATCAGATATTAATGGACTTCGTGGAAGCAACCGTACTCCGCTTAGTCTGGCATTTTCCCTTACTTATAACCCGTCAGGAACGCTGCTACATCAACGCTTGCAGCTCTTCCGTTTGTTTGTGACCCCAAATCAATATTTTGCAAGGATGATACTTTTTAAAAGTCGACTTAAAACGCAGCTTTTCTGTCAGACTTTAAATATCTCATTTTATTTGATTTATTAGCTGGCTTAAGTCAATGCAGAATATTCACTAGACACTTTGCATGGACCGATTATGGCAGAAAGTGGGTGTGTAGGAGGCGGTATATGATCCAAAAACACCTGCACACATTTCTAGGGAGACCCTGATTATTAAAGCGGAAAGTGCGTGCGGCTGTGTAGGCTACTCCAAGTTTGATAGATCGGAAACTTACTAGGCGTAAGTTAAAAAATTAAAGTTGCTGAGCTAGTACGGTTTTAGTAATGATTCTACACAAAGCTTTATAAATGATACCTCAGACAAGTAGACTAAACTATTAGACACTCATTTTGGTTTTTCAGGAAAACAAATGTTGATTTGGAGGTAAGTCGCTCTTTTTTAAGGCTGCCAGAGTTGTGACTGAGACCAGAAATTACACAAATGCTGGAAGATGGATTCTTGATGGATTCTGGAGCACAGCTAAGTATTCACAAGGAAACTTTTAGTAAGAATTACTCAGGTGAATATATGGAGGGCTCGAGATTACCACAGAGGCAAAACATTCAGGCATTGAAGGTCTGACAGCCAGCTCCTTTTATCCAGCCAGTGATGATGGCTCAATGAACTGCATTTGTGTGAGGAGCTCCACAGCACAGCTCCGTCCTCAGCAGTGATGGACAGGTCCTCGTCTCAGGCAGGCCTCCTGAAGAAGATCACCGGAATGGTGGAGAAAAAGGAAACAGAAAACAGACGAACACTCCATACAACAAAAGTGGTAAGACATCCTCTGTGAGTTCAGTGAAGCAAATGTTCCTACCTAGAAATCTGGGAAGGGTTATAAGACTATTTTACATATTTGCCATGTAGAAAACATTTACAGCTGTCTCCCTGGTGTGGAAAGTCCTAATAAAGTCACCTCAAGGTGACCATGCAATGCTTAAATAAATTAAAAAAATCCAAGAGCCCTATCAGGCTCAGTAGGTTTACATGTTTAATGTTAAATTTCATGTCAGGACATTTAGAAAAAGATGAAACAATTCTCAGTTTTTTTGGAAAGGTCAGAACAAAAGTTGTTCTCCAAAAAGAGCATTACATCATCATAACTTAGGTTTGCAAACTTGCATAGATGTCTTGTTGAAGTCTTGTGGTTAATTCAGGTCTAATTTATCCACAAGACTTCAGCAACAATGTATTTTAAGCCGTTTTCAGACAGAAGTTCTGGAATATTTGTGGACAATTCTATCCGGTCTTTAACCGGAGTTTTGTTTTCAAATAAACCACTTTTTTTCCTGAACATTGCCTTTCGGCTGCTTTAACACAGCAAGAAATGTACTGGAGGATCCTGATGAATGTCTGTGGAGTGTGGGGTTGAAGTTGGAGATGACGTAAACTTGGTGCGCCGAGCGTACATGTCATTTCCCCAAACAAAGGGATTATTGCAAAGATGGCCGACGAAACAGCAGATCTACTCACAGTGCTCGTCTTTGTGATATGTACAATTTTACCCACATGGAAACGCTTAAGAGACATCGACGAAGAAGCCGTGTTCTTATGCACTGCCGTTCACATGACATTTATACGTCATCAATGTGTGCACTCACAGCGTTCCCTGCCCTCCTCCCCTTTTCCCCACTGCCCCAAACCCCTCAAGCTTTTCCAAAACATTTCCTGATAATCTGAATGCAAACACCATACCGCGAAAAGTCAGCTCTTGTTACTAGGTCTTCATCTGTCAAATTACCGGTAAAGGGTATCTGAACAAAGTCCGGAAGATTGCTTTCAGACTCAAAAGCAAAACAGACGAAGTCTGGAAAATAACGGTTTTTCATGGCCTGTTTGAAAGGGGCTTTAGACAGATGAGACCAAATATTTGACAACGACATAGATAAGTGTTTAAAGAAAACTTAAAGCAACTTAGCGCAAACACATCCACAGCACAATTGTGGGCGTCTGATGATTTGGGGTCATTCTGTTGCTACAAAACTTGGGCACATCATAGTCACCGAGTCCACATGAGCTCCTCTGTATCCCAAAAACATCTGACAGTTTGGCCCAAACAGGACAATGATGTCAACCACAGCATCAGATCTGCATCAAAATGTCAGAAGTGAAAAACAATTAAGGTGTTGCAATAGCTTAGTTAAGGTCTAGACCTCAACCTGATTGAAAAGGGACCTTAGTTAAAATCCAGCCTAAAATTCTCCTGTTTGCTATTCTCTGAGGGAAGTTTCTACCAGGTTCTGATTCCTGCAGTGGAAGTGGAGAGGAGAAAAGAAGGGCTATACCTGGTTCCAGTTTGAAGTTTTCCTGCAGTCAAAGCACTCTTTCAGTTTGGTATAATTTTTATTTATTCCATCTGTTTGACCACCTTCACTGATAACAGTTAAACCAATGGTTTCCCTCCTCTACAACAACATTTGGATCTGTGTTCACATTGGATAAAAAAACATCACAGTTTGGAAACATTAGAATGAAGACATGAAAAATGATCGGTAATGGTGATTATTTTAACCCCTTAACATTATGTAATGTAGCTAGCGAGGTCATGTTAGTCAGATATTTTCCCCTTCATCCACCTTGTAGTAAGTTTCACAGTTCTGCTGGAAGACGATGAGCTCCTTGTTCTTTTGATTCATGGTTCTGTGCGGGGAGACGAAGCCTTTAATTAGCCCACTCCAAACTGAGACGACACGTCCTTAAATTTCTCCACTTTTTATCACCCGTTTTTGAAATGCATAAAGCCACTAATGGCTTTCGCTTGTCTCAAGGATCAATACATTCACTGTACATACTGGTCGAATAACTATTAATTTGTTGGACTGGACTGCTGGTGACATTGGCGTTTCGCCTGCTTGAAGCACCATGTACAACTCTGATGTGCTTTGAAGAATGCTGAAAATACAAAGAGTCTCTAAAAAGAGGACAACAGAGTTTGCAGTTCTGTCTCACCATAAATAAAATCATTTCCATGTAATAAATAAGCTCGCAGTGTTAAGTGCAATACCATTATCAGCACAGAAACAACGTGTTGAAACAGATAAACTCAAGACCATATGGCTGTTCGGCACAGGCTAAATGAGGCTTTTAGGGCTGCAGATGTGCTTTGGTGTTTGCCCATCACTCTTTGAGTCCCCATGTTTACTCAGTGAATGGGACCAATTTCTGATCATTAGATTTCTTTTTGTGGTACTTTAGCTGAAAGATGGAAAGAATGTGTCCTTCAGCTTTGTTTTCTATCACCAAAACTGTGATGCTTCTAACATAACAGGAGGAAAATGGGAAGAATATCTACACCCTTTAATTCAATAGTTGTCAATTTCTTAATGGTTGTTTTTCTTAATTTACAAGTTTGTATGATTCAGAACTTTTCTGTTTGTCTTAATGGAGACACAATTCTGAACCAAATGAGAAGAAAGTATGCCAAATTGTGTTGTTACAGTGTACTTTATGTATCCTGCAATACAATTAATTATTCATCAAATTTTTGTCGAAATTACACAGATAATCATAGGTTGGTTGTATGAGAGCTACATTGGCGATAAAAAGTGTCATATATAAAACTGGACAAATTTTCAGATGTTTCTGTTACCCTTAATGTGACTTACACTGTTCAAATCCTGTGAAAGAACTGTCCAGCAAGGTCAAAATTAAGAAAATATTCAAAGTCTGCCGCGTCTCAGGAGCGTCATGTCGCAGCACTTTTCTAAATAGCAGTCCTATTTTCTATGCGGTATGCCTCTGAAACACAAATTTCTACATTTTGGATAGGGGAAGACACAAGGGCGTAACCATCACCTCAGAAGTGAGGGGGACTTTTTTTTTTGTGGCCTATTGAAAAATGTAAAATAAACAGCAAAAACGCACTTCCGAAATGTCTACTCCATGTTTGTAGTCAAATTGTGATATTTTAAGTTCCCACTGTGATTTTGAAAAGACATTTGCTGTCTTTGAGTTAGACAACAGAGATAATAACGATAGGATGGTCCAAATGAATACTTGGACATGATGAAGTAAAGCTTCATCATGGTGTTAAGGAGCTCAGAATCTACACTACTTTATATAACGTGATTTTTTTTAAATGTTTATATTCAGTCAGAAAAGATTGTTTTAGTTAAAAATGTATCTGTTTAACTAAACTATTTGTTACATTCTGTTTGTCCCATGTTAAGAACTCTACTTTTGAGTTATGGTAAATAGTTATTTATCTATGGTTTTTTCACAAGAAAACAGTAAGGAGTGTTTCACCTGCAGATCACAATATTGTTAATGCAAACAAAGGAATTTTTTTGTCAGTTTTCCAATTGAAAACTGTGTTTTGTCTTGTTGTTTAACAGTTTCTAAGCCAGTTGTGATCCTGTAACCCAAAGGGCCTGTTGTATACAGGGGAGAGACATGCAGTCACTCTGACATGTGAGATGCAGGAGTTTGGAGGAACTCAGTGGACGTATGAATGGGAACCATAATCACAAAACTGCAGTTGTGGAAGAGACCTGATGTTTTCTGCAATTCCATGCACTATTGAGTGGCTGAATAAATTTAGGATTAAATTTTGAATTTGGGGACTTATGTAGTCAACTTTGGAACTTAACCATTTCCTTAGTTGGGGGTCATCCTCAGTTTTTTATTTCAATAACTGAGCAAAATTTCCTTCGGTGTCATCATGCCTTCTTAGAGAGAGACCCTGCCTTGCCAAGAACTGTACAGCACTTTTTTTTAACAAACAGGTTCATGCTTCCTATTACTGTGATGCCTTTACATTAGACAGTTGCACATCCACGGATCTAGTCTCTAGATTTGTGTTGTCAAGGCTACATTCTGACCTAGTGTGTAATGCAAATCTTTCAAGGGCCTTCTTCCAGTTTTGAAAACCAGTGGAAATTAATGTTTGCTCTCTGTATTTAGCAAGTTGGGATGTTTTCTTAAAAAAAGCTTTGTGACAGTAAAAGCACAATACTCCTTCCACACCTGGGAGGAAATGAAGCCAGGGGAAGTTCTCATACCTCTCTCTCTGAAATTTTAGAGTTTTATCAGTCAACTTCTGGCAAACAATGGTCTTGGGATCTGGCTGATGTGGCTTTAGAGCGGCTATAGAAGATTCATCTCCTGCTATATAACAGTCTTCTGTTTCTGCCTGACTGTCAGTTCTGCAGCCTGGTTTTTGCCCTGTCACAAGGGTTTCTCCCTGAGCTACAAATAAAAATACAAACAAAAGATATTTCTGAAGTGGGAATCAGCAATTTTAAAAAATCTTTAAAAACCCTGTCCTGATACCTGCTTAGTTTTGCCTAGCAATTGATGTCTTATCTGAGCCAATTTTAATTTCTCTTTACCTGTAAAAAAAAACTTGCATCCTCTCCCCTGCTGCTGGCCTCTGGCGTTATCCCTCCTCCCTAACCCTGATCTTTATATTGTGGAAATAAAGGTAAAAACAATGTGGATTGATATAAGATTGATAAATACCACTTTTAAAGATTGATAATATAACTAATATTGTGTACAAAGGATTTCTTTCAAATATGTGGAAAGCAATAGTGAGCACTGGCTCTACTTGGAAATGGAAGAGAATTGGGTTCATTACTAGCATAAACTAGCAAGGTAACATATCTTAGCTAAACACCAACATTAGTATTGTTAATTAACGTTCTTGTAGTTTTCGCCCCAAATGTTTTAAAAACGCACACCCACATTAAAATTAAAGCTGTTCTCAGTTTTTTTCAAAAAAAAAAAAAAAAAGCTGTTCTCATACCCTTTTGAGTAGAGACATGGCTGTGATCTCTTTGAAAAGAAATTGCTCTGAAGTTTCCTCCATGACAGTGAGAATATGTAAGTGCTATTGTTACCAAGTAATATGATTTGGAATATATTTTGAAAGTTATACCTGCCGGTATCTAACACATCGTTTAGCTAATGTCATCTGGACACAACAGCATAACTCAACTTACACAGCTTGTATGGAAGCAACTGTCCGAAGTTTTTTGCCATTTGCTGGCTGCGGCTAGCTTGTTAGACATGTTGTGTTGCACTGCTCTCTCTGCTCTCTCTGCTCTATCCAGCACTTGACGATTACCCACTGGCTGCGTTAGCTTATGGTACGTTCAAAGACGGTTTGTAAAAATCCGTTACCCCATATTAACGGTTAAGACACTACCTGTGCAGCCCGGTAAGAAGTCAGTACCTCGTGGAGGGAGCGATTTTGGCTATTCCCTGACTTAACATAAACTTATTGGCGAATATAAAACGGACATAAAATAAAACACAAACCTTTGGGAGCCATGTTGTTGTCTTTTCCTGGTTATTGTTGTCATAGACGTTTATATATGTCTATGGTTGTTGTGTTTACTGATGAAACCACGCGTGATTTTGCTAATCTCGCGTGATTTCGTGCTCTCTCGGTGACAGCTGCTTCCCTGCTGCTATGCGCCTCATACGTAGGGTGACCAACCATCCTCTTTCCCTGGACATATCGGACATATCGTTCTCAGTGAGAACGATAGATGCTTTCGTGGATGGTTCTAAACCGTTTCATAGACGTGAGAGAGCGAGCTTCGATGTGCTGCACCACTTTGCACAAAAAGAGCTGGCATAGCTGGCATATGTGTTTCTGTGTGTTACAAAAGTGGCAAAGATCCAATAGGTCCACATGGAAACGAAATCTATAATAATGGGAGGATGAAGATAAAATTTAAAAAAATGGAGCAGGCATTATTGTGTTTTTGAGATTGCTGCTTTTCAATTTTATTATTACATTGAAAAGAAAATAATAGCCTACCTGTTTTCTCCCAAAAGACCCCTATGATGAACAAGACAGATGGACTCAGTGTTCCCTGCCCGGACGCGGGTCACCAGGGCCCCCATCTGGAGCCAGGCCTGGAGGTGGGGCACGTTGGCGAGGGCCTGGATGCCGGGCCTTTACCCATGGGGCCCGGTCGGGCTTAGCCCGAAGAGGTAACATGGGCCCCCCTTCCCATGAGCTCACCACCTGTGGGAGGGGCCATAGGGGTCGGGTGCTGTGCAGGATGGGCGGCGGCCAAAGGTGGGGACCTTGGCGGTCCGATCCTCGGCTGCAGAAGCTGGCTCTCAGGACGTGGAACGTCACCTCTCTGGTGGGGAAGGAGCCGGAGCTGGTGTGCGAGGTTGAGAGGTTGCGACTGGACATCGTCGGACTCACCTCGGCACACGGCTCTGGCTCTGGAACCCGTCTCCTCGAGAGGGGTTGGACTCTCTTCCACTCTGGAGTTGCCCCTGCTGAGAGCCGCCGAGCTGGGTTGGGCATACTTGTTGCCCCCCATCTCGGCGCCTGTACGTTGGGGTTTACCCCGGTGAACGAGAGGGTAGCCTCCCTCCGCCTTCGGGTGGGGGGACGGGTCCTGACTGTTGTTTGTGCTTACGCGCCAAACAGCAGATTAGATTACCCACCCTTCTTGGAGTCTTTGGGGGGGGGGGGGGGGGGGTGCTGGAGAGTGCTCCTCCTGAGGACTACCTTGTTCTGCTGGGGGACTTCAACGCTCACGTGGGCAATGACAGTGAGACCTGGAGGGGTGTGGTTGGGCGGAATGGCCCCCCTGATCTGAACCCGAGTGGTGTCTTGTTATTGAACTTCTGTGTTCGTCATTGATTGTCCATAACAAACACCATGTTCAAGCATAAAGGTGTCCATATGTGCACTTGGCACCAGGACACCTTAGGCCGCAGCTCAATGATCAACTTGGTTGTCGTCTCTGATCTGCGGCCACATGTTTTGGACACTCGGGCGAAGAGAGGGGCTGAGCTGTCCACTGACCACTACCTGGTGGTGAGTCGGCTCCGATGGTGGGGGAGGACGCCGGACAGACCTGGAAGGCCCAAACGTGTTGTGAGGGTCTGCTGGGAACGTCTGGCAGAGTCTCCTGTCAGAAGGAGCTTTAACTCACACCTCCGGCAGAACTTTGAACACGTCCCGGGGGAGGCGGCGTACATTGAGTCCGAGTGGACCATGTTCCGGGCCTCCATTGCCGAGGCGGCTGACCGAAGCTGTGGCCGCAAGGTGGTCGGTGCCTGTCGCGGCGGCAACCCCCGAACCCGCTGGTGGACACCGGCGGTAAGGGATGCTGTCAGGCTGAAAAAGGAGTCCTACCGGGTCTTGTTAGCTTGTGGGACCCTTGAAGCAGCTGATAGGTACCGACAGGCCAAGCGGGATGCGGCTCGGATGGTTGCTGAGGCAAAAACTCGGGCAGCGATTCTGGTCCACCATCCGGCGTCTCGGGGGGGGGGGGGGGGAAAGCGGTCTGCCACCAACACTGTTTACAGTGGGGATGGTGTGCTGCCTCGACCTCGACGCGGGACGTTTTGGGTCGGTGGATGGAATACTTCGAAGACCTCCTCAATCCAACCAGCACGCCTTCCAATCTGGAAGCAGAGTTTGGGGACTTGGGGTCGGTCTCTCCAATCTCTGGTGCTGAGGTCACCGAGGTCGTTAAAAAGCTCCTCGGTGGCAGGGCTCCGGGGGTGGATGAGATTCGACCGGAGTTCCTCAAGGCTCTGGTTGGTTAACGCGGCTCTGCAATATTGCGTGGACATCGGGGGCAGTTCCCTTGGATTGGCAGACCGGGGTGGTGGTCCCCCTGTTTAAAAAGGGGGACCACAGGGTGTGTTCCAACTACAGGGGGATCACACTTCTGAGCCTCCTTGGTAAGGTCTAATCAGGGGTTCTGGAGAGGAGGGTCCGACGGATAGTCGAACCTCGGATCCAGGAGGAACAATGCGGTTTTCGTCCTGGCCGTGGAACACTGGACCAGCTCTACACCCTCAGCAGGGTCCTGGAGGGTGCGTGGGAGTTCGCCCAACCGGTCTACATGTGTTTTGTGGACTTGGAGAAGGCGTTCGACCGTGTCCCTCTGGGGTCCTGTGGGGGGTGCACCGGGAGTATGGGGTACTGGGCCCCTTGATACGGGCTGTTAGGTCCCTGTACGACCGGTGCCAGAGTTTGGTTCGCATTGCAGGCAGTAAGTCGGGCTTGTTTCCAGTGAGAGTTGGACTCCGCCAAGGTTGCCCTTTGTCACCGATCCTGTTCCTAACTTTTATGGACAGGATCTCTAGGCGCAGCCAAGGCGTTGAGGGGATCCGTTTTGGTGGCCTCAGGATCGGGTCTCTGCTTTTTGCAGATGACATGGTCCTGTTGGCTTCATCGGAACGTGATCTACAGCTTTCGCTGGAACGGTTCGCAGCCGAGTGTGAAGCGGCTGGGATGAGAATCAGCACCTCCAAATCCGAGGCCATGGTCTTGAGCCGGAAAAGGGTGGGGTGCCTTCTCCGGGTCGGGGATGTTGTCCTTCCCCAAGTGGAGGAGTTTAAGTATCTGGGGGTCTTGTTCACGAATGAGGGAAAAATGGAGCGGGAGATCGATAGACGGATTGGTGGGGCATCTGCAGTTATGCGGGCGCTTTACCGGTCCGTCGTGGTGAGGAGAGAGCTGAGCCGAAAGGCGAAGCTCTCGCTTTACCGGTCGATCTACGTTCCTACCCTCATCTATGGTCACGAACTCTGGGTGGTGACCGAAAGAACGAGATCACGGATACAAACAGCTAAAGTGAATTTCCTCCGCAGAGTGTCTGGGCTCTCCCTTAGAGATAGGGTGAGAAGCTCAGTCATCCGGAAGGGGCTCAGAGTAGAGCCGCTGGTTCTCCACATCGAGAGGAGTCAGTTGAGGTGGCTCGGGCATCTGGTCAGGATGCCTCCTGGATGCCTCCCTGGTGAGGTGTTTCAGGCACGTCTCACCGGGAGGAGGCCCAGGGGAAGGCCCAGGACACGCTGGAGGGACTATGTTTCTCGGCTGGCCTGGGAGCGCCTTGAGGTTCCTCCAGAGGAGCTGGAACAAGTGGCTGGGGAGAGGGAAATCTGGGTCTCTTTGCTTAGGCTGCTGCCCCCGCGACCCGACCCCGGATAAGCGGAAGAAAATGGATGGATGGATGTTTTCTCAGAATGTTGTTTCAGATTTCTGTTTAATTTTTGTCCAGTAAAGCGAGCTATTACTGTTTCTGGTACATTTTCTAATTCGGAAGAGTAATTATTTCTATTATTAATTAATTTCTATAGATATTAAAGTCATTTTTGCACTTGTGAAAGCCTATCTGAAGTTTGTTATTAAACTGTTCATTCTAACCACATGGAAAATGCATGCTTTAAATATGTTAAAATCAAAAGTCTGGTCACAGCCATGACAGTGTTTCAGGACTGTTCCAAGTGTCCTCTTTTTTTAGAAATCAAACTATGGTCACCCTACTCATATGCAACCGGTGAAAAGGGCCAAGCAGCAGAATACTCAAGTGAAACGTGCTGCTCCTGTAATGTGCCGCTTACACGTCCGGTGGAAAGGAGGGGTTAGCCAACAACAAATGCACCTCTGTAAATAAATACATCCTATTGCTAGCGGAAATTATGACCAGAGACTCTTTTAATTAAGAGCAGGAGCTTGTATGCCCGCTTCCGTGGTCAAAACGCCCCATTTGGGAACATGTCGGCTTCCCGATGTTACAGAACGACACCTTTTCAAAATTACTGGTTACCAACTTCCGGTAGCATCAGTGGTTGTTGTTAGCTACCAAAGATGTTACTGAGCAGAAGAACAGCCTTTAGCTGGAGTCTTTGGTGACTTTTTCTTAATGTAGCAATAAAGTATAAGCAGACTGGACATCTGACTTTAATAATATGTAAAAAATAATGTTTTGTCCAGAAGTTAGTCAGTGACATTTGTTGCTTTGCAGCAGCAGCTGGAAGTTGAATGGAAAGAGCACTGCCCCCACCAAATAAAAGATAAAACACATGAAACCAAGAGAAACTCCGGGGTTAGAAAACCGCAGCTCCTCGGTAAAAAGGAACTCTTCAGGGGTGACTAAACCATGCCTTCCACCTCACCTGTATAACTCATGCAACATTCTGTCAGCTGGCTCAGGTAACAGCTCAACCCCAGATTAACTTGTTACCACTGTTGACACAGAGAGTAGGGCATCCTAAAATATTATTTCATATCCCAGATTGTCTAGACTTTCGCAGAAAGCTAAAGTATTGAAGTTGCAGTTTTAAAAACAGAAAATATTTAAACTTGAATATATTTATTTATTATATATTATATATTCTTAATTAATTATATCATATATATATATATATATATATATATATATATAACTTCAATATGCTATTTATTTATTATATACTATATATTCTTAATTAATTATATTAATATTATATATAATAAATATATATATATATATAATTTTATTTTTTGTTATCCAAGAACAATTTGATTTTAAATGTCACTACACAAAAACTTAGTGAAACCAGGCCACGTACCGAATAGGACGTTTTGGCGTCCCGTTACACCCCTAACAACGTATAAAAATTAAATTAATGACATTAAATCTGCTTTTTTCTTTCTCCTCTCTTCACATATTTTTGTGGTTTTGTTGTCAAAAGATCAAATCAAGCTGAAATTTTGACTGAACAGTGGTCCATTTAGTCTACATTCGTAATTGCAGTTACTTTCACCCTCTTATTACAATGAATATGTGTTTTTATTTTGCCTTTCAAACTATTATTGCAGTCAAAAAGTGCCAAATTCTGAAAATTCAAGTTGCTGTGGCAGTGGTACTCATTTACTTTCACTTTTTTGGATATTTCTACAGCTAAAAATTCAAAAACAAGTCCAGGTGGCCTGTATAGAAATTTTGGTCACAAGCAGGTTAAAACATTGCCAAGTTTCTCTTCTCTTTCTCTCTTTCTCTTTTCTCACATTCTTTTAGAGCACATTAGCTGTCAAAATGTTCATCGTTCATGTATAGTTTCCTATTAGTCCTTGGGGGTTAATTCAGCTATGCTTATCTATATGATGATCTGAGAAAATGTCTAACTCGGCTTGTCTTTGCTGTATTTTTTAGCGAAATACAATAAGATTTGAGTGCAAAACCTTAGTTTAACCTATTGGTTTTCATTGTTAGGGGCTTAGCTTTCAATTAAAATTCTTATATTTAAAGTAAAACTGAAGACATTTTAGTCAAGGTAAATGTTAATTGAAGAGGGAAACAATGTACAAATGGGTCCTCAAAAAGAAAGCAAAATAGCCACCCACTTGTGCACACAGATACAGAATAATCACTCAGGTTGCTTCTACACTGACACGGCTAAGGCTGTACAGGGTATATCCCACCTATCCTTATACCTGTCCACACACACAAAGTATTGTTTACGACCCCTTCCACCCACTGACGCAACCCTGGCCTAGTAGGCATGCGCGGAAAAAAAGGCACACCTACATTTTACGTCACAGTCATTGTCTGAGATATGGTGTATCCGAAGTTGCTGCAATCGTGCCGTGCCTTCTCTTGATTTTTACAAGCGCCTCAATATGTACAAGAAGGAGCAACAAGGGCATGTCTGGATGATTCGCTTCCATCTTCCTATTGTTTACCTATGAGTGGTCACCTGGGGCCCATTTCACAAAGCAGGTTTAACTAACTCTGAGTCAAAACCTGAACTCTAGGTTGGCCAACTCTGAGTCGTTAATCTCAGAGGTTTTGGAACAGGGGCCCATTTCACAAAGCAGGTTTAGTGAAAACCATGAGATGGGGGAAACTCTGTTTTTCTGTTTCACAAAGCCAGCTCAGTGTAACTCTGAGTCAGTTACCCAGGCAACCTACTCTGTGAAACTAACCTGCTCGCTGGCAGGTTTGCTTCAAATAACTCTGAGTTTCTTCTGCTCTTAAGTTTAAGCCTGCAGTCTGAAAGCAGTGGCAGACATGGCATGTCCGTTTCTTGAAGAGCCTGTTGATGTAGAAGCGCAGATAAGTCTCCGTTGGGAGATGATGATCAGACGCCGAGTGGATGTTTTATCACTACCTGATAAGTACCTGTTTGAGCGTCTCTGTTTTTCTCAACCATCAATAATTTATTTAAACAACATTCTCAGCCCACACATTTCTCACATGACTCATTGTGAAAATGCTCTCCGCACTGAGCAAATTCTTTGTATTGCACTTCGTTTTTTTGCGAATGGGAGTTTTTCCGTATAACATCGGTGATGCGGAGCATGTGTCCAAGGCAACCGTCTGTCGGACTAACATGAAATGTGACCGTTGCACCGAAGCGATTTCTGTACATGTTTGTAGCGTTCCCAGGTCACAGAACCACCAGACATCTCAAGCAAGCGTTTCACAGAATTGCAGGTATCAGTTTAAGCAATAATTGTCAAAAAGCTTGGAGACTGGAAGTGTGGCATACAGAGCCATATTCAGTTGATTTTCATTATTACTATTGTTATTGCTATTATTATCAGTATCCTATCAGTATCATTATTATCCTTATTATTAATATGGTTATTTTGGTACTAAGATGATTTACATGTTCAGTTTGGGTACCATTCATGTTCTACATGTAATCATAATTTAATTCTAAGACTGGAAGAAATTGTGATGCAGTAGGGTGAAATTGCTAATTCCGACCAGCAGAGGGCGTGTTCGCTACACGGTGTGTGGAAAAGTTAAGCGTTGCGCAAGACCGCGGCGTACAGCCGTTAGAATCGAGCCCACACATTTCAGTTACGTTGTGTTTGAGAGTGTGTGGTGAACGAATGATATTAATTGTATATTTTGTGCTCTCTGCAGGTGAGGTTTTAATTATATATTTTTATGATGACTTTATTAATATGTTTTGGGGTGATTCAAGATTTCGGGTAATCTTAATGGGTTTTAGAAATGTTATTAATATCAGTTCAGGTAATTTTAATAGAACGGAAGTGGCGGTTAGTTAGTAGCAACCGGTAGCAACATTGGTTACCAAGGGCAACCGTGAAAGCAGAGAAATGAGCCGGAGCTCGCACAGCTCGCAGGCAGTTTATGCTACATATTGTGGCGTCCCACTGAAACTGGTGAATAATAAGCGGCCCGTTTTATACCGTTAATCTACAGAGTTTATTTAATTAAGGACTGTTATGGTCGTAAACACACAGCGTTTAACAAGTTACGTCTAAACCAGAACTAGCCACACAAAACATCCGGTATGCAACGTGAGCTGGTCCTTCAGAATAAGAATGTGAAAAAAGGGAACAGTGTCGCTACAATATGAAGTATAATAAGTTACGTGATAAAAACATGATTGATGTGACAATATAGAAACATGATGGGTGACTTTATATTTTTGGGACAAGTTGGTTTAATACACACGATTGGAATGAGATGTATATGTTAAAATATGTTTGTGATTTTCCTGTTCAAATACAGAATCGAGCCCACACATTTCAGTTACGTTGTGTTTGAGAGTGTGTGGTGAACGAATGATATTAATTGTATATTTTGTGCTCTCTGCAGGGTTACAAATAAATAAATAAAAAAATCTTTAAATTAAATGTGTAGTGGAGGTCGGCTACGCATCTGTACCACGCTACAGAAGCACTCAATCTGATAGATTATAGGGTTTCCAGCTGTGATTGACTACATCGATGGAACTGACATTCCCTCATAACCCCTTCAATAAATGAAGGAGATTATGTGAATAGGAGGTCTGACCACAGCATTAATCTACAGGTAAGCTTAAATAATGGGTTTTAACATTCCAAATGAAATTTACTTCATAATTCAGCTACTGCATCTTATTATTTTTCTCCACTGTAAAGATCATAAGTGATGCAGAAAATCCGATCAGCAATGTGGAAGCAAAGTGGCCTTGGTCTGTGCATAACTCTCGAATTTTTTGAGTCCACACTGAGTGAGAGATTTGCCCGTGGTGAGTTTATATAATATAGCTGTATCCTATGATCAATATTCTATGTCCTCCTATTGCAACCGAAACATTAAATTGTATCTTGTATTATCATAGGAGAGTTTAATGGTTAACTTCTGAGAGACAGAGGGTATCCCTGCCAGTGCCATCTGCTGACCCCTTACCCTGATCCCGAGCCTGGCCCACAGCAACACTACAACATGGCTCACTGCAGGACACGAGCAAGGGTGGAGATGATCATCGGGATACTCAAGGCCAGATTCCAGTGCCTTCGTATGCTCAGGGTCACCCCAGAAAGGGCTTGTGACATCATTGTAGCATGTATAATCCTACACAACGTTGCCACAATCAGAGGGGAACAAGGTCCTGCCCTTTCCCCTGATGATACAGAAAATCCTAACCCCCTTGCTGATGCACAGGATGGGAGTGCTATTAGAGACCTGGTCTGCTACCTCCCCAGAGTCAGAAAAAGACAAAATGCCTCTTATTTTATGAAGTCTCTTTTATTTCCTGCTAGTACAAGTGTTGTACAGTTAATCTTTTGTTGTTTAAACAATAAAACATCTTGCACCTGTGGGCACATCACCACTCTTTAACTGATGATCCAGCAGTTGAATTTCCATTAGTTTTTTTCATCTGCAGCTTTATGTGCTCCATTTCCAGATTTGACTTTTCAATTTGTTTCTGTAAGTACATCTTATATAGCTGTTTCACGGGGAGCTATAGGAACACTAAGTTGAATTTCATAGTGCCATGTCTACTTAGTGTCATAGTAAGCTGTGGGTTACTAAACCGTATTCCTACTGAGGTAAGCTGTGCTGTGGAGGTTGATAGACCCTCTTCCTCATTGATGGAGCCTCTGTAATTTCCCGCATTGCTCTGTTGAAGAGAAAGAAGCTGCAAGTTGTATTGCAGAACCACACCATCATTAACTGAAACCAAAGTTATTTTACAAAGGTGTAGACTTCAACAGGCCTCTCTGCATCTTCCCTCTCTGTGGCGACTGATAAGGTGTCTTCATCCTCTTGTAATGAAACAGAATTTGTGTTATATTCTACCCATTTTTAAAACTCTGTGGAATATTATTAGTAGCTACTCACAACAGCATGGAATTCTGTTATAGTAGAGTGTTCCACAAAACAGATTACCACATCAGTAACTGGTAGAAGATTCAGCTGATGACTACCCAGAAAAGTGCTCCACATAATTTATTTTATTATTTAATACAGTGCAGTTCCCATCACAATTTTTCTGACTCTGAGACACCTTAGAATAGATTGATATGTGAGAGCAACAGCAGCCATCTAAAGAGAACTGTAGCCTACAGATGAATGGATGGCCATTATATCTAAGGTATGCTATTCATTTGAATAACTTACCTCTTATGTAGGCCCTTGTGTCCTGAGGCGTGGGTTGGTCCGATGAGCTCCCCCAAGAGATGCCCTCTGCAATATGTCGCCCACTGTTTTGAATGAGGGCCGTCTCTTCAGCCTCTGTGAGCGGTGGTGGTGGTGGACCGCAACCTGTTTTGCGGGCCTCAGCCTTCTTTCTGTTGGCTATATAGGAGGTCAAATTTGAACATATCCAGAAAACTTACATTTTGAGACTTTCATGTATAACAGGCATTTAAGAGTGGATTTCGTATAAAGAATATTAAATACTGGCATTAAGCTATACCTTCAATGTGGTGTCTATTCTTTATATCTGTCTATGGTAGCTACCCGATCGGTACCAGAAACCCGATCCGTTCCATGCACGCGCGAATATTATGTAACTTCCTCTCTTGGCCAACAGTTAGCTCTCCGACAGCTTTGCCTCCTTTTCGACTGCTCGGACCATTTAAACAATGGATACCTCCGTGTACAAACAATGGATACCTCAGTGTACAAACTAAAATCCCTGAAAGAGCACTGCTTTGCAGAGCTTTTTCTGGTGCTCCCTTTCTTCAGTTCAAGGGAGGGGAGTTTAGCAATGTGGTGCAGCCTTATCTTTTGAAACACAGACACTATCCATGACATCAAGTTGGAATGATGGTTGCCGATGCCAAACTGTGTCTCCTCAAGGTGTTCCCCAAGCAGAAAAACACCCTTCGTTCCAATTTCCTCGCGGACAATGTGGATGACCGTCAACACCTTTGGAGCTTGCTGTGTGGAAGCCTGACGAATCACCCTCTAGAATCACCCTTGTTTTTCAGGGCTAGAAGATGGTAGCTCTCGTCAAATGATGCTGGTATAGCATCTCTGATTAACCCAATTTCCACTGCATGCGCTCCGCTCTGGTCCGCCACACACTCCGCATCTGTTCGCAATTTCCACTGCATGCGCTCTAGATCCGCTCCGCATCCCAGAGGTGCTCAAAGAAGCATGTGCAGGAATTGCGAGATCTCACGATAAAAGCCAGTAATAAATACAGAAGTCAGAAGAAAATTCTTCTTTCTGTGGAAGACGAACAGAAAAGAACAGTTATTCTCTGTTATTCTGTGTCACGATATTTTGGACAACATATGTATAAATATACGCGGGTTTATATTAATATAGCTATGCATACAAAATATCATTGATTTGTTTTGAAAAACACCAGGAAATGTGGTTGTTCTATATCCTGTTGGTGCTCAGTGATTTGTTTAAATTGACTGCGGACTTGCTCCGATTCTATTTTTGCCGGATGGCGAAATAAATTCAATTCAATTCAAAAATACTTAATTGATCCCCCAGGGAAATTAAGTGTTGGTATAGCTCATATAATTAATAATTTAATGAGTTGTTGTAGATGATGATGGCTGTGGGCAGGAAGGATTTCCTGTAGCGGTCTGTATTGCAGCGAAACTGAAGAAGCCTCCGACTGATGACGCTCTGTTGTTGTAGGATAGTCTCATGAAGAGGATGCTTAGGGTTGCCTATAATTTTTGGGGATTTTATGAAGAATCCTTCTTTGCATCATCATCTCCAGAGGTTCCACAGTTGTCCCAAGAACAGAACCAGCCTTCTGTATCCGGTTGTTTAGCCTTTTTAAATCCCTGGCTCTGATGCTGCTACCCCAACAGATGATGGCTGAAGAGATCACACTCTCCACAACAGACTTGTAAAAGATCTGCAGCATCTTGCTGCAAACCTTGAAGGTGCTGCTGGCCATGTGAAACGGCGGCAGGCGCCCGGCGCTGCTCGGCAGGAGCGGTGGAAATGCTCTCATTGACTACAAAGGGAGCGTTTTTGCTGCGGAGTGCGTGGCGGAGCGTATGCAGTGGAAATCGGGGGTAAGCTTGCAAGGCACAGTCACAGGACAGCTTATGCAGAATCTGCCAGACTACAAATCCTGCTATGTACACAAGAGCATTTTCCACCAGACTACAGCTGTGGTCACACACAACAGCTGAAATGTTGACGAATGGAGATGGGTGATTTTCAGCAGTTTCAGTAGAGGACATCTCTACAGCAGACAGGGACACAGTGTCATCTTGGGCTTTCACATTGCCTCTCTCACTAGGTGAGACACCACACCGAACCATCAGATGGCAGAAGATGGCCTGGAACTGGCCTGCAGATGGGTTGTTATTCCAGCCACCTTGTATGGAAAACAGGCACACAATACATACATTACTAACAAATAATATATGAAGATGTTCATTAGGTATATTATTGGAATTTATTGTAATTAAGAGAAAATCAACACTACCTGACACTTTGATGGAATTAAACAGGAGCTCCAAATGATCCTGGCTTAACCTCTATGTGATGACATACCGCTGAACATGGAGCAGTTCAAGAATCATCAGCATTGACGTGTCGATTTTGATGACAAATCCAATGACAGACAAATCCAGGTACCTGCAAAAGAAAAAAGTTTTATTACTCTGATCATAGCTAAATAAGACACCCCAAGAAAGCACCATGTAATTGTTTTTATTCAAAGCAGTAAAGTGAGTTTTCCATCCAATCCATCGGTAATGTGTAAAATACTATAAATACAGTACAGTAATATTATATTTACAAAATACAAACAATAAAATGTTTAATCTTACTTGTGAAAAGTTATCCCCCGAGCCCTACTCTCCACAGTCCACTGATTTGCACACGAGTACGCCACACAGTATTCAGGCATCTTGTAAGTGCTGCTGTTATGGTGGAAGTCTGCAGATGGGAATACCAGCCCAAGATGGTGGCCGGATTTCTTGCCTCAGAGCAGCCAATGCGGGGTCTATTCTTTACATATGTCTATGGTAGCGACACGCTCGATGCGGCTGCCTCCCCTCCCTTCACTCTCAAACATGACACTGGGTGTTTCTCAATGCCAAGGAACCTCGGCTCGATGCCTTTGTCCCGCCCCGGTTGCCTAGGAGATACGTCACATTCATGTGCTACCGAGGCATCTGTCCTCCGTTTGTCTGCCGTTTAGCAAACTGACCAAGGATACATGGGAGTTTCCTTTGATGCCTTTCACTCAGTTAAAAATTTCCCAGGATACAGCGCAGTATTTTCGAAGTTCCTGCTCCCGGCATCAACTTCGGGAGCGAATTTCCAATTTAAATGTAAGTAAAGTAATTTTTTGCTATTGGAAAAAGTTTTTTAAATCCAAAGCAGTTATTTATGGTTGGTTAGTTGCTTAGTAGTTGCAGCTTCGGTTGCTAGCAGGTACTAACTTGCTTTCACATTTGATTTAGCCAATATATAGACAATTAGAAAAGTAAAACTCTCGTTATACATCTATATTGAAACGTATACGTATAAAATATAAGGAAGGGCGGGACGTAAACACACCGTGTAAGAAAAAGATGGGCCCTGGGCAGCCGCGGTCACGTGATGTAAGTCTGTTCCGTACTTATTCGTTTAAGCACTTAAACAACCTAAAGTAGACAGGGCCTCAGTGCTCATCTCGAGGAAAAATGTTGCGGCTCATTTCTGCAAGACATGTTTAAAGTTTGCAGCTGAAAAATCAGTATAATCACAGTATAAATCTTCTTTCTCCCCTAAACAGAGCAACACTAAATGAGTTGCAGGAGTCAGGATGAGTTTCAAACTACAAGTTAAACATGGAAAAAATAAACTGTGTGTTCATCCCAAAGTTTTCCATTTATGAATGCATAAATTTGTACTAGACAGCCCGGTGGCTGATAAAATGCACACCTCAATTGAAAGGCTTACAAAAATATTTTGATTGGGGGTACAATCAAATGTGTTTGGATAATCGAGTACACCCTCTTATAACTAGGTTGTGTTCACAATTAACCACCATATTCAAACATGTTTAATAAAAGTCAGTTCATACCTGGAATCATTTAAAGTGCCTCAGAAACCGTAAATAATGCTCAGCTGTTCAAGCAGGTTTTTCCTGATATTTTCTTAATTAAATCTCACAGCAAAAGCAATGAACCACAGAGAACCTCCAAAGCATCAGAGGATTCTCCTGGCAAAGGTATCAGTCGGGAAAATAGTACAAATGAATTTTAAAGTCATTGTTTAAACAATGGAGCACAATGAAAACAGTCACCACCACGTGGAGAAAATACAGGTCCTTCTCAAAAAATTAGCATATTGTGATAAAGTTCATTATTTTCTGTAATGTACTCATAAACATTAGACTTTCATATATTTTAGATTCATTACACACAACTGAAGTAGTTCAAGCCTTTTATTGTTTTAATATTGATGATTTTGGCAAAAAAGTAAAGAAAAACCAAAATCCAAACAATTAGCATATTTCATCCGACCAATAAAAGAAAAGTGTTTTTAATACAAAAAAAGTCAACCTTCAAATAATTATGTTCAGTTATGCACACAATACTTGGTCGGGAATCCTTTTGCAGAAATGACTGCTTCAATGCGGCGTGGCATGGAGGCAATCAGCCTGTGGCACTGCTGAGGTGTTATGGAGGCCCAGGATGCTTCGATAGCGGCCTTAAGCTCATCCAGAGTGTTGGATCTTGCGTCTCTCAACTTCCTCTTCACAATATCCCACAGATTCTCTATGGGGTTCAGGCCAGGAGAGTTGGCAGGCCAATTGAGCACAGTAATACCATGGTCAGTAAACCATTTACCAGTGGTTTTGGCACTGTGAGCAGGTGCCAGGTCGTGCTGAAAAATGAAATCTTCATCTCCATAAAGCTTTTCAGCAGATGGAAGCATGAAGTGCTCCAAAATCTCCTGATGGCTAGCTGCATTGACCCTGCCCTTGATAAAACACAGTGGACCAACACCAGCAGCTGACATGGCACCCCAGACCATCACTGACTGTGGGTACTTGACACTGGACTTCAGGCATTTTGGCATTTCCTTCTCCCCAGTCTTCCTCCAGACTCTGGCACCTTGATTTCCGAATGACATGCAAAATTTGCTTTCATCCGAAAAAAGTACTTTGGACCACTGAGCAACAGTCCAGGCCTGCTTCTCTGTAGCCCAGGTCAGGCGCTTCTGCTGCTGTTTCTGGTTCAAAAGTGGCTTGACCTGGGGAATGCGGCACCTGTAGCCCATTTCCTGCACACGCCTGTGCACGGTGGCTCTGGATGTTTCTACTCCAGACTCAGTCCACTGCTTCCGCAGGTCCGCCAAGGTCTGGAATCGGTCCTTCTCCACAATCTTCCTCAGGGTCCGGTCACCTCTTCTCGTTGTGCAGCGTTTTCTGCCACACTTTTTCCTTCCCACAGACTTCCCACTGAGGTGCCTTGATACAGCACTCTGGGAACAGCCTATTCGTTCAGAAATTTCTTTTTGTGTCTTATCCTCTTGCTTGAGGGTGTCAATGATGGCCTTCTGGGCAGCAGTCTGGGCAGCAGTCAGGTCGGCAGTCTTACCCATGATTGCGGTTTTGAGTAATGAACCAGGCTGGGAGTTTTTGAAAGCCTCAGGAATCTTTTGCAGGTGTTTAGAGTTAATTAGTTGATTCAGATGATTAGGTTAATAGCTCGTTAAGAGAACCTTTTCATGATATGCTAATTTTTTGAGATAGGAATTTTGGGTTTTCATGAGCTGTATGCCAAAATCATCAGTTTTAAAACAATAAAAGACCTGACATATTTCAGTTGGTGTGCAATGAATCTAAAATATATGAAAGTTTAATTTTTATCATTACATTATGGAAAATAATGAACTTCATCACAATATGCAAATTTTTTGAGAAGTACCTGTAAGGTGCAGAACCGGTAGTCCCTCCAAAATGCATAAAAAGGTGAGAAGAAAAATTGTCATCCTGTTATCATTTAGGAATAACACACTAAGATACCTGTATTCCTCCACCTCAGCCAGGGATTTACCAATAACAAATAGCCTCAGCTTAGATCAGGGGACTCTCCTCCCAAACACTTCTTATTTGGCTCCAGTTCATGCTGAGGGTTATGGCTTGAAGAGACCAACAGCAAAGATGGGTCCCAGAGGTTCTAACTGGGCTGTAGAAAATATACACACCCTTTCCAAAAAATTAAAATATCATGGTAAAGTTTATTTTCATAATTCCATTCAAAACGTTAAAAGTCCATAGATTATAGATTCAGGGCACTCAACTGAAACGATTTCTGGTATTTAGTCTTTTTTCTGTATTTAGTCTTTTTTCCAGCTTATAAAACCCACGAAAACAGGAAATCAAAAAATGTGAATACTGTGAAGAAGTCACCATGTACTTTTCAGTTTTTGCAGAAAAAAATAATGTAATTGGGATCAGATCAAATCAATCAAAATATGTTTTAACTTTGCAATTGTCTGTCAGGTTCAATATGGTTCAGTTTTGTTTTTTTTGTACATTGGTTCCTCTTTTTTCTTAAAGAAGATTGCATTTTTCTGACCTGTATACTTTCTAGCTTTTGGTGCTGTGAAGCTGGAAGGATTTTTGCAGTAAATCTTTCCCTTTTTGACAATTTCTTATGATGCGTAACCATGGCAACAATGTGGTTTACAGCCGAGCAGCTGCTTAACATTGCAAAAGCTGAAATAATACCTCAACTGAAACCACAAATCCCTGATGAGTTGATAAGGAGGAGACGTGGATGCAGAGCAGGAGCGAAAAGGAGACAGAGAAAGAGGAAGTTCAAGCCATCTCTTCCATCGATCATAATGGGCAACGTAACATCACTGGCTAACAAGATGGATGAATTCCAAGCCCTTACAAGGACTCAGCCAGAGTACCGTGAATGCAGTGTTATGTGTTTTACGGAGACGTGGCTGCTGGTTCATATCCCCGACTCCAACGTCTGTCTGCCAGGCTTCCTGACTGTACGAGCAGACAGAGATCTGAAGACGAGCAGAAAAAGGAAAGGTGGTGGAGTAGCAGTGCTTGTAAACAACAGATGGCGTCATCCAGGACATGTTACTGTGAAGTGTCGTCTCTGCAGCCCAGATGTCGAACTCTTGGCAGTGAGTTTTCGTCCATATTATTTACCAAGAGAGTTCACCAGTGTAATTTTGGCAGTTGTTTACATTCCACCTTCAGCCATTGCCGACAATGCATGTGATGTCATCAGTTCCATTGTTGCTAAGCAACAGACACAGCACACCAATGCATTTGTGGCAATATCTTGTGATTTTAATCATGCCTCGCTCTCTACTACACTTCCAACATTTCAACAGTTTGTCAGCTGCACCACAAGAGAAACCCGGACCTTGGATTTGTTTTATGCAAATGTAAAGGATTCATACATGTCCAAACCAAGACCTCCTCTAGGACAATCCGATCACAATCTTGTTCTTCTCTGTTCCGAATATAAACCCCTTGTTCAGTGGCAACCTGTGACAAAACGAACTGTGAGAAAATGGTCACAGGAAGCTGAAGAAGCCCTGCAGGGTGGTTTTGCAACCACAGACTGGATGACTCTTTGCCAAGCACATGGAGAGGACATCAATGCCATGACTGAGTGTGTGACTGACTATATAAACTTCTGTGTGGACAACATCATCCCCACCAGAACAGTGAGATGCTTCCCTAATAACAAACCCTGGATCACCAGTGACCTGAAGGAACTGCTAAACAAGAAAAAAAGAGCCTTCAAGGAGGGAGACAGGGAATTACTAAGGAGTATACAGAAGCAACTTAAGGTCAAGATCAGCAACAGCAAGGAGGCATACAGGAAGAAGCTGGAGAACAAACTACAGAGGAACAATATCAGAGATGTCTGGTCAGGAATGAGAAAGATCACAGGCTTTAAGGACAGGAAGGATTGGATAGATGGAAGTCTGGACAGAGCCAATGAACTGAACATATTCTTCAACAGGTTCAGTTCAGGAACTAGCTCAGCATCCCCCTCTCCTGTTCCCAGCCAAACAGACATCCCACTATCCTCTGATCAACAGCTTTCCTGTTACACCTCGGATGTTTTATCCTTCACCTCAGCCATGGACTCTTCTAATTCCACAAGTTTTACTTCAGCCAAGTCAGGAAATGCTGCTACCCCCTTTGCCTCCCCCTCGCACTTGTCTGTCTCCAAAAGTCAGGTGAAGAGGCAGCTGGAGAAACTGAACCGGAACAAGGCTGCAGGTCCAGATGGTGTCAGCCCCAGAGTCCTGAAGGCCTGTGCAGAGCAGCTCTGTGGGATTCTGCAGCACATCTTCAACCTTAGCCTAACTCAGGAGAAGGTTCCAGTGTTGTGGAAGACATCCTGCCTTGTTCCAGTACCCAAAAGAACTCACCCATCAGTCATCAATGACTATAGACCCGTTGCCCTGACATCCCACATCATGAAGGTCCTGGAGAGACTACTGTTGGCACCCCTGAGTAAGCAAACAAGAACGTATCAGGACCCACTGCAGTTTGCTTATCACTGTGGAGTTGGAGTTGAGGATGCCATCATCCACCTACTTCAACCAACCCACTGTCATCTGGACAAAGCAGGCAGCACTGTGAGGATCATGTTCTTTGATTTCTCTAGTGCATTTAACACAATTCAGCCTGATTTGCTTTGTCAGAAACTCCTGAAGACACAGGTGGAGCCCTCAACAATCGCCTGGATCAATGACTACCTGCCCAACAGACCACAATTTGTGAGACTGAAGAACTGTGTGTCAAACCAGGTGGTCAGCAGCACAGGAGCAGCACAGGGGACCGTACTCTCACCATTCCTTTTCACTCTTTACACCTCAGACTTCCAGTACAAATCAGAGACCTGTCATCTGCAGAAATACTCACATGACTCTGCAATTGTCCGGTGTATCAGAGATGGACAAGAAGCTGAATACAGAGAGCTGGTGGACCGCTTTGTGACATGGTGTGGAAACAATCGTCTCACCTTGAATGTCAACAAAACAAAGGAGATGATTGTAGATTTCAGAAGAAACAGGGATAAGTCAAACACCGTTTCCATCATGGGAGAAGAAGTGGAGGTGGTTGAGGAATATAAATACCTCGGAGTTCACATTGACAACAGAGTGGACTGGAGGTGCAACAGTGAAGCCGTCTATAAGAAGGGACAGAACAGACTGTACTTCTTGAGGAAGCTTATGTCCTTCAAGGTTTGCAGCAAGATGCTGGAGATCTTCTACAAGTCTGTTGTGGAGAGTGTAATCTATTCAGCCGTCATCTGTTGGGGTAGCAGCATCAGAGCCAGGGATTTAAAAAGGCTAAACAACCTGATAAAGAAGGCTGGTTCTGTTCTTGGGACAACCGTGGAAAATCTGGAGATGATAATGCAAAGAAGGGTTCTTCATAAAATCAAAAACATTATGGACAACCCTGAGAATCCTCTTCATGAGACAGTCATACAACAACAGAACGTCTTCAGTCGGAGGCTTCTTCAGTTTCGCTGCAATACAGACCGCTACAGGAAATCCTTCCTGCCCACAGCCATCATCATCTCCAACAACTCCTTAAAGAATTAATTATATGAGCTATACCATAACTTAATTTCCCTCTGGGATCAATAAAGTATTTTTGAATTTGAATTTGAATTTGAATATGGGAAAGACTGCAGACTTAACAACTGGCCAGAGGACTATCATTGATACCCCCCCTATAGGATGGGTAAACCACAAAAGTTCATAGCTAAGAGACTGGCTGTTCAGAGTGTTGTGCCCAAGCATATCAATGGAAAGTTTAAATATTAAACAATATTTTCACGGACCGGCCTTTATGGAGTGGCGGACAAATGATAACGCAAGGTATACAAACGGGGTATTTTTAAAATTATAACAATAGACATAGATCCAATGTGTATTCGCAGCTTTATTAACATTGGCCTCCTAACATCGAGCAGACAACATAACACAAGTAACATACACTTGGCCCCCTAACGCTCTCTGGTCGCTATGGTAACATTTAAACATAACTTTAATAATTCAACATTTACCACAAAAACAAATACAAAGTGCATGAAAAATCTAACTTACCACAACGCTGAATCAGTGAGAGCCTTGGGCCTTTTCCTCTTTCCAGAGAAACGGTCGAGATACATTTGTTTTCTATCCATCTTGCTAGCTTGTGGGATTAATTTTAGCGGTAACTATCACGTTGTGATACCACTTGATGTGACAAGACTGAGCTATGTAACGGGGATATCCGGTCATTTTTCAAAATAAAACAGCGGTCACACTCATAATAAATAAAACCGAAATACTGGAAGGTATTTATTCTTTTTGTGTGGCCCGCGGCCCGATACCACAGGACCCACGTCCCGGTACCGGTCTGCGGCCCGGGGGTACCCCTGTTTTAGAGGACTTCATGATTCCTTCTGCTGAGGATCTGTATAGAGATGCAGATTTCATCTTCCAGCAGGACCTAGCCCCTGCCCATGCCACCAGAAGCATCAAAACCTGGTTTGATGCCCATGCCATCACAGTGCTTGACTGGCCAGCCAACTCGCTGGACCTAAACCCCATTGAGAATCTATTGGGTATTATCAAGAGGAAAACGAGGGGCACCAGACCCAAAAACAAAGAAGAGCTGACAGCAACCATCAAGGAAATCTGGGCTTCCATAACTCCCAGGCAACGCCACATGCTGATTGCCTCAATGCTACGGTGCATCGAGGCAGTGATTAAGGCAAAGGGATTCCCTACCAAGTATTGAAGATTGACATATGGTTTTGAAAGTACCATATTTTGATTGATTTGATGTGATCCTAATTTATTTCTTTTTTTTCTGCAAAAAGTGAAAAGTAAATGGTGATTTCTTCACATTATTCACATTTTTTGAATTCCTGTTTTTGTGGGTTTTTTGAGCTGGAAGCCCACGTTATGTACAAATAAACAACTAAATACTTTAAATGATTTAAGTTGTGCCCCCTGAATCTATAATCTATGGAAGTTTAACATTTTGAATGGAATTATGGAAATAAATAAACTTTTCCATGATATTCAAATTCTTTTTGAAAAGGGTCTGTATTTGTTGTGAATTGGTACCAATTTAAACAAACTGAGTGGAAATCAAATTGACAACCACCATACTAAAATGAACTACTAAGAATAATCTTTTATTACCTCAGTTTTAGTTTTTGTTGTGACCAAAATTCAAATATTTTTTCTTCTTCCACTAACTTGACCCTTTTGTCATACCTTTAAACATTAAAACAGAGCAAGTAGGTTTGGGTACAACAGTTGCACCATTCAAATGTTAAAACAATAAAAGCAAATGGCTCTATAAAAAAAAAAGATGCAGAATTGTACAAAGTTGTGAAAAGTTATTTATTAATAGTCTTTGTCCTGCCTACTTTTTTGTTTTTTGAAACTGATGTGATCTGGGCTTTTTTGTAGGTTTTCAGAATATGGAGTACTGTGATAGAGGGATACTATAACAAAACAGAAAATATTGTGTAAAAATAAAAAAGAATATACAATATTACTAATCATAGGAAAAAATGAGCATACTGTGTAAATACAAGAAGAAAGAGCAGCCATTACCTGAAAGTAACCTGTTAGACTCTCCTCATTGGCTCTCTCTGATGCTGTGAATAAATCCACTGTAAATGCAGCCTTTCATCATAAAACCCTAGTAGCAAAGTGTCTGCTTCCCTCGCCTTTTCATTGAGACGCTGCTTATATTTTCTCATAATATAAACACCCTTAATGGTTTTGCTTTGATTTAATGTCCAAAATCTAAATACCTTGTATAGCGTCTGGATTGAATCTTAAACTATCTGCATGAGTAGGTACTCAGAAATAGAAGAAAACCTTTAATAACTCAACACTGAAAGACGCTGTGAAAGGTCACTTGGTGCACAGAAACAACAAAACCTTTTGTTTCCCCATCTACACCATAACTTTGAGGTCAAAGACACTATTGTATCTACGTGTGAGAACTTTAGCACAGGTCCACATGAGTGTTGTGCTTGTGACGGCAGCGTTGCTGTGAAGTGCAGCCTCTCCAGCTTTTTGCCACCTCACCACACTACATCTCCGCTCTCTAGCCCATCCCTTCTCATGACTGTTATGCACAGTTTCGCATTAGTCGTGGGCGGCTGATAAAGTTGCATTGTTTAATGAGAAGTTTTCTTTCTTTTTTTCTGCTTTTTTTGTGGCGATAGGTTGGTTTGTTTACCAGATCTGAGCTTGTGGGAGGCTGGCATCTGTTTCTCCCTGCATCATAAGCTCAGAGTGTCAACTTGTAAAAAAAAAACAATGGGTTGGACATATTTAATAACTTTTTTTTCTTTTTAACAAATGTGGTGTGAATAAGAAATAACTATACAAGGAGAAAAAAAGCAGGAATGAACTGGACCTAAATTAAACAAAGCAAATAAAAACAGGGTTACAACAATATTTAACACAAGTATGGTTGATTATTATACAATAAATATATACAATTGGAGAGTCTGATTACTCCCCCCTAAATGGTGTCACATTCCTAAGAAAAATGCCTTGAGGGTCGGGTAGTAAAGTTGATTCTCTGTGTTGTGGTCATAAAAACAGAAAACTGATTGATAAATTTATAGAGAAGTTTAAAACAGGTTTAAATAAAACAATATTTGAAGATTGGAAGATCTCACAGTGGCCTTCTCAATCAATCATGGCTGTATAGGACTGGTAGGAAAATCATCAGTCAAACGCTTTGCTATAAGTCATGAAAGCAAGCATGTGGAAGAAAGTGATCCAGTTAGATCAGACCAAAATGTAACTTTTTAGGCCACAAGCAAAACACCATGTATGTTGAAAAACTACCAGTGAAAAGCACCCTGAACACACCAGTCAAAGTGAAACCTTGTGGAGGTAGCATCGTGTTAAGGGGATGGTTTTGTTCTGCAGGATGAAAGGAGCGGGTTAGGACAGATAAAGCAGATGGATGGAGCTAAATACAAGGCAGTCCAAGCAAGAAATCTGTCAAAAGCAGAAAAATACCTGAGAATGGAAAGGAAGTTCTCCTTTATATTTTGTATTTTTAGACCCTAGGTGTACCCGCTTATTATGACAGCAAGTGGGATGTTAGGTTTGGGATGTGCCAGGGTCATGATTCGATCATTTTAAAATAAAAAGAACTCAATCAAAACATGATGATAGAATTCTACTAGTCTCTGTCAAACATGTAAAGTTATTCTGTTTTGCTTGTGACAGCATACAGGTATATTTGGTTGATTTGTGGACTGTTGATTGCTTTGTAAAAAAAAAACATCCTGCCTTGCAAAACCATTAAATGACACATTTAAAGCTTTTGCTTCCTTTTTCTATGAACACAAATTTAGGCATAGTTAGATTTCTTGATGGAAAATGTCCTTTCTACATCTTGAATACAGTTATTTTCTCCAGGATTGTCAGACACACTGCCTGGGTGCTGACAAACTATCTTCATCATCAAACTGACCATCTATTTCTTCTTCTCCAGTCTGACTCCTTAAACACATACACTGGCCTAAAATATCTGGAAAAGTACAGCCTGGGGTCAATATTTTTGGTATTCATTGCGGAAGATTTCTGCATGTTAATTTATCAATTACGAGTTTCTTTTCTGATTACAAACATTGAGTATACAGATGCAAAATTCTATAAACATTAATACTGCTTAAAGGGATATTCCACCTCTAAGCCAAAATGTGTCTTTTGCCATATTCCCCAGAGTTAGATAAGTGAGATAAAAGCATTTTATAACCACCCCCATAATTCTCCGGATCTGGCAGCAGTCCGTTTGCTTTAGCTTAGCATAAAGCAATGTAAGTGAATGGTACCTAATAGTATTTTATGTATTATGATTAAAATGAATCAATAATGATCGTAATTTTTACTGGTGAACTCAATAATCATATTGACTGCAAATTAAAAATAAGAAGTAGCACCAAGGAATTACAAGAGCCAATTTAGACTTGGGACTACATTACGACAAAGCACCGCTGTAAGCCGCTGCTGCAAGGTGCAAGGACATGACGCAGCGGTTCCTGAAGCCACCTGCTTCCGTAAACACAAATCCGCGAGCTGTGTTGAGTTTTTATTTCCGTAGTTTTAACTAAATTTAACCCAAGAAAAATGGGTTCAAAAAAGACATCATCTTCGTCTGTCATGTACCCTGCCATTGTTGTTGCAACTTACTATGCTGTACCGGGTAGTAGCCATGCATGTTTGTGTGCACGGAAGCCGGTGGTTTTAAGGACCACTGCGTCATGTCCTTGCGCCTTGCAGCAGCGGCTTACAGCGGTGCTTTCTCGTAATGTCGTCCCAAGTCTAAATCGGCTCTTGTAATTCCTTGGTGCAATTCTTACTTTTCATTTGCAGTTCATATGATTATTGAGTTCACCAGTAAAAATTACAATCATACAATCATTCATACAATCATTGATTAATTTTAATCACTTTTATACACAAAATGCTATTGGGTACCATTCACTTACATTGCTTAATGCTAAGCTAAATCAAACGGACTGCTGCCAGATCGGGAGAATTACGGGGCTGGTTATAAAATGCTTCTTTCTCACTTATCTAACTCTAGGGAATATGTTGAGTTTATGAATGTATATGCATCCTCATTATCTAAAAACATACTGTAGCTCATCTAATGGACAGCTTGACATTTATTAAATGAGGGGAGAACATGTTTGGTGACGATTGATGACAAGCAATTGTAATCTTTTATTTAAACTGTTTCCACATTTAAAGGCCATTCCAGGGTAAAGCAACTTTTAATTTGCTTTAATAAGTCCTCTGAAGATCAGTAGATGATCTGTTATAATGGCCTTGAATGTTTCTGTCCTATTTCTATCAATACCGCATCAAAGGTCCCTCTCAGACTTTAAATGTGTGTCTTTATTCTTCTGTTAGAGACTAAAAAAGATTGATTTCTGCTTGTTTCTAGCTGTCTGGTTAGTGAATTCTGTAATATCTTTTTACCCGTTGTCATTGTATGACCAGCTGAATCTGTAATCTTGAATTGGGGTTTAATTAATTTAATCAAAATGTTCCTGTATTATAGAATTGCATTGAAATAAATAGATAAATAATAATAATTGAGTTGCCATGATTTGGATTCCATATAACTGGATATGATTTGTATCTGTTTGTTTTACAACGTGCCTTGATAGTGTAAATCCGCTGTGTAAATACAGCACAGATTTACAGACTTTTATTATCCACTCTAGGATATAGAATAATCTTTGCAACAATTTTGTTGTCTTCCCAAATTAAGCATTGAACCATCTTCAGGACTTTGAAAACTCAGAGCTAAATCCAAAGTTACCTTGCTGAGCAATAAATCCCACTTTGTTCAAGCTTGTGTTCATCTAGCTGAGGGTTTCAGCAGTGTAAAAGTTGCTGCCAGTCCGTCTCCTTCTTCCTTTTCATCTCCTCCTTCCTCTCGGGTGATGAATGGTTGTTCTGTGTCTTAGTGTAAGCACAATCCCGGAAAGCTCTGACCCAGATATTTTAATTGCTTATTCGCACTTATAGTGAGTCTGTATGATAAATAGCAGTTGTTTTTCATGCAGAATGGACTATTTTTGACTTCTGAAATCACAGCAAGCAACATTTGTGTGTGTTTGTGTGTGTGTTTAATACAGTACAGCAGGAAACCTTGTGCTCTGTAATGAGGAAGCTGTTTTGTTCTTGATTTGCGTTTGGAGTCCTGCGTAATGAATGGTTAAACTATGAATGTCTTGATTCCCTGAAAAGCAAACGAAAGGATCTTGAGGTGAAGGGGGAGAATATCATCATCTCTGTTGACAAAACTGCCTGTGGAAACAAAGTAGTAGTATATCTCCTCCTTTTGGATCCCTTTGATCAAGTTTCAGAAATATTCTCCCTGGACTGTTATATAATAATAACTTTTATCGCTTCATTGACTCTCATTCATTGTTTTTGGCAGTAGGGGACCCATGTACCGGAAGTAGAAGGGCATGACTTAGGCTCCCCATGCCCTAAGTTCTAATCATGCAATGTATTGCCTCTGGTCCACACTCTATATCAGTCGGTGGCGCTAATGTACCAATTTGTTGTTCGTACGCCGTCGATAAACACAAAGAAGTGTGCTGTGTTATTGTTAGGCTAACTTGCATGCTAACAGTAGTTCTGATGAAAACTATGTGAGAAATACACACAAGGAAGGAAATAATCAAGGTTTTGAGAGCAAATGATGTTGGATTTTGGACATAGGACTTATTGTGGACTAACTATTTTAAAGGTGGACATTACTGGACCGTTGTGAATGTAAAAAAACAAAACGTTTTCCTTCAAGATGGATCTGTCCTGTGTTTTGATATGTAGCTTTGAATGTTAAGTTGTCATTTCTTTGCTTTCTGAGTGGTTTGAGGAATGCGTGTGCTGTCTCTACAATTATGATTGTATCATTGCTTGGCATACATAATTTGAATCACAAGCAGGGATAGGATGGTGTTGGAGCTTGGAAGTTTCTTGACCTCGGGTGGGTCGTGAATGAAAATTATTTTTTCATGATTATCTCAAAAGTTTTGGCACCGAGGCGACCTATATTTGGAAGGACTGTGACGTTAGGCGGGCTTCCTTTCAAAGCAGAAGAGAGCTACAGAAGTCTGGTGGCAGCTAGCAAACAATATCTAAATACTTGACCGCAGAATTGAGCGCAGCAGCGAGAACCAGTGTTGCCATCTGTCTCTGACAGAAAGTAGCTGTAGTTGACCCAGAAAGAAAGCTAGATGTCACCAGATGATCCACATGCTAATTTGCATATGTATGACGTTATCACGTTGATGTGACTTGATGACAGTATCACTTATGTGGCGGTCTTCATTATCTCGTCCAATATGAATAAAAACAGTTTGCAATAAAAACAGTGTCCAAAACCAGTGTGCTCAGACATGTCCAAATTAAAGAACCCACAGAACAGAAAAGGGCAGCCTCGAAAGGTCAAGGAAAAATGGCAGAAACAATGGGAAGAAGACATAACTGGTAGGTCGCTTATATATTCAAAGGAAAGTTGGTATAATTAGGAAAACAGATTGGAGAAAATAATTGTATCTAGATTAAGATTTGGTCATACAGTGTTAAACAATACATTATTTAAACAAGAAAAGCATGCTACAGGGAAATGTGACTTTTGTCTTCAAGAAGAGACTGTGGAACATGTTATATTATTTTGCTTGAAGTATACTTTTAAGAGACTGGTATAAAATTTACAAGATATCAAATTGCAACTGGACATTCAAGACTTTTTGAACAAAATTTCTAGTTCTAAAAAAAAATTGCTGAGATATCTCAAGATGAAATAATAGATAGAATATTGTTTTTTTAGTTTTTTTTAGTACTGTGTAAAGACAAATATGGCATAGTTAGTATGCATCAAAAATTGCTTGCCAACCACAATTAAACAGAAGTTTATGGCTTATGGTATTATTCTCAGTGTTTTTTTGTTACAAGTTTTAAATGTTGTTGAACTCATCATACATTTCGAAAGTTCCTTGAAGGCACCAGACAAGCTTCTGTCTTCATTCCCGTTGAATGGAGTGAAGGTGAAGAACGATGTTGATTTGTGGCTTATAAAAGAAAGATCAGTCTTACATACCTTCAGATTTCTTGTTTACTTTTGAAATTATTTCCAATCTGAAACAATTTTGTTTGTGAGTTGGTGAAATGAACCAAGAAAGGTTTATGATTGGTCATTCAATGTAGTGTGATCATGCTGCATGTACATGCCCAGATCATAAAAAATAGCTGTTTATTTATATAATAAATTATTTATATATAATTAGAGATTTGTTTCCTTTCTGTTCTGCGTTCCTAAACGCATAAGAACCTGAACATTTCCATTTGATTCAGTGAACCCCTCATAATATGTGTCTTGAATTCTGTAGTGATAAATGTTGGTTATTCCAGGACTTTTGTGGGTCATTTTGAGCAGATGGAGCTGCCTACATAAAGGTTTCCATTCTGAATCCGTTTGCAGCCAAAGAACATACAGTCCTGAAACTGACAAGACGAGAGAACCTCACCACCCTCTCTGATGTGACACATGGGTGTTGGCTATAATCATTGTCTACTTTGATAAACCTTGAGGGTTAGAGGTGAGCAAAAGGAAAGACACGGTGAAGACACATTTAAATGCATCACACGGTTTCAGTAATTTATATCTTCAATCTGTGAGAAGTCGGTACCACTGCTGTCTCCAGGGTAGGGCTTGAAGTTCAAAAACATTTCTTCTATCGGCACAGCTACTTTATTCCATTTGATTCAAGTCAACTTTTAGAGTTAACAAACTTGGTTAATTTGGGAACACCTGTGGTTTTGCAAGGAACACCAAGTGCATTTGAATTATACAATACTGATCTCTCTGCTGGAAACTAAGCTAAACACAAACTAAACTGGCAGGAATAGTAAAGATAAAAAGCATCTGTCGACTAATTTTAAGGCAAGATAAATAGATGAAAATCAACTCTTTCTAACAAGAAAAATGGATGTATTCAAAAATCCTGTGCAGTGTCTTGCAGATGTATTTAAATACCTTGAGTTTTTCCCATTTTCCCATGTTACATTCACAAACTTCAATGTATTTAATTGGGATTTGATGCAACAGGCCAACTGAAAGTAGTTCATAACTGGGAAGTGGTTGGAAAAAAATAAATGTTTTCCAAAATGTTTTACAATTAGAGATCTGAAAACCATGACGTTCATTTGAATTAACATTCAATGCAATCTATATAAATCACTGGTTTTGCTCTAGATTTACCAAGCAGTCGCTCCCCCAGCTGAAGGACCCGACACCTTGCAGGTGCTTCAGGTAATAAATTCATTGATTGTTGACATTTCCAATAATTCCACTACGTCTGATCAGAAACAGTTCATTTTCCTTTAGAATAAGGAAAAGCTTTACTTGGCTTTTATTAGTCAGAATAGACACATTTATGAGTGGAGCGCATATTTTTTAAGACTTTGATGCTGCTGGGAACACATCTCATCCTGTTGTTATTTAATGGTGGTCTAGTGAAGGGAAAACAAAGATTTACACTGTGGTAGGGATGAACTTTGGATACTTCACTGCAGAAACAGCTGCTGCCTTTCCTTTTGACATCAGTGCTGGATGACTGCTGAATGGGTGTGTGTTTGTGTGTGCACATGTGAGCAGCAAAGACAAAGTTCAGTTCTCCAACTTGACTGATAAGTAGGAGACACATCAAAGACAAACAGATGAGCTGATGCTGCTTTCTGTTCACTTTTGTCACAAGTAAGAAGCCAGAATAATGATAAATGAAAAAGAAAAAAATGACATTAGATTTTGTTAACTAACGTGCTTAAACAATACAATTCAATAAAATTAGATTCTATTGAAGAGGAACATCAGATTCTTTAGAACCTCTTATGAACAAAAGTATGTTGCTTTTATTTTTTTCTGTACAATTATGTAAGACTTGTGCACTGAGTGTATTTCTGCACCTATTTCTACTTATTCAGTATTATTGTGGGTACACATACTTGATAGTAATAAGAGGGTTAAAAGTGACCTACAGTAAATGGAGGCTTTTCTGAGAAAATTTCAGTTTTCAATGCAGCTGTTCTCAGAAATCCATCTAAATAAAATTCAGTTAAGTGTGAGCAAGGAGAAAATAAAACAAATGCTAGGCAATGGCAAAAATCAACATGCACATTTGTGAATGATATTTTTAAAACTTTATTTCAGACCAAATATGCAAAATGTACGAGAACAAATTTAAATTGGACCTTTGAACAGGGTTCATAACATGTAGGTTTTGTCATGTTACTAAGTTTTCTGACCCATATGCAGGACACCACCAGGGAGACCAGTTGTAAAATGAAATAAAGGTTTTATTGAAATAATGTAAATGATGATTGCTGGAACCAGGCATACTGCACAGAGGAATGGAGGTGAGAAGAACTGCGGGAAGGGAAGTCGACAGGTAAGTATTGTTCTTTGAATATTTCTGACAGTTTGACATTACTCAGGTGAGCCTTACTAGCAGGTGACGGAGAGGACGCCAGGGTAAGAGAGCTAGAAGTTGGGAATGTCTGCAAGCAACGTCAGAGGTTTTCTGGGAGACACGGAGGAGAGGGATCCTGAGCGCAAGAACCAAGCACAGATGGCGGGCAGGATGAGCTTGGAGCTGGATCGTGGTCACAGAGGAGTAAGGAGCTTGAAAGCTGACAGTCATGGAATGGAGACCAAAGCTTACAGAGAAGCAGATGAAATGGATCACGAGGAGCAGGCAGAGTGAGAGCTTGGAAGAAGCAAGTAAGTTTAAGACAGGTAAGTCTCAGGAGCATATTCCGTAACAATAGTAATGGTACAAATAAAGCTGATGCTCTAGCGCATGTGTAAAAAATTCCAAAACAGTGCTTCAGAAGCACTGTGTCCATGCTTGATTCGTCCAAGCAGATTCATGTGATCAATGATGTCCAAAGCCCCGTTTAGTACATCACTGCTTACCCAATTCAAAAGTTCAAAAAGACCTGAATCACTGAATCTGTGCTGTGTGTTGGAGGTGAGTAGCAACAACTAGCAAACAAGTGAGTGATCCAGCAGCATCGGGTTACGCGTGGCATAGAGGTAGAGCGGATGACCCATAAGCAGAGGCTTTAGTCCTCAACGCGGGCTTCGATTCCAGGCTTCTTCCTTTGTTGTTTTCATATGTATGTCAGCCAAAAACAAAAGAAAAATAAACAACATATTACAAAAAAATTCTCCATTATGCTTACAAACATTAAGTAATTGACAGAAAAGCAACACCAAACAAGGTGTGAGTTTAAGGACAGTTTATTCATCAATTGGCACTCAAGTTGATTTAACTTGGAGTTCACACTAAAGGCAACAAGATGTCATCCAAAAAAGCTTTGAGTAATGAATCCTTTTTTGATACAAGCATCAGTGCTTCAGGAAGCTTAATTTGGCCATCACTACTTAACAAGGAAAAAATAAGGAGACACGGAGGGCTAGTGCTTATCAATGTGGATCAACACTCAGGCACTGCATGTCTGACAGCCAGCTACTTTTATCCAGCCAGTGATGAGCTTCAATGAGCAGCAGCTGTGAAGGCTGCAGAAAACGGCTCCGCCCCTATCTTGATGGACAGGTCTTCAGCTCACACAGGACCCCTGGTGGAACTGTCTGGAAAGGTGGAGAAAAGCAGGAAGACAAACAAAGACAGATTAACACCCCAGTCTCCTAACAGGTTTTGAACTGTGTTCATTAATGAAATAATTCAAAGCTGACTGAACTAAATTTTGAACTGCTTCTAGATCTGGACAGGAGGTTAAAAAGTGAATTGAATTCCCTGCTTGTGTTTGAAAAAAGTCTAAAACCAATATTGAAGGATGCTCTCAGTTTAAGTTGATTTACAGGTTTGTTCAAATAGAAAAATCTTCTTAGATGTCTGTTTGTGTGAAAAGAGAGTTAATAGATAAAAATAAATTATAATTTGGGTGTCAGAATGTGAAATGCTCCCTTTTGGCTGCTGTTCCTAAAAAAGATCCATATTAGTTTCAGTAATAATAATCTGCTCTATGAAAACTCCACAAGAGATTCAGATAAATTAATCTCTGGCAGCAGACCAGTGAGTCTTTGGGCAACGTTTCTGAAGAAATACATTTTGATTATTTGGTTCTGATAAAAAACTGACAGAGATTGGTGTTACAGTGCATTAAAAGAAATCTTCTAAAACTTTCATTACAAAATGTCAAGTTTTAATTTGATAATACAATCATTTTCTTATGCAACTATAAATAAGTTTCTGCTAGATTCAAATTTATAATTGCATATTTCTGGGTGTCTAAGGATCTGTACAGAGAATGTTTGCTCTTAAAATCTGTTCTCTACATAAAGTTTGAACATAAATTACGTTCATAATAACATGCTTGTAAAATATTCAAAAGAAATTCTATTGAAAAGGTTAACAATATATCACGAAAAATATTAAGAAAGCATTCCAGATTGCTTACGCAAAGCATTTAACCAAAGTGACCCCTGCTTGTATTAAAACACAGCCGCATAGGGAGGAAAATACTCAGAGTGCACATTAAAAGCTAAAGATGTGATTCAGGGCTGCTCTGATGCACATTGTGACTCAGGACAAATGGCGGCGGCTTCAGTTTGCTAAAACCTGACCAATCAAAAGAGAGCATTTCATCTTAAGCTGCTCTCATCTGCATTCCTGCTTAAAACTCTCCTTCAGATCCAAAGAGCACTCAGAGCCTTCCATCAAAGGATCTGCTTTTGACAGATAACCGTAATTCCCTCCACTCCAGACTGTGTTTACTGACCTCACATGAAAGAGGCTTTGCCCCATGCATTGTGGGAGATTTGCATCCCTCTCTACTTTGGTGTACTTAGGAACACAGATTTGCATCGTCATGTGTTTCTCTGCACTAAAAAACTGGGTGTGACCGTGCAGCCGCTGTTTGTGTTTGTGAGCATGAAGTAATGTGCGTTTAGCAGTGCATAGTGTTTGTTCTCAGGGGAACATGATCAGATATTATGGAAGTTCACAATTTCTATAAATTGTTTCCCAATTACTGATGGAGTTTGTGACAGCAAAACTAAGAGTGAACTCTTAAGCCTGCCACACATGAGAGCAATCTGCTGAGCAAAAAGTCATTCAAGGCAGTTTGCTCAGCAGGTAGCTCGCCGTGTGCGGCTAATTTTTGTGAGTTTTCTGCCTCAGAAGGTGTTGAGGTGAAAATCAAACAGGTTTGACATTTTTCGCCTTGCTAGATGAAAAACTCACTGTGTGCGCTCTATGTGAGCTGAGTGCTGAGGGCAAATATTCAAGCGACCAATCAAAACGCATCCTCCGCTCACATGATTCCAAGATTTTAGGCCCTGTTTTCACGTCAAAACAATGAATGAACAGAGACAGAGATGGATGGATATCCCTGTCATTAACAATAAAAGAGAAAGCCGGAAAAAAAATGCAACACAGGTTTAATTTTGAAATATACCGGATGCACCTCGCTAGCCCACGTCTCACTTGCTGTCCTGCTCATCTAATTTATTAAACTTTATGGAAATCCGAATGCGGCGTCTGGAAATAATAGACTTCATGCAGAAACTTAGCGGAGCTGCGCATCCGGGTCCACACCGCACCTTAGCCAGTGAGAATACTCTGATTGGACTCAACGTTTTTGTACAGTCAGGACTACATCCCTTCCGCACTCGGTGTGAATGAGGCATAAGTCCAAAGAGAAAGACCAAAGATACAGACTAGATAAAGAATAAGCTATTTAGCCAAAGTGATAACAATGTTTGGAGGAGTTAGGGTTGAGGCTTTCAGAGTTAAGAACACTGTACCATCTGTCAAGCATGGTGGTGGTACCATTATGCTGAGTGTCTGTTTTACTGCAAATTGTCTAGGAAAGTGGATGGAATACTGAGGGAGGACTTCCTGCAATGCTTCAACTTCACCAAAAAAATCAACAGTTAGATGATTAAAACTTTAACTCAGTGAGGTGACACTCATCCCGAACAGAAATCTAAACTGGTCTGTGGGTTCTAGAAAGGAAAGCAACCACTTTAAAGGAGTTATGACCTGTAATTTTCACTTTTCCATGAGAAAAATTCATGTTATGATTGCCTAACGATTATACACTGGTATACACTGATATTTAAAAGTGAAGCGTTTGTTTACCCTTGGGTTCGTCAAACCGCCCACCTACACGTGCACTCAAATACGTCATTTTAATTTTTGGCCGACTTGACGTCAAGTCGGCGCAGGATGTACTATATATGGACATCGCAGACCTATGATGCAGGAAACCCGACCTCCCCCCCGCCCCTCTCCCTTTCTCCTCTCCCCCTCATACTCAGTCGAGCGCCACCATTACTGAAATCTAGTGATGGGAATTCCAGCTCTTTTTGGAGAGCCAGTTCTTTTGGCTTGGCTCACCATAAACAGCCGGCTCTTTCGTCTCCCAAATGGCTCCTCTGATTTTCTGTTGCTTAAAGTGTATTTATCACCAAAATTATTGCAAAACGATGTGTACCAAATGTAAGCGGGGGGGAATGAAAAAATAAAAAATACGGCTCCCAATGACGAGCCGGCTCCTATTGTTCACTCTTTGAATGTGTGCAGTACGTTTAGAGCCGGTTCGTTCGCGACCGACACGTCACCGATTCGAAGCACGAACTCGACCGTGAAAGATGCAGAAACGTACTGCACACGTGAGTTGCTCTGTTGTTGACTGCCAGAATCAAAATGGAAATATTTTTTCTCTTTTTTTACGCCGGAATCTTTACGATTTTGGGACAATATCAGCCTGATATTTTCCCAACTTCGCCAACTTCCTGATATTGTCCCAACTTCGGTAAGTTGGCATCGAAGCTCCTTGTGGAAAAAGGGACCATTCCAACAATCAGAGACTCGCCGGCAATTGAAACGGTAAGGCTGTGTTTTTATTGCTGTACTGTGTGTAACAACCAGCAGCTAACTGCTAATGTGGCTATTGTATGCTAGCGGGAGTAGTAGATATGGGTTAGAAATGCTGAAGCATTACCTGCGGTGACAACTCCCCTCCTTCCTGACACCAATCAACGCGCCCCTCATTTGCATTATTACAATGCCCGTCCACGACAGCCAAAATATTCGAATCAGATCTTGCGAGACAATAATGCCTTCAGAAATAATGGTCAGAGGAGCTCTGTGTTTATTTTTTTCACTTTTTTTCAACTTTTCTTTTTTAGAAGGGCCTGAAAGACTATAATAGAGCGTGGGTATCCAAGGTAATACTAGGTTATGACTCCTTTAAAAGAACTTTGTTAACTTTATTAGAAGTATTAGTTGGCAAACATCTAGCCAGTAGTATGCCATGTGGTCGAGGTGTAATTTGCTAAGGGGCATTTGACCAAATATAATTGAATCTCTGTGTATATATTTGAGGTTATACTATTTATGAGCCTGTACACCCTGATCTTGTTTTTTTTTAATTATTTCAGTTGGTTGTATAATCCTTCCACCCTAGACGCAGAAGAAAGGTCAGGAGTTCACCAAAACTAGCACACAGAGTGTTAAAATAATTTCCCGAACCTTTTTGTAAGATGTTTTTTTCTGAAAGGTCACAGTTTATAAGTAGAGCACACAAGAGAGGTCCATATCACCACAAAAGAGACACTTTTTAGATTTCTGAGTGCAGATCAGCTCATCTGAGCCTGTAATGAGTTAAAAGACATCTTTCTTTTCTTCTTTTTTAGGAGTCTTCTCCTTTGGAGTGCTCACACACACACACACACACACACATATCCACACACACCAGCCTTGGCACAGAAAACAGTCACACGGGAGGATCGCTGCCAAGAAACACTGAGCTGGAGGCAACAGCAAGCGAACTAAAGAAACCGACGGCTGGAGAGACAAAGGATGGAAACATTTCATCCGTGTGCTGAGCCAAACTTGTACAGTAACATCAGGTGATCTGCTGCTCCATTTTAACCCTTCCTATAAGAACAGCATCAGGATTTATTTCACTCTGAGCTTTTTGTGTGTCTAAATTATTGTCTTACAGAGATTGACTTAAAGATAGAGAGCTGTGTAAAAGATAAGCTCCAGCTGCAGTGATCCTCATAGGCAAAATAGGTTAATGCACTACAGTACAACAGAAGTAGGATTAAAGAAAAAAAAACACAACAAATGTGAAGATTAAAGCAGCACCATCTCTGTCATGCTGATGCAGAAATCCTACAGGCTTCAAAAGCAGCCTCACATTGTCAGCTATAAAAAGATTTACAGTCGTATGCAGTTTTGGACAAATTTACATTCAGGGCACCAGCTTTATTCCAGCAGGCCCAGGCTGATATTCACCCCATCTATCATGAGATTATAACTGAACGTCTCTTAGAATATTTTACAGACTTTTAGTGTCTTGGTCACTCAGGGTTAATCTGCTTTTACCTTTCTACTGGTATGAATGTGGCCTTTTGAAAAGGGCAAATGTTCTGACTACATAAAAAAATGTTTTATCTTCAGAAGTCAAAGAGAGGGTTGACTATAAAATAAAATAATTGCAGCATAAAAGACAAAAAGAAATTTTAGGAAAGTATAGAATAATGTAAAACTTTACTGGCCCCAATAGAAATAGAAATTTATCCCAACAACTGCTTTGGATTGTGGATATTAGTAATTTTTTTGTTTTGAATATTGATGAGGTCTTTTTTTTACGGTTTTCTTTTACTGCATGTAAACCATAGACTGTATAATGTAAACCATAGACTGTATAATAACTGGACGAAGCCTCGGTGACGTCACCCATACGTTTCTGAAGAGCAAAAATGAAGCCAAATGGGCGGTTCCATGTGGAAAAGAAGAGTCTGAGCGGCAGATTTTGCCCCTTTGATGTAAACGCACTGAATGTTTAAATGAATTAACTGTAGGTTGGCTTTTACAGTTTGTGCCAGACAGAGTCCTCATAATAACATTTTTACAGCTAAATTGTTGCAGTAACTTTGCATGTAAAACAGAGACTGATTCTGTTTATAGAAGTGAGACTTATCTTCCTCCATCCACTGCTTCTGTATTTTACACATCTACTGCACAGTTTGCCAGAATTAATATTCTGGTGCTGTTTTTTTGGAAGTGCCTGTGCACCTCAGAGTAACACTGCTGGGCATAACCAGAGCAGAAATGTCAACATCTATCTGAATGCTGCCAGAATTGCAGTTTTTAATTTCTTCATCAATAGCGGTTATTCACTGCAGTGGTGAATTACAGGCATACGACAGAGTGCTTTTAAATTCCCAGAAAGCTTCATCTGTTACATCACACCACACCAATATTTTTCCAGACTTCCTTTTCATTCTGCGAGTCAGCTGGAGACTGCCATCACTGCTCTCATCTTGGATGATCATTATACACTATTGCCAGAGTTTGGCCTTCTAAAGACAGTATCACCTTTTGTACGGAAACCTTTTCTTCAAGTTCCAACATAATTTCAAAGAAAAGGTTTTGATGGCACGCACTCTTTAATTATTTTAGCCCAAGACCAAAGTCTGAAAGCACAATTGTTACCAGGAATATTCATGGATGTATAGACCTGAGCATGAACACCTGGCAAAAAAAGGTTTTAGGCTACCTTAGAGTAAAAGCAAAATTGGAATCATTAATGACACTACGAGATGTAGAAAAACCATGCTTTTGTTTCAAGCCCACTTGGTTCTAGTATTGCACTCTTTGCTAAAAGGGAAAACACTGAAATTTCATCTCATTCAAATTCTGCCTTCAGGCTACTTACTGGAAACAGGAGGAAAGAGTGTATTAGTCCAATTTTACCATCTTCACCTTGGCTTTCAGTCCTTTTCAGATTTGATTTCTTACATATAAAAAACTTCATCTTAACCTCCCTTTTGAAATATATATATATCTTACAGAGCATTGTGATCATCTTCTGCCAGTTTCTTAAAGGTTGATCAACACAGCTTTTGGAATGATGGCGATTCTGCCCTTGACAATAAAACCCCAAAGCATACAACTTCTCCACACATTGGTATTAGAAGCAATACTTTATTGAAATATGCATTTTTTTTAAGTTAGAAACCTAGTTTTTTTTATGTGAGGAATTATTTTAGATTTTAACTTGTTTTGTATAGCATGATGAAATTGTGGCACAGGAGTTAGGAGTTTGCCTTGTAACCGGAGGGTTGCCGGTTCAAGCCCCTGCTCTCTGTCTCAGTCGTTGTGTCTTTGGCAAGACACTTCACCCTTCTGCCTACTGGTGGCGGTGAGAGGGTCCGGTGGTGCCAGTGTTTGCTTCTGTCAGTGTGCCCCAGGGCAGCTGTGGCTACAATGTAGCTTGCCATCACCAGTGCGTGAAGGTCTGAATGTACTGTGAAGCGCTTTGGGGTCCTCAGGGACTAAATAAAGCGCTATACAAGTACAGGCCATTTACCATTTACACAACCTGAGGCTAGCTGTAGCAGCAGCAGTTCTGACTTGGTTTATCCAGTGTGTAATGCAGCATTGTGGGGGACAGTTATTGAAAATACTCATGCTGCTGTTATCGACAGTGGAGCTGCTGCTGCTTTTCAGTCGGGCGACCAGATATCCAGCTTCATTGTGTGGCGGGGTTTGGGCGGTAAAGTGCGCTCTTAATAACGATCTGCTGTGCTGTCACTTCCCAAGTGGAGAAAAACGTTCTTTAGACTGGATCACATGTTAACCAACCACAGATTTTGTTTTCCCTGCATCTTATTTGGAGTGAATAAAAACCAGGTTATTAGTCTTTTATCTGACTGGAAACATCCTGAACACGTGTGTGACCATGAGGAAAGCTCCGATCATTGCACCAGTGTGCTGCTAGCATCAGCCACTGGTAGCAGGACAGAAAGCTAAACTGGAACAGCTGGAGGGAGAGGAGCGGTACTAGCAGGTGGTTCTGCCCAGGTGGGTTGTTGCTGTCATTCAGTTTTTAGGTGAAAGAGCCCTGTTTTTCTGTGGTGAGGATGAATTACTTGGATCACCACATAGTGTTAACTTTATTGGAATTTTGGAATTTTTATGTCAATTTGGTCATTCTCTTAGTGAACAGATGAAAATGCGGACAGAAAGGCTGCGGCAGCACATAATGGAGGTCAAAAGTAGGGATGCACCAATCTAAAAATTTGCGATATGATAACATTTTATCATACCGAAATGTTAAAAATGACTGACATCTGCCAATATATTTTGCATTTGTAGACAAAAGCCACGTTCTCAGGGTTTTAGTTATGAGTTATTTTTAAATAAGTTAAATTATTCCAAACATTTGACAATAGCTCCATTCTTCGGTCGCACTGAACTGGTAGAACAAAGCTTAATGGTATCTTCCACTAGAGTTTCCAAGCATTCCCACTTCCATTTATGAACCAGCTTCATTTGGTTTATGTGCTCACACAGTCCTAAAGTTTTGAGAATTCTGAACAATAAAACACCAAACCTAAAACCAGTTGTTGGGAATGTCAGGTAAATGTGTGTTCATCCATGATTTAAACCACCATAACAGTTCCATACCAAAACTGTGCAGTAAACACTCTAAGATCACTGTCTCCAATTCTATAAAACCTATAGATACAGTGCAGCTTGTTACATTTATTCTAGTCAGGTATACTATAATGTGAAAACTTTCACTTCAGTTTTGACATACATGGTTCCTGTCTAGCCCTCTGTGTCTAGGCTTAGTGTGTCTGGTGACATCTTGGACCCATTAATCCCAGTCACTTATGAAGGGGACCCGGCTGGCTGTAATTACATTTTAGAGATGAGACAAAATGATCAAACCCCGAAGGAAATCAATCAGCCAGAATATATTGGATTGTTTGGCATCTTTCATCCAAAAACCTAAAACAGCCCAGTAATAACGATCTGTCTGAACCAAATGTGTAACTGATCCATTGCACTGAGAGCTGTAATGTGGGCCGTCGACCCTATGCCACATACATCACCCTCTCTGCTGGGTTTGAGCCCAACTTGAAAACACAAATTCACTTCTCTCCATCTGTAAACATCAAATGTACCAAAAGCAGTCTACTGGGAGCTGGGAAACTACTGGGAATCTGTTGCTCATCCACAAAATGTTTCTATATTTTATTTGTGCTTTGACATTATTGTTATGAGGTCAACAAAGAGGGGGTTTTGCAATCAGTGGCTTTAGGAAAGAAGCAGCTCAGCGTTTGTTCAATTTTAGATATGTTTAAAAGGCAGCATATGTTGACATGACCTTCTTTAATCTTACTATAAAAAATAGTTAAGCACGTTCAAGGAAAGTTTTGATTAGGACCAAATTTGCTTCACATGCAAACCAGTGGTGAATGTGGAACTGATTTACCTATTAAGAAAATGGTGCATCTAAATTAAGCTCTAATGGGCAGAATTGTTACATCATGACTGAAGTGATGGAATCATTGGGAAGTTACCAAAGGGTCCGTCTGTCAGAACAGCAAATGAATGTCAGCAGATACACAGGAGGTCTTTTAGCTGCATTTCAGTTTGATAGTGGTCACATCTTGGGTTTACATGAAGCCACAGCATGTAAAGCATGAAGATGTCAAAGTGACTTGATTGTGCAACAATTTTGCTCCTTGCTTTATATTTTCTACAAATGAAGACTGAAATTAAACCTGAGCATCACCACGTCTGCATCTACAGGAGCTGTCTGGGATATTTGTACAGAGTACAATCCAATTTAAATAAATATCTCTAACTTGTGGTTCTACTATGCCCTGGGGACTATTGGCAGAGTTGCATCATTCTTATTGATTGTTACTGTTTGTGAATTAGTGAGGGGCAAGGCAAACAGATGCCTAGTGAACTGAGGGATGCAGTTGCCATAGGAACATAAGTATGCTGCAGGGCAACCAAGAAAGAAAAGATAAACCAAACTCCTTTGTCAGGGAGTCAGTCCTGGGCCCGTCTGAGATGTCATGGTCAGGTTTGCTGTTCGAAAGTAGAAACTTTCATTTTCCCTTTTATTGTTTCACCCTCACTTCTCTCGAAGCTACCCCACATGTACCTGAGCTGGCCACAGTTGCCATGGAAACATAGCTTTGAGACCGTATGGGAAGTGGCGGGAGCTCAAAAGAGCAGAGCGCTGTTTGCTCATTTAGAAAAGGAATTTTGGAACAGATGAAATTCCTCTCTGGCTGGATGAAGACCCCCCATTAACTTTGAGCTACAAAAAACAAAAAAGTAGAAATCAGTATCAACCAAAAACTACTCCATGAGGGATTAGATCTCTTAGTTGTATGTCCTCTACTGAAGTGGGGAATAAACTAGTTCTAAAGATTTACTGCATTATTACATTAATTCCTTAACTCAAAAGGAAGAAATGGTAATATGGCCTGTACTTGTATTTATGTAGTCCCGAGGACCCCAAAGCGCTTCACACTACATTCAGTCATTCACCCATTCATACGCTCATTCACATGCTGGTGATGGTAACACTGCAGCCACAGCTGCCCTGGGGCAAAGCTGCTGTACACTGGGCCCTCTCACCCCCACCAGTAGGCAAGGTGAAGTGTCTTGCCCAAGGACACAGCGACCGAGACGGATGGAGCAGAGATTCCAATTGGCAACCCTCAGGTTACAGAACATACTCCTATCTCCTGAGCCACAGTCACCCCAAAAGTCCTGTATGATTCTTCTGAAGACCAGATTTTTTGTTAATTGGTTTAAAGGAAAAAAACATTCTCAGCTTTTGGGTAGGTTAGTTGTATATTTTCAACATTGTTCCACAGTTTTTAGGAAACTTTTTGTCAGCATGAAAAACAGAACTACTTTAACATAATAGAAGTGAAAGGTTTGACCTGTAAATGCAAAAGGGAGTTTGGTAATTATGAGAACATTTTAGTCTCAAACATAATGTGGAGAAGGTTATTCAGGCAGCTTGCTGCTTGTTCACAGAAGCAAGTGAAAAAAAAAACTTTTTAAGTGTGCCCTCTTTGTTCAACCCTGTTCTGAAAAGCGGTGAACAACACTATGACTCAGACCAAAATTAAGGAATCTTTCACTAGTTCTGGAGGTCTGATACCAGAAGCTGATGTTTTCTTAAGAAAGATTTAAAACGTTTGGCCCATGGCATTTAGAGTGCAAACCTAAACATGTCACAAATGCAGAAGCATGCAACAGAGCCAAAAGTGCCACAATTTAGTCATCTAAAATGCCCTAAAATTGATGTTTACACATGTGAAATTTTTTATAAAACTGGAGGCGCTTATATCAAGTAAGTTATTCCATTTGTATCTCCAATACATAAAATAATATGTACACAATTTATCTAGCCTTCAATGATTTATATATATCGGAAAAGTCACATGGGTTAATCATGTTCTTCACATGGGATCACATGTTATCCCATGTGATACCTGGTAAATCACATGTGTAGGAAACATGGACTTCACATGTATGGTTTTACATGGATTTCACATATTTTACAAATGTAATCATATAGGCTTTACATGTTTTTAACATGTAATTCCACATGGTTTTGATACATTTCTTTACATGTAGGTTTTATGTCTTTAAATGTGAGAGTCCAAGGGTTTTACAGTTTATTACCATGAAAATGTTCCAAATGTTTTTCACACATCTCTGATTTTGCCCAAATGAAACCATGTAAATATTAATTAATGGACTACTAGTTACAGAATGCCTTGAGTGGGGGCCCATCCAAGTTTATCTTGTCCTGGACCCAGGCGAGGCTGTCTGCTGGCCTGGTTATGAACACTACTTGTAAAACAGCTGATTTCCTCCACACTCTTGTTGCTGATTTCTCAACTCAAGTTCCACTCTTATGTTCTGATTCAAAAAACTGAAAACTTTATCTGAGGCAGGCACTGATAGAGTCTATAATCTCAATGGATTCTTACTGAATTTCACCTTTGCAACATAGGTGAGTTTTCCTGTCCTGTGACAGTCCTCAAGAGCAGGTTTCATCAGAGAATTTGAAGCTCAAGGAAGATTTCTTGTTATTAACCTTTCAGACTGATATTCAAGTCAGAGTTGAACTTTTTGTTCTCATATTTTCCTGTCTCAAACCTGAGGGAAACTGTTGAGAATAAGACATTCATGTTTAGAACATTGAGTAAACTCAAGCAAAGGTAAATGAATAAGTGTGTCCTCACTATTAATGTTATTGGGTTCTTTTTTACATAGTGCAATTTAAAACATCCTATTAAGATCATTTTAAGATTTCTAGATCACAGCAACATGGAGGTAATGAAGCCTGGAAAAATTGGTTAGTGATAACTTTCTCCAGCGCAGGCAGTGGGATTCCAAGATGCTCCCATGGCAGCTGGGAGATATAATCCTTCCAGCAAATCTTTATGGAAGTTTACCCAAAGCTGGCTTTGCTGATAAACTTCTGAGAGGAGGTTCGTAGAAGACCTGGGCCAAGCGAACTGGCTGCTCTAAACATGAGGGAGCGCCACAAAAACTCTTGCTTGGAAAATCAGGCTACCATAAATGCTATTTGCTGTCTAAAGAAAGATATTATCTGTTTGTCTGTCTTGGTAGATTCATTCCACAGTAACATATGAAATAGAAACCAAAACAGGAATTATGGAAAAAACAAGTTTGAACGGAGTTAATAAAACTGCCTTGAAACTCAGCGTGAATAAAATTCCTTCTGTTAGCCCTGTTGATGGGGGATTTAGCCAAAGTAACCAGTCCCTGGTTGCTATGATAATTCCCGCCATTTTAGAGGAGCAGGTGGCTTTTTTTTCACACAGCCAATAAGAAATATAAAGATTTTAAGTCTGGGACAAGCATTCACTGTAGAACAACTATAATTCATAAAATACATTTAAAATCAAAAACAGTGAATAGTAGAAGCTCCTGGTGGTCACAGCAGTCATTTCTTATTTGTCTACAGTGTTTTATGTGAGAGATGTGACTGGTTAAAGATATCCCTAGTTACAGTTTTGGAAAAATTACATTGCGGAAATATAATAAGAAGAAAAAGAAGGGGGAAAAAAGCCTCTCAAAAAAGATAATGGAGCATTCCGTAGGTTTGCAAAGTTGTATCTTAGCAAACAAAAAGATGTCTATTAGGATAAAGAAATAGAGATGTTTGACCATAATGTACGACATCATGTCTGGTGAGAACAAACACAGCATGCTAAGTGTCGCACACAATGGTAAAGGGGTGATTATTTGGACCTGTTTTGCAGCCAGAGGATCTGGCCACCTTGTGGTAATTGACTCCACTGAGAGATCTTCTGCAGGTCTATTTCAAAGTATTCTGGAGTAAAATGTGAGCTGAAGCTTGAGCCAAACTTGATCATCAACAGTACAGCTATCAACATAAGCATTCAACAGAATGACAGAACAAGAAAGTAATTAAGGTTTTACAGATTAAAAGTGCTGCAGCAATGTACTAAACTACAAAATAGTTCTCTCCAATCCCTTTGGTTATCCTGCATAGTCCTTCTCAGAATTTTCAGCACACTTAGCAACTTCTTTTGTTCTCAGGTGGTTTAATGACTTTACATAGGGTGACCATATTTTGATTTCCAAAAAGAGGACACTTTTGATTTTAACATATTTAAATCATGCATTCTTCATCTGGTTAGAATGAAGAGTTTAATAATAAACTTCAGATAGGCTTTCACAAGTACAAAATGACTTTAAAATGTCTGGATATTAATCAATATTAGAAATAAATACCCTTCCAAAATAGAGAACTGACCAGTAGCAATAATAGTCCCCTTTTTAAGTGATAAAGGACAAAAATTAAACAAAAATCTGAAATAATATTCTGAGAAAAGAAGTATAATTTTATTTTCAATGTAATACTGAAAATAAAAAGCAGCAGTCTCAAAAAGACAATAAAAAGTCACTACTCCAGTCTTTAGTTTTTATCTTCATCCTCCTCAGTCAATTTATAGACTTTGCACAGCATTATTATAGTTTTTGTGTCCATGTGGATCCACTGGATCTTTGCCACTTTTGTCACACACAGAAACACGATAGCTTTGCCAGATCTGTTCGTCTGTAAAGCTGCACTTGCGCTTTGATATCTTGTAAACAGTCGTAATGCCGCAACACAACATGGTTCAGTGTATCACAGCGCAGCACAGCCCGCTGTCTGTTCCGTCTATGAATGGATCAGAACCATCCACTAGGCAGCCGCTCGAGGAGGACGTCAGATGAGAGAAAGGGTGTCGTATTGCATGTGTCGCACCAGTCAATTTAGGTATGCTGATCGGTCCCTTTAAAAACAATGAAAACCCGGTCATTTTCAATCTATGAAATCCCTGGACGCCCCGGACAGCACGGGAAAAGTGGACATGTCTAGGGAAAAGAGGACGGTTGGTCACCCCACATTACATACCCACATAGTTTCCTTAAATGAGCTAAGTGGGCATTCTGTGTTTGCAAACACAACTGTAAGTACATATTTGTACAACTATGTGTATTGTACAAAACCTCCACAGCTCCCCTTTGTACCTTCTGAAGTTTTACTGAGCCACTGTTATTTTTTGTTCTATGACAAACTGGAGAAACAGGGGGATTTTTTGCTCCGTTCCTGGGACAGAGTAAAAGCTGCATTTAAAAGAAGATGATGAAGAAGAAGAATGTGATAGCAGGGCGGAGATTTATAAATCAGAACAAGGATATGTTTAGGTTCAGAGTCTTGCAGAAAGATGTTGTGGGGAGGGAGAGCTTGATGATAAATGGTGCTATGGGGAAGCTGCTGTGTGTAGTTTGAAGGAGGGGAGGAGGACTATTTGCTGAATTGCTAAGATGTTTTGTTAATAGCTGTGTTGAGTGTGTTTCCCTTAGGGGGGCAGATTTTGGGGTTGAATGCACTTTATGTACATGGAGAAACATGCTGAGTGTGATTGGTCACTGCAGTGCTGGTCTGCATTTACAAGACTAACAGCAGGAACATCAGCCCTTCAGGATGGATTGTACTTACAGTGCCAGTAGGACAAATCCCTCATTTGAGGTCGGAGGAAATCTAATATTAAAAGATATTAAAGGGTTTAATGAACCAGAATCTCGGAAAGTCTCAAGATTTTATTGATTTGATCCATTTATATTCGTCTCTCTTTATAAGCAGTTTGACATGTCTTGCAAATATATCTTCTCTCAGTGGTAATTACAAGCTATTTTTAGTGGTTTAGTGATTTCAAGCACCCCTAAACTGTAACGGAGAACTGCTAAAAAAATATATATATAATAAGAATCTGGTATGGTCGCCTTGTTCTGAAACCTTAGATTTACAAAAGCTGTTTTTAATATCTGTCATGGACTGGCGACCTGTCCAGGATGTATCCAGCCTCTTGCCCTGTGGCAAGAGGCTGGATAGGCACCCCCCACCCCCCTTGCATAGGATGGACCAGTACAGAAAATGGATGGATGTTTTTAATATCATATAAAAGAGAGGGATGTTTGACCTTAGGCATTGTTAAGGTGAATGCTAAGTTGTAAGTAACCCCTCTTTGTTGTTTGATGTGAAAGTGATCAACAATGGAGTTTTTGTAGTTGCATGTTTATTGCAAACTATAATCTAAAAGGGAAATTAGTCTCATTAAAGCACAACTGTTCAGTTAAACCAATTAAGCAAACGTAATACATTAGTGACAAAACAAGCTTCTTCCTGACATCACTCCAAAACAACTTTTTGTGATAGAGATTACATGTTATGGTGCCTAAACCCTGATCTGGTGCCCCACTTTCCTTTGGTATTTTGAGCACACACTGCACATTGTGCTGTCAATTAGGAGGGCTGCAAAAAGCGGAGATGATTTGAAAAGTTTGAGTTAATCGTTGCTAAGCTGTATTAGTTGGAATGAAAGCTGCGACACTCTTTAGGTGATTAGTGCGTTAATTGTTTTATAGGTGTGTTTGTCTGAAGTTAATCCTCTGTGTTTACAACAAAACATGAATCCTAATTAGAGGCAACTAATCACATCACAACACACACCAATACCACATACACACACACACAGATGCTGGTTCAATCAATCACAGAGTGCAGCAGAGTTGGAAACAGGTAAAATCAGCACAAAAGTGAACTCATTAGAGATGCCTCAGTTCTGATTATTCTTCTTTGTTTCAGTGAATAAAGAAAGCAAGCACCTTCCTTTAATAAAGTCACTTGCATTTGTGTGCAAAACCCTAATCAAGTTGACTGAAAAAGTACACTCACAAAGGTATTTCAGTCTTTCAGTACTTTCTGTACTCTTTGTTTAATGGTAATCCGATTCATTTCTCTTCTCTGTGATTTACACCTATCAGACTGGAGTTGCAGCTCTGGTCACATCTCTGGCAATAATCAAACCCCTTCCTGATAAGCTCTGGACCCTAACAGGTTCCCTGTGTTGGGAACACACACACACGCACGCACACATACTGGTCTGAGGTCCGGCAGAAACCTTACTGAGTGTAAAACATTAAGGATGAAGAGAAACCCCATTAAAACTGAGTTCAGGGTCCTAAACTGAATGATATCAAATAAAATCAAATTAAACTTAATTTATAAAGCGCTTTTCATACAAAATACCATCTCAAAGTGCTTTACAGTTTAAAATGACCCCACATAACCCCCCCACCAGAACAAAAACATGATGACAGTTATACCCCCCACGCTCCTCCCAACCCATCTCCCGTGCACGCACTCCCTTAAAAGCAACAGTAAACAAGGACATTTGCCTGAGAACATATGAGCCAGGTAAAGAAACGCCATCAGGTAAGCCATCTGCATCGGCAGCAGCAGATCAACAGCAACAGCCACTGTTAACAATACATTACCACCGTTAGGTTGGGAAGAAGTAATTGGCCAAGGAAGAGGAGTTTCTGAGTGTGTCTTGTTCAAAATGGATGGCAAATTAAATCACGAGGTCAACAGCAGATTGGGTTGTACATTAGGTTCTACATTAACACAAACTCTGTGTGGTGGTAAAAAGGTAACTGAGCTACAAGGTAAAGCCTTGAGTTCCTACATCTACATTACCTTTGCTGTAGTAATTAACTAGTCTACAAAAAACGAGTTTCCTCCAGAGGGCTACTTCTGTTAAGGTGAGAAGCTTAGAGCTGAGGTGATTTGAGAATCTTTTAAGAAAGCCTTCATAGGGAGCTCATCACCAAAGATAAATAATCAAAATACCCGTGGAAACATGCAATCAGCCGGTCATTTATTAAATCAGTGAATTCAATATAAGTCAACCTCGTCAATTTTCCAAAAATTGAGGCTTGGCTGTTTTTGTGATCTACATGTGAAAAAGCATCACATTGTGTGCAAGAAATTCCCAATTCCCATGCATACATGTATTTAATCTTAATGTGTTTTATGCATTGGCTGCTGCAGGTAATGTTGCCTTGACATATAGATGGCAGCACTAGTTTTTTTAAATGATAGCACCCGAGATCAGCTCCTGGTATGTACAGTCGTGGCCAAATGTTTTGAGAATTACATAAATATTGGAAATTGGAAAAGTTGGTGCTTAAGTTTTTATAATAGCAATTTGCATATACTCCAGAATGTTATGAACAGTGATCAGATGAATTGCATAGTCCTTCTATGAGTTAGAATGGCAGACTTGACATGTTAAAAGGAGGGTGATGCTTGAAATCATTGTTCTTCCATTGTTAACCATGGTGACCATCAGGGACAGATTGATCTTCTGCAGAAAGTATTGGTGAATGGACTGCTGAGGACTGGGGCAAAGTCATATTCTCCCATGAAGCCTCTTTCCGATTGTTTGGGGCATCTGGAAAAAGGCTTGTCCGGAGAAGAAAAGGTGAGCGCTACCATCAGTCTTGTGTCATGCCAACAGTAAAGCATCCTGAGACCATTCATGTGTGGGGTTGCTTCTCATCCAAGGGAGTGGTTTCACTTACAATTTTGCTCAAAAACACAGCCATGAATAAAGAATGGTGCCAAAACACCCTCCAACAGGAATTTCTTCCAACAATCCAACAACAGTTTGGTGAAGAACAATGCATTTTCCAGCACCATGGAGCACCGCGCCATAAGGAAAAAGTGATAACTAAGTGGCTCGGGGACCAAAAAGTTGAAATTTTGGGTCCATGGTCTGGAAACTCCCCAGATCTTAATTCCATTGAGAACTTGTGGTCAGTCCTCTAGAGGCGGGTGGGCAAACAAAAACCCACTAATTCTGACAAACTCCAAGAAGTGATTATGAAAGATTGGGTTGCTATCATTCAGGATTTGGCCAAAAAGTTGATTGAGAGCATGCCCAGTCGAATTGTAGAGGTCCTAAAAAAGAAGGGCCAACACTGCAAATACTGACTCTTTGCATAAATGTCATGTGATTGTCAATAAAAGCCTTTGAAACGTATAAAGTGCTTGGAACTATATTTCAGTACATCACAGAAACAACTGAAACAAAGATCTAAAAGTAGTTTTGCAGCAAACTTTGTGGAAACTAATATTTGTGTCATTCTCAAAACTTTTGGCCACAACTGTACATTAAAACATTTTAATGTTTAAATATGTCCCCTTTGCGGCTTCATTGCTTACCATGTTTGAAATGATGTTTGTTTTTCTGTGGTTTTTTTATTTATTTACTTGGAAAGTAGAAACTGATCCCTTATGATGTAATGTGAAATCTCAGCAAGTCTGTAGATGCAAATTATGGCCAAAGGTTGCCATCTGCAGTGTTCTCTTACATATTGGGTTTTGAAGAAAAATTATTTTGAATAAGTAAGACATGTTTGATCTTTTTATAGATTTAACTGTTTAATTCAACAATGACCCAATTTAGTTGTCTTTGTTTAGTTAACCATGTGAAACACGACCACATTTTCAGATTTATTGCCTCTACCAGAATACCATACGTGTCTAAGATCAGGACAATACCTTGTGAAAACCAAAGCCCTTTTCCTGTACAAAAAAGTGTAATGGATTTGTGCCCACATTGAATCCACAGATTCAATTGTAAAAAGAGTTTGGTTCCATTAAAGCCAATAAAGATTTTTTTTTCCATTGATTGTTAAATATAAATATTTTTTTTCCATTTTTATTAAAATGTAAATAAAGAAAGATAAATACACTTTTATATTGTTTGTTATATATAAGATAAAAACTTTATTTTACATTTAAATGTGCCTGGGGAATGAATAACTTTGGTCTACCTGTATTTTGCATGTATGAGTATTAATGCTGAATTGGTTTACGTAAAAGGAAAGGGTACAAATTCTGACATAGTGATTTTCTGAAGTAATTTTGCATTTCAAGTAGAATATTTTAAGCACTACTCTCTGAAACATTCAAAATAAGAGCCAACAGGTGGGTGTGGGGTAAAGGGTTAATTCGGATTCTTACAAAATGAGGTTCAGTAAAGTTATTACTGGTAATAACACTGTTAACTGCAGTTGAAAGACTGCTAGTTCACAGATATGAAGTACTTTGTGTTGGTCTATCACATAAAATCTCAATAAAATACACTGAAGCTTTTAGTTGTAATTTGATCAAATGTGAAAAAGTATAAGTATGAATACTCTTACATGGAAATGTAATACAGTGCGCAAGTGTGTATTTATTTCAAAAGCAATCCTACAAGTGCAGCGAACAGCATGTGCTGTTCTGGGTCTTTCGACTCCATGTTCAGTAGTCTGCTACAGTCCCATGTGAAAATAGCACCTGTGTGATTGCATTGATGTGACATTGATTCACAACCTTTTAGTCAGTCTAGCTGTTAACGTGTCTCATGTCATCCAGCCTCTTTCAGACTAAGCTGATAGAACGATTTTAATAGGAATCATGATCCATTACAGCACAATATACCCCTGATAGAGTCTTTGGTCTGCACAAAGGTGAGTCAGACACTACCTGATGTAGGCTTTGCCTCCTGGGTACGTCTCGTCTGTTGTCTCTCATGTAGATGGATGTCTTTAAAACCTGACATCTGAAAAAAAAGGTTATTCAGGAAAATTCAGAATGATAATTATCGGTGCTGGTTTCTGTGTGAAAGTGGAGGGATTTAAAAAGTCTGCAGGACGTCACCTCATATAAACAATGCAAAAAATAGATCTGATGCTCTCTGTGATAAATTCCAAGTGTCTATTGACCCTGAGATAAGCACTTTGTTTTGGTGCATTAGCTGAAAAGTGACATACCAGCATGAAATATGACTGCTCTTGAATCTGTTTTAATTAAAGATACGATCCTGGTCTCTGTGAAAAGCAGCTCATTGACCTGATAATAAATGTCTGTTCTTGATCTTTGGGGGAATAAGAGTATCATCAGAGAATTCATGCGTGAGCTCAGTTTGTGAAAGCTGAGTTATAGGTGAACATCCCAAAGAGGCTATCAACATGACTGTATTTAAAATAGAATCCTTCAGGCTGACTGGCCCACCTCCCTAACAGGCACATTAGTCTTCATGTCAAACTGTTTTATTTTGCCTTAAACCAAAAATTAAATTTACTTCATTTCAGCATTGATTTTATAAATTATTGTTTAATATTTCATATATTTCAAATATTTCATTCTTTTGTTAGTGCTTGTTGATGATAATTTTGTTGGCTCCTTTTTTTCTGGCCTGCTTTATGAGAACTAACCCTAGGTTCACACTGAGGTTAAGATCTGGAAATCTAGCTCACCCCTGGTCTGAAGTTTCATTGTTCCGATTTGCTCGCCAAATTGTTCCTGGATTGTTGGAAGAACATGTTCCTAGATTACTTTTTTCAACTGCCACTTTATTCATGGCAGCATTCTTAGACACAATTTTCAGGAAGCCCACTCTCTTGGAGGAGACAAGGATTTATATAGAAAATAACTTCACAGCAGTCTTCTACTGTCCATCACTGTACGTTCAGTTGGTCCTTGGTGCGATTTCTTAAATATGAGTAGCTTCTTTGCTGCTCTTTGTACAGATGCAACATTGTAAAGCAACCCTGCACTGATGGCAACACCACTCAAAACACACCTCAGGATAGCACTATCTCAACACTATTGAACGTTCTGAAGGTTTGTTTGTCACAGGTAAACCCAGATTTAGAAGAAGAAAGGCATTCTTTACAGAAAAGAAAAATAAGTCCTTGGTTGAATTCGGGGGGCACATCCCCACTGTGAAACATGGTGGTAGTAGTAATATGACGTTTGGATGTTTTCCTTGAGTAGAGCCAGGGAAGCTGGTCAGAGCTTGATTGATTGGATTGGCACTCACTGTTGTGCAATGCTCAATAAAATCTGTTCGAGGCTGTAAAAGACTTGAGACTGGGTAGGATGTTCATCTTGCTACAACAACACTAAACATAAAGCCAGAGCTACAATACAATAGTTAGATTAAAGCATATTCATGTGTTAGAATGGAATAGTCAAAGTTCAAATATAAATCCAACTGAGAATCTGAAGCAACATTTTAACATTGATAGTCAAAGACAGTCTCTGACCAATCAGGTTGAGCTTTAGGCATTTTGCAAGAAGAGGCGAAGATTTCATCCCTGTTGAACTTTTCAGCTATAATTTCAGCAAAAAGTGGTTCTACAAAGTATTGAATTAGGGAGGTTGAATAGAGATGAATACCACAAATATTTATTGTTTTCTTACATTACTTTTGTGAAAACCATCATTTTCCTTCCACTTCACTACCATGCACAACTTTGACTATCTCACATAAAATCTCAGTAAATTACATTGTAGTTTGTTACAATGATAAGACAAAATGTGAAAACATCCAAAGGGAGTGAATACTTATGTAAGGAATTGTGTCTGGTACATTCAATTATTTTTCTTTATTTTATTGGTATATTTAATCCCCTCATCATACAATATTAATATCTCAATAATTTGCAGATAAATCAGAGGTAAACCAGGTTCTTTTTCTGTCTCTTACAGCTCAACCCTCATATAACAGATTTTCTGAAGATGCCACTAGAGAAGCTCAGCGGGTTTATCAGATACTTGAAGAGCAGGAAGAGAAAAGCAAGTCAAACTAAACAGTAAAACTGGAACTCAAAAGCTACAGTCGGCTCAGCGGCATGTCGAGGAGACGCGACAGAGTAATCGGCATCTTTCTGCCTTTTCTTACTGCCTCCCAACACGAAGCTGCATGCGTCCCTAAACATCCCCCCTCTTCATGTATGCTTCTGTTTAGTGGGGGGTCTGGCAACTCAGCACTGGAGCTGTCAATCACAGCTACCACCCACCCACTTCACCATACTGTCTGACTTCCTGGGGGGAGATTGCCCTCTTATGCTTTCTGTCAGGACTGCAGGAAGACAGATAGATGGATGGACACTGAATAAAGCCTAAACGGCACTCAATCAAACCAATGATTCCTCTCTCTTTACATGACATAACATAGATTTCCTTTTTTGCAATCTTCAAACTGGGATTTGGAACTGTATGCTGTCAAGTGAATACAACCAGTCATGACATGAAAACATCATTTAGTGTGCAGAAAGCTTGCATTTCTGCACAGGTTCTTAAACAATAACCATTTAGTCCTCAGCAAAGCTCTCAGTTTCTGTCCTATTCTGTGCACTTATCAACCCTCTTTTTGAGATTTTATTGGAATTATAAATGCTAAATATCCCTTTATGTTCAGATTCTGAAAGTTACATATTCAGTATAAATATCTTAAGAGCCCAATGTTTAGTCATGAGAAAAACAATTCCACCCAATCTCAGCTTGTACAATCACCTGTAATTATAAAACTGTCAGTAGTTTTCTGTCTGACTTTTTCATTCTCTCTCATCATTGTTAACCTATGATCAGCTTTCCAACATTGCTTACTTGAGCTTTTTCTTAAGGTTGAACCACAGCATTTTAGCCAGATTAAGGCTTAGACTTTAACTAGGTCATTGCAACACACTCATTCTTTTCTTTCTCACCCATTCTGCTGTATATCTGCTGCTGTGTTTGGGATAATTATCCTGTTGACAACCCAGTCTTGGCCGAACCTCAGCTGTCAGACAGATGGCCTCACATTTGACTCTATAACACTTTGGTAAAAAGGCTGACTCAATGACTTCATAAAACTCAGGTTCTTTGGCCACAAAACCAGCCTGAATCATAACATCTCCGCCCCCGTGCTTGTTGGGTGATATGAGGTGTTAGTTTGTTCTCTACATGGATCTCATCTGTCTGAGCATTAACTGTATATTCCAAATGTTACAACCCCAGCATAAAAGTCCTGTTCTGAGGCAACAGAACAGGACAAATACTAAAGGGATTATTAACGAACATCACCTGGTCTCGCTATTATTTGACAAAATGTTCTTCCCATGATTACCTGAGCATTTGCTCAGCTATAAGTAAACAACTGATGGTTCATAGTGACATTTCATCTTTTCCAGTTAGCATGTTCCTGTAGCCAGACTAAGAATCATGTTTTATGATCAAACTACTACTTTATGTCATTGTTGTTCTGCCAGTATTAGAAATACACATATTAACTTTAATCAGAAGTTGCAGTAACATTATTGTCATGAGCTTTTTGTTTTAAGATGTAGATGGATTTTGAGAGCTTACCCCCAAATTTATCTGGTTTGTGACTCTTCTGAGTTGTCTGGTGCTTTTAATCCGTTAGAGCCACAGAAATGTCACTAGTTGTATCTGTGGGTGTTTATTTTTCCAGGTGAAAATGCCCCAAAATAGCCCGAGGCTTAAAGGGGTTAACGGACAGAACGCCTACATGCTCACACAGCTGCACACCAGGCTGGAGCAACTCAAGAGTACTCTCAGTCAAGCATTAAGAGGAGATCAATTCAAATCCCTGCAGGTCGTGGGTGGCCTCTTCTACCACCTGAGCCACATTTTCAGGGGTGATGTTCCACTTCAGCCTGTGGCGGAACCACAACCTGAAAACCATGACACAAAGATAGGACACTAATCGCTCTATAAATATTATTCTAACAGAAACAGCCCAGTTTAGAAAATATTGTTTTATAGGCAACAGACTAAAATAACAACTATCTTACAGTGGTTTTATAACTTTACAGCTTTTATAACTTGTACACAATTATTTGGGTTTTGTATATTAAATATCGTCTTCAATATAGAGGACTAAATACTGGATATATGTTATCCAGATGTTTCTCACACCTACCTGCATTTTTGGGAACATATTGATATGTTTGACTGCCTCTTCACTTTGAACTTGACAAACAACAGGCACTGTTCCAAATTATCAAAACAAGGAGTTCTGTCTACATGGCCATTGCAAGAGCCTGCTTGTGGCAGGAAGTGAGTCCAGCTGTAGGTTCACAACAGAGACTACCAGAGGAATGAAGATGAACTTTTTTAATGCACTGTCGATAACGCAATCTGGTCCTGAATGCACAAAACAGGCTGGTAATCTAGTTTAAAAAAAAATCTAAGTTTAACATAAATAAACAGCAGGCACAACACCTTAAAAACAAACTACACCTTTTCGAAAATACTAAAGCAAAAAGGGAAAAAAAATCCTTTTGTTATTTTTAAGGTAATTGCAGATTGAGAAGTGGAAATCTTAAAGGTCTTGTTCACTGAGAAACCATGTAAGACGTATGCGCATTTCTGCTTCATCCATGCATATCGAGAAATCTTGTACCTCTTTTTTAACCGCATGAACAGCATTCAATACTGTGTCAAACTTCGATGCTAAATCATTTCTCACCAAGTCCAGCTTTTGAACAACCTCCATGTTTGAAAGAAATCCTACCGTTGCATCTGTTGCAGTTTTTTCCACATAATATGACTCAAGACATTTATTCAAACTTCCATCATTAAGTGCAGTAGTCTGGTTTAATAGGACTTCAATCTTTCGAAGGTTCTAACTGAGGGAAATAATCTGGGAGCTGCAGCCCTGATAAGAGCTGATTGAATTCTCTACAATCTCGAAAAGAGTTTCAATTCTCCTGTGATTAGGAAATCCAGGACTATTCTTTTAGATAAGAAAAAAATCTGTCCAATAGTTCTTTACAGTTACAATGTTCTGTGTGACACTGTCACTGTTGTACTTATGAGGACTTGGGTCAGAGTATAAGTTGATGGTTAAAAGAACTTTGACTTTTTTTCTGTCTAATCCAATTTGCGTCAGTGTAATTTAATTCTGTGCAGACCTATTGAGTGGGTCATATAATACTAATTAAGAAAAAAAATGTCTCAGGAAACCAGCAGATGGAAGGAAGATAAAATCCTGAATGGCTGTGGGTTCCTCTCACCCAAACAGGACTCAGCCACATGGTTTGGTACAGGACTTATTCTACTGCAGCAAGGGGCCACAGCTTTCAGGCAGTCCCGCTTTCATAAAAACGCATTCATGTCTGCAACAATGGTTAGGTAGGTGGTTCCTTTTCAAAAGTACAGGCGATTCCTCAGAGCTGACCAATTTCTTTCATTGCTTCAGGATTTAATACCAATGCTCGTGTACTGACATGTTTGTCGGTGGCTCTAATTTCAAGCAACAATTTCAGACAGAGGAACACAGTTTAAAGATGTTTATTTAAATGCGGAAACCGGAAGAAGAACTGACTGGTAGCTGCAAAGGGGAACCAGAAGGAGGGAGACTGAGCTGGGATAAGAACAGGTAAGTGATTAGAGTTTGTGGTTAGCTTCGGGGTTCTTGTCTAAATAGATTAATTGTGTGAAGGGGCTTCGGAGATCTTACTTCGAGTGGAAGGTAAGGTTGCTAGGGGGAGGTAAGTAGGCTGACAGCGACTGAGGTTGGCCGGGGTCCCGATGGTGTCCCTTCCTTTTTTTTCTCCTTCTGCAGATGGATCGTGGGAGGGTGGACAAACCGACGGCAGCAGGGAGCGGCGATGGAGGTGAGTATGACGAGTCTCTCTTCTGGAGGAGTCGAAGGAGGCTGACCTGGGTGGGATCTGAAGGAAAACTCAGTCTAGGAGTGAGGAAGTTTGACAGGTCTGCGAGGAGCCCGGAAGGCAAGGCTGGGAACAAGCAACTTGGCCTGGATGGATTCCAGAACAGGGTCAGAGTTACCTGTCGAGTCAGGAGCCTTTTTCCAGGCGCTGGTCTGATCTGTCAGGATACTGCGAGGGAAGAACCACGCTGGGAGCGAGAACCATCTGGCGTCAGCCTCGTGAATCCCTTCTCCTTATTTGCAATAGCACTGCACATTGGCTGAAACCGCCAATCACACCCTGCAGAATGAGGTAAGGAAACAAACATACCCAGCAGACAGCCACTGAAACCTAACATGTACACATTGTTGGAGGACTTGGATCAACATGATTGGTCTATGGGTGTGCAGCCCCCTATGCAACCCTCTGTGATGCACTGTATATACGGACACCTTCCTCTCAGAATAGACGTTACCTATTTCATCATTGTGAGCTACAGAAGCTTGTCTGTAGGATCAGACCACTCCATTGGATCAGATGGAACTCCCCAGGTGTATCAATGAATATTGACACTGTCAAATGTTTCCCACTGCTCCTTTCTTGGACCACTTGTTAGACCACTGGCATCTTTAAGAAATGACCCATGAAAGACACTATTTTTGGATAAATGCAGTCATCTAGCCATTGCAATGTTTGTTTGCAAAACCTACGGTTGCCCACTTTTAATGCTTCCAACACATCCTGCTGCCTACCATATCCCTATCACTAGTGCTATGTAGAAGTGCCAGGATGAACCAATAATCAGTGTTATTAATGATGATGTTATGACTGAGCGATGCATGTGAGTGGAAGACCTTTAAATTCTGGTCTTGATTTACCAGAGATCTAAAGAAGGAAGTTTCCAGTTGGTGAACATGCACCAGCTTAACCTTCTCCACCCTCAGATGTCCATCATCTTCTCCTACATCACCTAAAGGCGTAGATAGAGGGCAGGTGTAAACCCAGTAAAAATAGAAAAGGCCAGCAGGTTTGCAAACAGTGTTATGGCTTCTTTTATTCCTAGTTTAAATGGTGCCAAGGATCTTTTTGTCGGACAAAGTTCATTTCACAAATAGGGGAAATAATATGCTTTTAAGTGATATTGCTCATTTTCTTAAAGGCCATCTTGAACAGCAGTGAAAGGCTTCCAGTAAGGAGTGTCGCTGGTTATGAATCTGTTCTTTTGGACAATTGATGTTAAAGCAAAAAGTATAAATAGAGCCCTGATTTTTTTGTCTAATGTGTTGTTGATGTAGTTTTTATTTCAACAATTACATCTGTTGCCATAACACTGTTGACAACTCTGTTCCTCGCCCCCCCAACCCCAATTTACTGTACGTAAGTCTTTTTTGCTTTCTGGCCCCCTTTGTTTTTTTATGTGTGTCCCTTTCTTAATAAAAAAAAATCTTCTTTCTTGTTTAAAAAAAGAAATGTTTTAGTCTCTATAATGACTGAAAATTCTTTCAACAGTATATAACAAGGGAAGAAATAAGAAGTCAAACAAATAATTTATCAGCCAACTGCTTTTTTGAATTTGATAAATTCCTTCAACATCACAATATTAAAATAAACCTTGGTGTCTGCAATATTACAAAGCCAAATCATACTTCTTATGCGGCTAGAAAACAATTTCTTTTTCTCAAAATGGAAAAAATATCTTTGTGTGAAAGAAAAACAGAAACTTCATTCATTTGTTGTTGTTTATTTAATCAAAACAAACAAAAAACGGACATCACCTAAGGATATGAAAGAAGTGGCATTAAAGATGATGCACATATATTGTTATGTACTTCTTATCATCTTCCTGTAGTTTCAGGCGATTGATATAATATGTAAGGAAAAAAACTTAGATTAAAAACAACTTAAAATTAAAATTAAATTAAAATTTCAACATTGCCCATCTTAGTTGGAAACCAACTCACCACAACAAGACAAACGTGCTGTAAACAAATGAGCACACGGACATTTAACACTTATGGGTATATGTATAAAAGTACAACAATGAAGGTGAATCCCATGTAACAGCATATCAGAAATGGTTAATGCCTTAACTGACAACTCTTGTAAATGTTTAAAATGAAAGAAATCTCTGACAACAAAATATGAAATAGGTGAACTACTAATAAAAAGAATAAAAAGTCTATTTTTCCACCAGAAACAGTAAGGCAGCTTTGAAAACTAAAAATATAGAGCAATTGGGCCATACTTCAAGTTGACCCCTCACTAAAGGATGTATTTCGTGATCCTCCCTCATTCTGCTTTAGACAAGCACCCAGATTGAGAGATAAATTGGTACAAAGTCACCTTGCAGTTCAAAAGAAAGAACACTGGCTACGTAAAATTAAAGGGAATCAGAGATGTGGGAACTGTAACCATTGTGAAAATGTAGATAAAACTGCTGCTTTTGTCGATGTGTTTTCCAATACAAGCTTTACTGTCAATGCCTTGCCAATTGTAACACTACCTTTGTAGTCTACAGATTAGAGTGTGAGTGTGGCTGCTTCTATATCGGTAGAACAAAAAGAAGGCTGAAGGACAGAGTGGCTGAACACAAGAGCACCATAAGGACAAAAAATCCTGCTTATAACTCTTCCTGCTCTCCGCGAGGATGGACGCTTTTCTCTTTCCCTCCCTACTGTTGTCTACTTCTGCATTCTTTTGTCTCGTCAACTATTTTTGGAGCCTCTCTTTGCATTCTCCTCCGGATAGAACAACTATGGTTCTGGATCTGGTTCTGGTCAGCTGGTCTCTTGATACAATTAATAAAAAAATTTCCCGGAGAACGGCTAAAAGGGAGAGCCGAGTTGTTCCGATGGAACATCGTGGAGGATCTTGTGTCTCTCACTTTTGGCCATCGAGGACGTTGGAAACATTTATATAATTGGATTCATGATAACCGGATATCTGCTGATTATCGCAGGTGGATTTTCTGAGGTATCGTAAACTTCAAGCTTAAAGGCAGCAATTGCCAGGCTGCCTGGGCTACAGGAAGGTTGCTGTGCTGTCAACACTCAGACTATTTGTGATGTGCGAGCAAAATTGGACTCGTTTCACTGCTTGGGTAATAACTTGGAGAAGTTCTCAGCCGGCTGGAAGGTAATCTGACCCACGATTTGGCCATTTGGACTGAACTCGGACCACTGACAGACTCTAAGGCAAGAGAAAAAGTGATCTTCGCCTGTCTCTAAAACAACAACTTCTTATCTACTGGAATTCGACTCCCTGGTCTTGGTAGACCAAACAAAAACTCCCTTGGATGTGTGTGCAAAAGGACGCTCCATCCCACCCCACTCCCCCATCCCCCACATGAGCCTGTGAGCTCCCTGACTCAGCCCCAAGGTCGTATATTACATCACAGGCGACAGACTCTGGGATTGAACTGAGAGGAGTTTCATTGTCTCACATTAATGCACACATACATGCACGCACGCTCACGCCACAGCTACAGACATGCACGCAGTCCTGGATTTCAACATGCTCGCGGTACCCTAAGACTCCTGCCCACTCTTCAGACAGCGAAATGATGGGCGCGTGCTTTGGATGGCCGCGACCGGTTTCTCTGTACGGAGGGTTCCCGAACCTCCCCCCCCGTCCCATTTGTGTTCTCATATGTTATGACCGATACATGTGCTTATATGTTTCTGCAGTGGTTTTTTTCAGCACCTCGGCTCGGCTCCCTGTAGGGGGCTGGGCTGAGTTGCCTTTTTTTCCCCCCTGTTCACCCCCCCTCCTATTGTGAATCATTTCTATCTGCTAAAAGGGGCGCTGGTAAAGCCGGCTGCTACCGCGGTCTTCCAAATCCTGTAATGTGTTAATGTTTGTAATTGTTTGTATGATCTTGGATTGGTTGTACCGAAACTTAATTTCCCCATGGGGATTATTAAAGTATCTCTTATCTTATCTTATCTTATCTTATCCCATGGCTGTCCATTACCAGCAGGCAGGTCATCCCTCTTCTTCCTCCCTCAAAGTGATGGTGATAGAGGTGGTCCCCAAACCCCTGAGGGGTGGAGACTATCTAAGGACCCTTCTCCAATGAGAAATCTTTTGGATTAGTAAATTCAAGGCAACCTCTTTCCCTGGCCTTAATGAGGAATGTGACTTTTCCCCTTTCTTTGAAATTTGGACATTTTTGTGTGCTTTTATTGAAATCTATTTCTCTCTCCTCCTCTCTCTCTCTAGTGATATCTCTTGGTCAATGTTTAGTCTATTAACTATGTTTTGGTAACCTACTAGTTGGTCACATGGTGTGTGACATAGTAGGAAAACTCCACCCACTAAACACCCAAGGGTGTCCATTTTAAGCTTTGTTCTACTTCCTGTTTCAATGCCCTGATGAAGGCCAATATGGCCGCAACGCGTAGGCCCACGTGCTTGTAATCAGTCCTTGCCATGTAGAATTAAAGGCTTTTTTATACTTTTTTACACTTTAAAGTGCCGCTGTAATTATTATTTTTTTTGGATTATATCTGGAGTTAGTTGAAAAAAAAAAAGAGGTAATTTTTTTAAACAATCGGCCTCTAAGATAAGGCTGCTTGGTCGACAGTGGGTTGAAATTATCTACTTTACATTTTAAAACCGTCGAAATAACGTGCTGGTACATATACAGAAACACACATACACACATATATATATATATATCAGAAAGTCAGGTTTGTTTGAGGAGGTGTGAATCAAACTCAATCCAACTCTGATGCGGACCAAAAAAGCAAACTCTTGTCCACCTAAAAACCTAGGCCTTGGCTCTGTTGAAATGAACTCTGATGATGAGTGATTGCATATGTGAATGCCAAGCGCTCATGCAGCAGGAAGCAAACTATAGTGTAGGGTAGTCCAGATTAATAAAACCAAAATGACTACGCAAAAACAACTCTGCCTCGTTCTCCGCTCAGGCTGATCCCATTGCTGCAGCATATTTGTCTGGCACATTTGACAAAGAAAACAGAGCAATCCTAAAAACGCTAAGATCAGATGCCCCTTGATGTTTGTTTACATTTCAGTTGTGAAAACTGAAACCTCCTCCCCAGTGGAACCAGCATATATCCAGCATATATATATATATATATATATATATATATATATATATATATATATATATATATATATATATATATATATATATATATATATATATATATATATCAAAGAGAGGCTCTCTCTCTCTCTTTGTAATCTGCAATTCAAAATATTCTTTATGCAGTTTCCAATAAGTCATTCAAGACTAATTTAATCAGCTGAATACAGTTCACCTGATCAATCGGGAGACTTTAAAAGTCTTTCGGATCCAATGAGCTTCTTCCAGAAACTCGATTCCTCCCTCGCCAGTGAAGGATGGAGTTAGCACCCTGTCCTCTCACAGTCCGGCTGGTCTCATGGGCATAAGGGAAAGAAGTTCCGGGCTGCAGCTGGTTTGGTTTGAGTTTGGCCGATCACCACTCACCCTTTTTCTGTTGAAGCTGAGGGGCTGTTTACATGTTTGAATACATGGGTGAAAACCATAGACTGTACATTACTGGACGAAGCCTCAGTGACGTCACCCATTGGTTTCTAAAGAGCAAAAATAAAGCCAAATGGGCTGTTCCCACCACCGCCATCTTGTCTGTGTCACGCGTTTCGTCACTCCCAGAAAATACAAAAATTGGCAAAGAGGTGGAGCTGAGAGTGGCGCTTTGAGGGTGGGGGCAGATGATTGACACTGAGCCGATGTAGCCAGGAGCTAGTCCTGGAGCTAACTGAAGCTAATTGAAGCTAACGAAGGTTAGCGGGCGCCTTTAGCCTGAAAGCCGCAGTAGAGCAACTCTGCTACCCTCCTCCATCCAGGCTGTAAATACAATATTAAATCGGTCTAAAAAAAAAAAGTCCACGTAAGGTTGTCTGGACAGAGATAAATTAGCTTAAGATAAACAAATCAAGGTTTGTTTGATTGTGTATTTCACTGTGTTTTTGCTGCATTTGTAAGAATTAATTATTCAATTGTTTGGGTATGAACAATGTTCTTAAAGGTTTATGACCGACTGACTAAACTATGACTAAATCTTTCAACATAAGTTATTCCGTCCGACTGGAGTTTTCCTTTATTCTTTAGTGCTAAGCTAAAACATGGGTTTTTATGAGCTACATTAGCTCGATCTGATCAGTGTGGCCTGCTTTTGAAGACTGCCAGCACTCCATAAACAATAAAGATAGCTCCCTACGGTGTTCAAAATACAGATCGGCTTTAAAATAGATCGTTTAAACACAGAAAACTAATCGTTTAAAGTGTAACTAATCAGAGTTAAAAGTCCACCCACATTTCCTGTTTGAAAAATGCCTCAAAATGAGGAGTTGTCTGGCAGACCAGCAAGGGAGGTGGCTGGGAGTGGTCTGCGCTGTGATCATGGACTGTATATTACTGGACGAAGCCTCAGTGACGTCACCCATTGGTTTCTGAAGAGCAAAAATGAAGCCAAATGGGCGGTTCCCACCTCCGCCATCTTGTCTGTGTCATGCGTTTCGTCACTCCATGAAAATACAAAAATGGGCAAAGAGGTGGAGCTGAGAGTGTTGCTGTGAGGGCGGGGGCGGATCATTGACACTCTGAGCCGATGTAGCCAGGAGCTAGTCCTGGAGCTAACTGAAGCTAATTGAAGCTAATGGAGGTTAGTGAAAAAAAAACAATGTATATTAAAAACTTTAATTTCAACATTTGCCAGTCTTAGTTGGAAACCCACTCACCACAACAAGACAAACGTGCTGTAAACAAATGAGCACACAGACATAACACTCATGGGTGTATGTATAAAAGTACAACAATGAAGGTGAATCCCATATGACAGCATATCAGAAATGGTTAATGCCTTAACTGACAACTCTTATTAATTTTTAAAAAGTAAAAAATATCTGACAACAAAATATGAAATATATCTGGAGTTAGTTGGGAAAAAATGTTTTTTTTAAACAAATGGGCCTCTAAGATAAGGCTGCTTGGTCGACGGGTTGAAATGATCACATTTCTTATCTACTTTACATGTTAAAACCATCAAAATAACGTGCAGGTACACACACACACACACACACACACACACACACACACACACACACACACACACACACATATATATATATATATTTATATAATGTGTGTGTACCAGCACGTTATTATATATATATCTATATATATATATATATATATATATATATATATATATATATATATATATATATATATATATATATATATATATATATATATATATATATATATATATATATATATATATTTAGGCCTATATATGTGTGTGTGTGTGTCTTGACCGTGAAGCGATCAATACGTTATTTTGACGGTGAAATGAGCACAACTCAATAATTTTGTCAAATAAAATCATGAAGCGCTGTTTGCCCATAGCTTTTTACTAAAACTATGTGAAGTTTGAATAAATCGACATGTACATAAGAAATGTGATCATTTCAACCCATGTTCGACCAAGCAGCCTTATCTTAAATGCACAACATCTTAACCTGTTCAGTTTGTAGTTTCCCAGCGTGGTTAACTAGCTACTTTGCTAATTAAGGAGCTCAGCTGCAGGAGCTTCATCTACAAAATAATGTACAGAAATATTATTTTACTTACCGAAAAAAATGGAGCAGAGACTTCTTGGACGGTCTGTTAGTGCAATCAGTACCACAGCAAGCCATATTTGTCCAATAAGTGCACGATTTATATCTAAACACTAAAAAAGTTTGCGGATAGAACTGATGTTCAAGTTCAGAGAAAGAAAATGGCCTAAGTCTTAACGTGAGTCCCAGGCTGAAGGCCTTCCCCGGAGCAAGCAGGGGGTGGGGTAAGCAGTCTATGGCGGCAAGCTGCTAGCCACTGTAAGCCACCAGCGGTAACGCTGACGGCTCATCCGAGACATCTCAATCAAAAGGACACGCCCCTAATTATTCATAATTTCAAGATTAAATTATGTCTAAACGGATGAGTTAGAAACAAATTCACCCCCCTCAGAGTTGTCATGACGATAAACCTGAACCAGGCTGTAAACATGTTTATTTCTGCTGTGAAGTTGGCCTTTTAACATGGGAGTCAATGGGAAATTGCTCCTTTCTGGAGCCAGCCCCCAGCGGATGAGGGGTGAATTTCAATTTTTGTTACTTCCGGGATGGCCTCAATTCTGAGCGACGGAGTTTGCCCCTTGGTTTTCTGGGGGGAGTCAGCCTTTAAGGAAAGAAAAGCAAGCAGCAAGCAGCAGCAGCTGCATGTTGTCATGGCAAGCAGTGAGACCTCAGGGTGCAGGACTAGCTAGCCACCGTTAGCTGGAACTCGAGTTATGCTCAGCCTGTTTCGGCTCTGCTCAGCAATCTTCTTCCACGGACTGATCCCATCACCCTTACATAAGCCTATGCTTATGTAAGGGTGATGATGTCCCATGAAGTCCTCCTTTTCCCGTTGAAACTGAAGAGCATTGTGGGATTTGCTGTCCTTACAGAATCAGAATCAGAATCATAAAGGGTTTTATTGCCAAATGTTGGGAAGGTTTACAACATTAGGAAATTGCTGCGGTACTTTGTGCAAACATACAAGAACAAACAGACAAACACTTAAATAAAAATATAATATGCTAAACAGATTGTTATATACATGAGTGCAGGTAAGGATCGGTGCAAAGCAGACAGGTGCAAAAAACCACAATATGGGTCATGTAACTGAGCGGGTGGTGGGAACAGTCTTAGGGTTATTGTTCATGAGTCCAACAGCAGAGGGGAAGAAACTGTTCTTATGGGGAGAGGTTCTGGTCTGAATGGACCGGAGCCTCCTGCCTGAGGGGAGCAGGTCAGTCTGTGTCCAGGGTGAGAAGGGTCGGCTGTGATCCGACCTGCACGCCCAAGTGTCCTGGAGGTGTACAGGTCCTGTAGAGATGGGAGTCTGCAGCCAATCACCTTCTCAGCAGAGCGCACAACACGCTGCAGTCTCTGTTTGTGCCTGATGGTAGCTCCAGCATACCACACGGTGATGGAGGAGGTGAGGATGGACTCGATGATTGCAGTGTAGAACTGCATCATCATCCGTGTTGGCAGGTTGAATTTATTCAGCTGCCTCAGGAAATACATCCTCTGCTGGGCCTTCTTTATGACCGAGGTGATGGTGGGCTCCCACTTGAGGTCCTGGGTGATGGTGGTACCCAGGAAGCGGAATGAGTCCACAGTGGTGATGGGGGTGTCAGTCAGGACGATGGGGGGGGGAGTGGGGCTGTGTGCTTCCTAAAGTCCACAATAATCGGCTGGAGGTCTGTGTTTGGTCCAGTAATCACAGCGGTGGCCCAACAGTACTATTCTAATCTGGGGGGTTTTCTCATTCACCCAGTTTAGAGCCTATTTACTTACAAATAAAGAAAGTACCTCGAACATTGAAAGTGCCGTGTTCATTTATAACTTTCTAACGGCAGTACTGTAACAATGCAGTTTCAACATCTTATCAGGTTATCCCTATGTTGCTGACAAAGTTGCTTTCCAGCAAAGTTTATTGGAATGTGCTGATAACATACCTTCAGAATTTAATTTGGTAAATTGTTACAACTGGAAGGTCCCAAAATGTATCTGCGATAGTATGGTTAATAACGCTTGATTCTGAAACAGTCATTATGGTGATGTTCAGTTTTAGTTATTGTTTGGTTCATGTTCATGACATGATTAAGATGAAAAGTTTTAAATATCCCTGGGTTTTGCTGGCTTGCTTTCTTTAAATATTTCATGTTAACCAGAATTGTATTGATATATTTGGTTTGTAGCTCTTTACATATGCACAAAATAAATGCGGGCTATAGCTATGGGCAATCACTTTGTCACTCAAGGCAATGTAGCCTTGGATTTCTTTTCTCCCTTAATAATAAAGACCTTCATTTAAAGTTTAGTTTACTTGTGTTGTCTTTGACTAATATTTACATTTGTTTGATGACCCGACATATTTAAGTGTGACAAACATGTAAAACAATAAGAAATTGGGTCGAGGGCTAACAGTGTCACACACCATTGTATTCCAATAGGCAATTATCTCAAACATATATCAGAACTGGTTCTGATATTTAGTTAGCCAGCATTAAGCCTCTGGAATGCCCTTTACTAAAGGCCCCTCTCAACTCTATTGGGAATTTGTAGATCACATCATTTTTTTGTTGCTCAGTGTATCATGCCTTGTTTTCTTCAGTAGTCCTCCGTTTTATTTCTTGTTCAATTAGTTGACTTGTTTAAGGCTCATTGGTTTTCACAGCTGTTGTTTATGGTACCATGTTTGTTCTTTTACTCTTACTTTTCCAATGCCTCAACTTTAGCCCTTGGTGACAAATAGAAATAATTCTATCCTCCACAGGATTGGAACCGGGTCTGATTATGATCATCAAAATATATCCGTTTTGTGTTTCTTCCCCTTCCTCCAATTGCTGTTACATACTTTTAAAGAGCAACCTGAGCTGCCAGTAGTAACTGCACATCTGGCAAGTAATGATTGACAAAGTACAGTAGATGGAAAAACATGTACTCAATGTAGTAAATTGCAGCTTCAATTACCTAATCTTACTATTTGGAAGGGCTCTGGTTTAAGCAAAGTATAATCATTTTAACCCAGGACATCTTTTTGAGCTTCTTAAATCTGTTAAATTTTTAGTGACCACCAACACCAACCATTGTGAAGGACTCAGTCATGGAATGGCTCCAGAGCTGCCTCCATGTGTAAAGTATCAAAAAGATTAACCTGCATTCATCAAACTGTAGATGATTTTAGGTTGGAAGCTTCTCTGAATAAATGAAAATGAAATAGAAAATACTGAATATTGTAATTATGTGCCCGGTGTAATTTATTTGTGCCAAAAATATGACCGTAGAGGAAAATGTTATTAATTCAGCTAGTTTCTTGTTGAAAAGATCCAAACTGCAACTTCTTTAGTATTTTCTTTTTTGATTTGGCTTTTCTGCATGGTGACGAAAGCTTGTAATTGATTCGAAATCCTTAGCGACAAAACGGGCAAAGAGGTCATCTATTATCCTCCCCCGATGTCCCTCTCGCCTTCTCTCCTCTACTTGACCCTTCTTTGGCGGTCACCCGTTAAAAGGAAACTCTGGGGATGTTGTGGAGCTCTCTCCTTCGTGGGCCTCGCTCCACTTCTCCGAAGCCGGGTAGTAGCCAGGGCTAATTGGCGAATCCACCAGGGAGTCCTCCAACTGTCGAGACGTCCAGTGAAGGGGCCCTTTTGCATGCATGTAAGCTGCCCTAAAATTAGCCATATTTAGAGATGAAGGAGGAGGTGGTCTGGTAGTGCTGGTGGCTTTAGAAGACACTGGAGAAGTGATTCCCTTGAGAGGAGTGGGTGAAAAGTTCTGAACCTCTCAGTGAGCTTTTATGCAGAAGATTTAAAGCTAGAAGGAATAAGTAACTGTGAATGCCCCTCAGACCCTCTTGTCACTAAATGTGTGCAGGATCAATGATGTAAAGCATGGCGAGTGATGTGCTGGAGAGTACAGCTACACCCAGAACAGCTTCAGCAGAGGCTAGGCGTAATTGACAGGCAGAGCTGAACTGCTTTGTGAGAGCCTCCACCAGCAGCTCTTTGCGTTTATCAGCACAGCCGATCGATGGCCATCTTGACCCTCGGGAGAGAGAGGCCAGGACGGATGAAAAGTAAAGACTCATCTTTTGTTGTGCGGGCAGCTCTGTCCAGCGCCAACGGCAACACTCCCGATGGGCCTGGCTCACAGAAATATGGAGGATTGCAGTCACGATAAAAAGCTGGAATAAATCTTTCTATTTTCCCTCAACTATCCCCCAATGCACCCCCACTCTCTGGTTTCAGAGGAAATGCTTTCAAATATTTTGGTTGTGCTCTCGCTTTGAGCCTCTCTTCAGTGACCCATTTGGGCCTGGAGGGACCAGGGAGAAGAGGGATGCCAGAGGAGTGAAGCCACACTGTGACACAATCGGATTTGATCATGGGAGCCAATCTAAAGCATGAACCACACCAGCACTCATGCATGCTATAAACCACAGTGGCACTCTGCTGCACAGCTTTATTGTGTCACTGTATGGAAGTATTCCTGCAGGAGTCCTTCTAAAGGACTTTTTCCTCTTCCTTACAGCTCCAGAAGTTTCCAAACTTTTCAGGTTATCAGAGAAACATAAGATACTTGCTGTCTGACAGTCTTTAAAGTCTATTAACCAAAGACAGAAAAGTATACAATAAAGAAAACTCAAAGCAGTAACAAATAGCCTACGATGAGCAGCTAACTTTTATTGTTCAATAATGTTGAGCTGTAAAGAGTTTTACACACAGACTACTCTCTCTTTCCCAACCACAGAAATAATTTTCTCATACGCATTAAACCTAAGTAATTAGGTACAGTATTTCACTATCAAAGTTGCAAAGCTTCTTCGGTTCCTCTGTAGTGAACATCCCTTAGAGACACAGATGACAATTAAGATTCAACAAGGGAAGATGGCAGGAAAAGATAAACATGCATATCAATCAAGTCTCTAGTACGATTTCACATTGAGAAACTAAAATACATTTAAACATGTAACTGAGGAAGCTTATTTAGCAGGGGAAAAAACCCAGTTAGAAATAATTGGTGCCAGAATTAGTTAAAACTTTATGTAACTCCCTTCGGACAATAGGACAGCACTAATCATTTTCTTAAAACATTTCACAAGGTTGGAGCACACTGATAGTCGGGTCTTTGACCAGTCTATTTCACCCATAATCCTGGATCCCCTCACTTTTTTCTTCTCTTCAGTTTATCTCACAAGTTTTCTTTCGTATTTAAGTCGGGGGATACAGATGGCCATGAAGGCGGGTCGATTTTTTAAAACCTGGTTAACCGTGTTGATTTAGTTATATGTTTTAGGTAACTGCTGAGATAAAACACCTAATCTTATTTCTGTTTTCTGCAAGGGGTCCCCATTTTTTTTAAATATCTTAATATTTCAAAGAGTTCATGAGGCACTCTAACTAGAGTTTCAGGATCTTTAGAATTAAAACATGCCCACACAATCATACATTCTCTACTGCATTTATCAGTTAGCATTATGGGCTTTTTCTCATATTCATCCAATGTAAGGTGCAAATTTCAGACCCCTCTGGATTGTTTGTTGCCAAAAAGTTCACTTTCAATCTCCTCTGATCAAAGTCATCAGTCCTAGCTGGGTTTACCTAATTATATTTGTAAACTTTTGTAATTGTAGAACAGAAAAATGATTTTAATGGTATACTTAAAAAACATTCACTTTACAGATAGGATCCAATGGTTGTATTGAGATTTGGTGACCATAGATGCCACTCTTACAGGCCCAACAGTTCTTTGAGATTTTTGTTTGGCTTACTTACCATCCTGCTCGCTGTGCAATAATTGGGTCCTTGCCCAGCCTTCTTGTCACCGCTCCAGCAAATAACGTTTTATGTGTAAGGGCAAGTTAAAACAAGGAGAAATTTTCTCTGTAGTCTTCTTATTGACATCTGCCTTACTTTAATGGCATGTTCTCATTTCTTTCGTATATTTAATTATGGCTTTTGTCTCAGATGATAGGTATTATCCAGGCCAGGGAACCAAAACGCTATTGATTACTAATGAAAACATTCTGATACCCTTTGATGAAAGTAAAATGTATTTTTGAAGTACTTCAGTTCCATTTATGTTATGGAAATTGCAAGACTCAAGTTAATAATTAATCTTCACTGATTAGGTAAAGTCCAAATAAGGGTTAGTTTAATTTCTATGTTATACCGTGCTGCAACAAAAACTGTATTTACTTTAAGGCTTATTACACATGGGTGACTGCGGTTAGGAGGGTAGAGTAGTGGAGTAGTCTTCTTGCAATTGGAGGGCTGCTGGTACAATTTCAGCTTACCACCTGTCACATGGCGATGTCCCCCATAACCCCAAGTTGCCTACTGATCTACATGACTATGTGCATATTAGTGAGTGTCATGGGGTAAATGTAACAATAGTGTGGAGGGGTTTGAGTGGTGAGTTCGACTAGAAAAGCACAATATAGATTTAGTCAATGTACATCTTTACCAAGGGTGCCAATAACTGAAGGGTGATGTTTAATAACCAATCACTGAAAGACAAGTCTGATCATCTACTGTTTTGAATAAATACAGTGGAGCCCCGGTATTCAAGGGGGTTAGGGACCACAGCCACCTGGGAATAGTTAAAATCCCTTAATACTTGAGACCTCTAAATATCTTATAACAACCTATTTTATTAGTTTACATGCCATATATACCTTAATATGCATTAATACCATCAGTGATCACCATCACAGCACTATTACAGGAGCTAATGTTTACAATCTTCCTTATTTTCACTCCTGGGGGTATGGCCAATCAGCGCCAGGGGAACATAAATGGTAGTCCTTGATAGGTTGCATTGCAAACGCCAGCCAAAAGCAAGTCAAGTAGCATTATGTGTAGGTGTTCCAGCTTCCCAAGCTGCATTTTCTTTCCAATATTTCACATATGCGCTATGGAAAAAATCTGCGAAAAATTCGATATTCCGTGAAGTTGCATTCCACAGAAAAATCCATGTATAGGTGAATCTGCGAATATGTAGGGTTCCACTGTATACTCGTTTTTATTAATACATGAAGGAACGTTTCATTATCAACCTTTTAGAGAATACACATACGATTTCTAGTGCTTCTTACTCTTAACAATCAACAGATAAAATAGACTCTGTGAAGTGAGTGAAATTATTGTGGATAGTTTCCCTATTTAAACACATACAGAACAATGTAAATACTGTAAATGTAATATAAACTTAACATCCATGTGTTTTTGGAGTTTTGCTCTTTTTTAATTAAACTATCCTTTCTAGAAAAAATGTTTCTGTTTGAACCTAGATCCTCCATCTTTTATCAGACACTTTTGATAGACAGAAGATACTCAGTTACTCAGAGATAAAACTTTATTCTGTCTGTTAAATCTCCTTCGAAAAGCCATCTGACCAGACATCTCTTTAAATGCTTCCTCATTTATACATTTCTTTTTGACTATTTTATCCGTCAGTAAGATGGATTTTTTTTCTTTAATGTACGCCTGAGGGTTTTTTATTTAGTCTACTTTGACACTCTGAATCTGCTATTCTGATAAGTGAGAAGTTAAATAATCATGTTGCTAACTGAGGGTGAGGTATTAGAAATCCCTGCAGGGTTCCAGCTCTGTGGGTTTTGTACTGTCACTGTCCAAGTGTCTCCACTGATTTTCTTTACAACTGTTGATGATTTCATGTGCATCACCTTGATGCTCTAAAATGTTTGACAAAAAAATGCATTGAAACAATTCTAGTTTGATATTTTCCCGGTAATGATGGGACATTTTCTGTTTTCTTCTGCTGACAGTTTTTTGAAAAGCTCAGGTGCTCATCTTTGGACTTTGCCGATGATGTGGTTCTGCTTGGTTCCTCAGACCACAAGTGAAGGAGTCAGAAGGATAAAACTGCTTTTAAAGCTGCATCAACTGATGCTGCTTGGTAAATCTCATGATTGCTAATTAACAAACCCCTTTCTGCCAGGTTGACAGTAAGTGTCCCCAATGAGAACAGAGGTTCAGTTATCTTGGGGTGTTGTTACTGAGTGATGGCAGGACTGAGGCGGAGATGGATAAATGGATCATTCCTTTTCTTGCAGTAATGTTGGCATTGCTCTGGTTTCTTGTGATGAAGAAGAAACCGATCTTTTTTTTTACATGTCCTGTCTGGTTACTGATGTACATTGGCTGGTTCATCTATGTTCCAACCCTACCTCTGCTCATGAGATATAAGTCATGACCTAAACAGCAAGACCGTAGTAGCAAAATGCTGAAATGAACTTCCTTTGTGTGTGGTGAGCTCCATCCATTAGGAGAGGAGCCACTGCTCCTCTACATCAAAATATGTCTGCTTAGGTGTCATCAGGTCAGAATGGCTTCTTTTGAGAGTCTTCCTTTGAGGCCCTGCAGTCTTTTAATGTTGACCTTTATTGTAACAAAATACATGCATTTCCTCTCATTTTCGACTTGAGCACTCAAAGCATTGAATGTACAGCACCCATCAAAAATGGTAATTGAGGTGGTGGTGGTTTTATTATCCTTCCTTCCTTCCTTCCTTCCTTCCTTCCTTCCTTCCTTCCTTCCTTCCTTCCAGTTTAGGCCGTGTATTCAGTCTGAAACACTGTTTTCCAGTTGTGTAACTCGGGAGCATGTGGCAGCCTTACTTCGTAATTTTCTGCAGAAGTCAAGTCTGAGAACTGTTACTCGTCATTTCAGTAAATTAGTTGAACTGAAGCTGCAGGGTCAACACTTCTACTCTGCTACATCTTCTTGTCTGGCAGCGCCTCGGCCTTTTGTCCTCATCTTGTCTGCTGACAGGAAGAGGCGTTCCGGGGTTGGTACCTGCCACAAAGCATGACATGTTCACAAAGCAAGCCGGGACAAGCAAATTTCAGAAGATCCACAAAAAAGGAGGTTTTTCGAATGAAAGGCCACAATGAGGCTGCCACCGGCCGCTTTTTGTTGAAGCAAAAAAGCAGAAGATATCTTTTCTATTATCTGATGGTTGGAGGCCTGCTGCGGACAGATCAGATCGCCAGTACAGAAAAGAAAAAAATACAATCACCACTGGTATTTGTTATTATTTTTTACATTTAAAAAATCTCCCTTGCAGACATTACTTTTCCTATGTTGTGTTAAAAACATTGCAGAACCGTTTTAACTTTCTTAAGAAACATATTGTGCTTCCTTTCTTTACATCCACACACATCTCAGAAAAACATTTGTATCTCTTATACCAATACATCAACCTACTGATCTCCAGCAGTGATAGTTAAATTTGATGTTCCTATTTATCCGTCTTGGAAATTATTGTACTTGGTTTGAAAATCAAACATTTAGCTGTAGACATGCTAAGAGCTAATGTAAGTAATTAGAATGATCTTTCACTGATGAGCTTTACAACCTCTGCTCACAACACTCTATGAGGTGAAATATTTAAATTAGATGAGAATTGTTGAAATAGACAATGTGCACCTCTGTGTGTTTTAGGTTTTAACCAGATTTAAAAATATTAAAATTAGAAAGAGTACGAAAGCACACACTAGAGATTCCACTATGCCAGTAGTGAAGCAAAAAATAAGCCAAAATGTTAAATGTTTTAAAAAACCAAAATGGCTACACCCTGGTGAATTAAGATGCCAACAAAATGCAGTACTTGGCTTTTCACATGCTAACTGCCAATCTTAGTATGCTAACATTAGCATTATGATGCAGCTCAGACTGCAAGGTATGTTGGCCACGTTTGACTGGTGGTTTTACAAAACTTAATGTGACAAATTTCAAGTGGACTACAGTTAGGTTAATAAAGTACGCCCTCAATAAGTTTTAGGGTAATTGTCCATCCATCCATTTTCTATAACCTCTTAATACTTGCAGGGTGATGTGGGACTGGTGCCTATCTCCAGCAGACAATTTCTTGTTAAGTGCCTTGAGATGACATCTGTTGTGAATTAGCGCTATATAAATAAACTGAATTGAATTGAATTGAATTAGTAAGAGGCGAGGTACCCTCTGGAGAAGGCTCCATGCAAAATCATCTAAGGTCAAGATTGAAACCCAAGACCTTCTTGCTGCAAGGCACACATGTTGGTTTGTAACAAAGTTCTAAAATTATTCAAATTTAACAAAACAGAAAACACAAGAAATTCCCCTATGTCAATAGGGGAAATTTTGTTCGATGGAACCAAAATAAAAATTCAGTAAAGCTAAACACACCCCAAAAATCATACATAGCCAAACACACAAAATATGTAAACCCTGGATTTTAAGGGGACTGTACTTTTGTTTTTCCATGACTGTGTGCGGTGGGGTAAAAGCTTTGAATGTCAGTATGCTAACTGCTAATGTTAGCTTTAGTATGTTAACATCATCTTTGGAAAATGTAAGTTTAATGTAAAGTAATGCAATTTAATTTAATAAATTAACTGAATTGCTGAATTGAACTGAATTGGTCATCGTAAAAAGATAACACACCTTCTGTTAGCTTGAGGGTTTGACAATGTTGTTTTGTTTTAGTTTTTTTTTACAATGTTATACAGTTATTTAAATACAGTATAACCTCAAGTGCAGAAAAACACAATCGGGAGTTCCCACCATGTGAATATTTATTTGGCCAATATGAAGAAGTTTGTAGGGGGAAAAAAACATTATCATGCAGGCTTCATTGTCTGACTGTCTCACCAAAAGGGTAGCCTATTTAATCTCACTGTGCTTTCCCTGAGTCTGTGCTTTCTATTAATAAAAATCCTGTTTTGTTGGACATTTGTCATAAACGATAACTTCAGTTGTTTCTCAAAATTGTACATTCATAATGCCATGTGCTTTGTTTAAATACAGTATGTACAAAATTGGTCAGCACAGTGGTGCAGTTGGTAGTACTGTTGTCTTGCTAAAAGAAGGTTTTGGGTTTGAATCCCTATACGAGGTATTTCTGCATGGAGTTTGCATGTTCTCCCTGTGCACTCATAGGTTCTCTCTGGCTTTCTCCCACACAGTCCAAAAAACATGACTGTTAGGTTAACTGATTCCTCTAAAAATTGTCCTAAGGTGTGAATGTGTGCCTGCATGGTTGTTTGTCCTATGTGTCTCTGTGTTGCCCTGTGATGAACTGGCTATCTGACCAGGGTGTACCCTGCCTCTCACCCAGTCACTGTTGAAGATAGGCAGAAGACCCCCATAGTGGTCCTTGTTGGATGTCTGGTTAGATTTCAGTCATCCAGGTAAAGAAGCCTTTGATTTGCAATTCATGGATACAGAAACATGACACATAAATGTCAGGAAACCAGATTAATGGAAACCAAAAGCAAATAATTAACCTAGCAGAATGTGGAAAAAACATTTCTGAAAAAAAATCCTTTTAAATTTTTTTCTTCAAAAAGACTGATGAAAGAAATGCAAACTGAAAGATTGCACAGAGTTACAGAAGCTGGAGAGCGATACAGCCAGACCCACATGAAAAGAATAAGAACAGCTGGGATGAAAATCAACATTTATCGACTTTGTCACTAATATGACACCACAGTTAAAGGAAGATGCTTGATTTTTTTTAATGTTCTTGGCCATTGAAGGAAAAAACAAACTCAAAGGCATCATGATGAGGCAAGATAAGCAAATATTCATACAAAATGTGAGACGCAATGTTTCAGCAAGACAGTGCACCCTGGTTTTCCTTTTCAGCTGAAAGCTGAGATGATATTTTGAGCGAAATACAACCTCTCATCGGTTTAAAGCTGTTCATCATTACCACTCCTCTGTCTCTTGTTCAGGGCGTCTTCTCTTGCAGCTCGTTGCATTAAAAATTGAAAGCCTCCTTTGTGTCGATGCAGAGGGAAGGGAGCGACAACGCTCTTTTAGTGCTACTTTTGCACTCTTGAAAAGCCAAAATCAATGAAACAGGGAAACGAAAAAAAAGAATTTATAAAAGGGGGGGGGGGAAGAAAAGGCAACATAAAGAAGTTGTTCTCACTCTGTTTGTTTTTAATACAAGGATGTTAAAAAAAGCTGCCGCAGTGCTGTGGTTGTGGTGAGACGAACATGTAAAGTACAGCATGTTAGATCCTTCTCCCTGAGGAGTCTGGCATGGAAAAATAAGGAATGTATAATCCCAGCTGATGTGCGTGTATTCAGCAACTAGCACTGCATTCGACTCTAAAACTCAGGAATAATGAAGATTACTATTATAATTTAAATGGACATGAGTGGTTGAACCTCCAGGTCCATCACAATAAAAATGAGAAGGACCTGGAAAACCATGTCCTACTTAGGGAATGTAACCGTCGATTTACTAGGTGGTCCAAACAGGTCTATCGTTTGTTGGAACACTAAAACATATGGATGGATTATTTGTTCATCCTCACAGCGGGTGCACATGTAACCTGGGTGCAGAAAGAGACGCTGGCTCTTTACATAACTCCTGTTCTCATTGTTATTAGTTGCAGTTTTCTTGCAGTTCGAGTGTTGGGTTAGCTATATTAGCTTGTTCGTTATCCAAGGCCAGTGGTCGCATTGACAGAATGTTTTCCTATATTCTGCCATGTTATCTGAAGTTTTTTCTTTTTATCATGTTGTTGGAAACGCACCCATTGCTATTGGCACAAAACACAGACCTCCCGCTGGTAGGAGTGCTGATCACACAACAAGTTAGGGGCTGTTTACACAACAATGTTTTTCTCTGCGATTCGGCCTCTTTTTTACACGACAACGAGAAAACGGGGGGCAAAAACTCAGCTTTTTGAAAACGGCTTCAAGAGTGGAGAGTTCTGAAAACACTGGGTGATTCGTTGTCATGTAAACGCAAGCCAGAGACTTTTGAAAACGATGACATCACTGCCAGCTGCCCACAGCCATGTTGGACTTGCGCACTCCGCCTTTCTACAGAGAAACAACAACAATGGTGGATCCAGGTATGCTGTTACTGCTGATGCAGCTTCTGAAGTTATTTGGTCTCTGTAAGCAAAACTTAGAGATAGGGTTGTGAGGGGGAAACCTTGGAACACTGCATACACGGGGCACACTGCCATCTAAAGATTGGGCATATGTACTACATCGTTTTCCATCGCGCACCCTGTCGTGTAAACGCAGTGCGTTTTCACCAAGGGGCAAACTCCGCCGCTCAGAATTGAGGCCATCCCGGAAGTAACAAAAATTGCAGTTCACCCCTCATCCGCTGGGGGCTGGCTCCAGAAAGGAGCAATTTCCCATTGACTCCCATGTTAAAAAGGCCAACTTCACAGCAGAAATAAACATGTTTACAGCCTGATTCAAAAAACCATTTTAGGTTTATTAGGTCAGGTTTATCGTCATGACAACTCTGAGGGGGGTGAATTTTTTTCTAACTCATCCGTTTAGACATAATTTAATCTTGAAATTATGAATAATTAGGGGCGTGTCCTTTTGATTGACAGGTCTCGGATGAGCCGTCAGCGCTAAGGCTGGTGGCTAACGGTGGCTAGCAGCTTGCCGCCATAGACTGCTTACCCCCCCTGGAAGGCCTTCAGCCTGGGACTCACGTTAAGACTTTGGCCATTTCCTTTCTCTGAACTTGAACATCAGTTCTATCCGCAAACTTTATTAGTGTTTAGATATAAATCGTGCACTTATTGGACAAATATGGCTTGCTGTGGTACTGATTGCACTAACAGACCGTCTAAGAAGTCTCTGCTCCATTTTTTTCAGTAAGTAAAATAATATTTCTGTACATTATTTTGTAGATGAAGCTCCTGCAGCTGAGCTCCTTAATTAGCAAAGTAGCTAGTTAACCACGCTGGGAAACTACAAACTGAACAGGTTAAGATGTTGTGCATTTAAGATAAGGCTGCTTGGTCGAACATGGGTTGAAATGATCACATTTCTTATTTACTTTACATGTCGATTTATTCAAACTTCACATAGACACACACACACACACAAATATAGGCCTAATATATATATATATATATATATATATATATATATATATATATATATATATATATATATATATATATATATATATATGTGTGTGTGTGTGTGTGTGTGTGTGTGTGTGTGTGTGTGTGTGTACCAGCACGTTATTTTAACATTTTGACGGTTTCAACATGTAAAGTAGATAAGAAATGTGATCATTTCAACCCGTCGACCAAGGAGCCTTATCTTAGAGGCACATTTGTTTACAAAAAAATCATTTTTTTCCCAACTCCAGATATATTTCACATTTTGTTGTCAGAGATTTTTTACTTTTTAAAAATTAATAAGATTTGTCAGTTAAGGCATTAACCATTTCTGATATGCTGTCATATGGGATTCACCTTCATTGTTGTACTTTTATACATACACCATAAGTGTTATGTCTGTGTGCTCATTTGTTTACAGCACGTTTGTTTTGTTGTGGTGAGTGGGTTTCCAACTAAGACGGGCAATGTTGAAATTTAAAGTTTTTAATATACATTGTTGTTTTTTTTCTTACAGATTATATCAGTCGCCGAAAACTACAGGAAGATCATAAGGAGAAGTACTTAACATTATACGTGCATCATCTTTAATGCCACTTCTATAATAATGTAGGTGCTGTCCGTTTTTTGTTTTTGATTAAATAAACAACAAATGAATGAAGTTTGTTTTTCTTTCACACAGATATTGTTTCCATTTCAGGAAAAAAAAATCATAGTTTTGTAGCCGCATAAGTATGATTTGGCTTTGTAATATTACAGACGCCAAGGTTTATTTTAATATTGAGATGTTGAAGGAATTTATCAAATTCAAAAATGCAGTTGGCTGATTAATTACTTTGTTTTATTTCTTCCCTTGTTATATACTGTTGAAAGAATTTTCAGTCATAGAGAATAAAACATTTATTTTTTTAAACAAAAGATTCTATAAAAGAAAGGGACACAGATAAAAAAATCAAGGGGGGCCAGAAAGCAAAAGAGACTTATGTACAGTAAAATGGGGGGACAGAGTTGTCAACAGTGTTATGGCAACAGATATAATTGTTGAAATAAAAAAACTACACCAACAACACATTAGATATAACAATCAGGATTATATTTATACTTTTTGCTTTAACATCAATTGTTCAAAAGGACTGTCATGTCTAATGTAAGGATGCGTAAAGATGGCAGCATTTAAACTAGGAATAAAAGAAGCCATAACACTGTTGACAAACCTGCTGGCCTTTTCTATTTTTGCTGGGTTTACACCTGCCCTCTATCAATGCCTTTGGGTGATGATGAGGAGAAGATGATGGACATCTGAGGGTGGAGAAGGTAAAGCTGGTGCAGGTCCTCCTTCATCATGTTCACCAACTGGACGCTGCTGACCATCCCCATGTCATCTCCACCACAGCTGATGATGAGGACATCTAGAGCTGCTCTTCCTCCTGCCACCTCAGCCCACCAGCCAAACCAGGAGATACGGACGCCTGGGAGGCCGAGGTTTCCTCCGATGGTTTCTTCAGCTCTCTCAGAACTATGTCAGACATAGCTGTCTCCAATGATCCAAATGGCTTTGGAGAAAAAAACTAGCATAATGAATAGCAGTTGCACAGGTGTGGCTTATCGGATGAAAGTATAATACTATTAAAATTCTACATGAAGTGATGGAGACAGGTACTTACATTTTCTGCTTTGTTTGGCTGTTGTGGAGGACAGGCATGCAGCCATTGTGACCTGGTAAACAAAATCTATATAAAGAAACGCAAGTATCTTACTAAAAGTGCAACTTATCCCTTCCCAGACCTCAATAAATGATTAGTAAAATTCATACATTGCAGAATTGACTAGGATCGAAATTATTCATATTAGATGTTGCTAATCTACAATAGCTGTGGGAACAGTTTTTTTAACTGGGAGATCCTACATGGTAGTACAATCACTAACAATTAGGGTAAATACAAATATTAATATAAATATGTGAACTATCCTTACTAACTTAGCTTGATCATGTATCTCATGCATAGACTAAATAGATCTCATACACTATTAATAACTAAGTTAAAAATATTATTGAAAACTTGCATTAACCCTTTAACACCTAAGCCTCAAAATGTCCGCCTGGTATTTATCTATTTCTTTAACTATAAAATGGGCTGAACATGTCACATGAGGAAATGCTTTGACTCCTTTTTCCAGAACACTTGGAAATTTCAATATTTGGAATCATTTTTCAATATACTGTATACTAAACCAGTTTAAAAACAGTTTGAAGTGAAGAAAAACACAAAATCGAAATTAGATTTGAGAGCTTTAGTGATAAGAAAACACTTCAAATGAACATGAAGCATAGATTTTTCATCATAAATTAACAATTTCAACAGTATAGAACATATTTACAAATTTTCTTTTCTTTTGCCCTCACTGGTGCAGAAAAACAGGCCAATGATTAAAACTATGTACAGATGTTTTTTTTTTTCCCTTCCCTGCATATCTGCTTATAATTCCATGTTCTGATGGTACAGCCAGTGACAGTTCCTGTCCAACTGCAAACACAGGCCAACACCACAGCTCTCACAGTTCCAGGCAGTGCTCCTTTGGCAAACTTTGCAGCGCCGTCTCCCCATGCTGGCTCTCTGGGACTTATCCTGTCCAGTGCTGCTGGGGACAGGTAGGTGTTTATCACCATATTTTTTCTGTGGCTCAGTTCGCAGAGGAACTCCAAGGAGGTGTGCTGCAAGCTCCTCCTGGAAACGTTGACGGGTCTTCTGCTTTTCCAGCATGGTGGCACATTGATCTTTGTGGATGACAAAGGCATTTAGCACACCAATGTCAACCAAATCCTGGAACACAGTGGTGGACCACCTCCTGGTTTTCCTGTGAACTGAATTGGTCCCAATCATTTGGTCTGATGTGTCCACCCCTCCCATATACTTGTTGTACTTGTTCCAGTACGCCAAAAGTCGCTGATTTTTGGGAGGCGGCTGATCGACATGTACAGCAGCATGCCGATGAACTTCTTCATTTCTCCTGGAGATATTTTAGTCCAGGAGAACTTCCTTCCTTTTTCCAGATACTTGGCTGCACCCTTATTTGTGTTATCACACAGTAATTGGAGAACTTGAGCATCAAAGAAGTAACCAAAGATTTCCCCCGGCAGCGGATTACCAACATTGAGAGGGGGTTGAACACCAGGGCTCCTTTTTGGGAAGAACCTTGGTGGTTGAGGTACTCCATGATCAGACTCTGCCTCAGTCTTCCACCTGGGATGATGTAGTGAACGGCTGCGGTCCCTCGCAGCATCATCAGAACCACCAGCATCCCTACAGCCTTTTCCAGTAGTAACCAAAGATCCTCCTCTTCCCCTCCCAGTTCTTCCTCAGAAGACTCTAAAAGTTGTGCAAAAAAATAAAATAAAAAGATAAATAAATAAATAAACTGGTCTCAAACCCACACTTTTTTATACAGAAAATGAATGGTAAGCTATGCAGACATACATGCAGAGTGTGGTAAACTCTACTAAAAATGACATCTGAATAGTGCGCAAAAGCTCAAATTTATGCAAAAAAAGTACAAATGTATGTACATTGTACAAACTTACAAACTTGGTACCCTGTTCTAAAAGAATAAAATCAAAACATAATGAGAATCAAGGCATCCAACTGTGTGTACAAAGTAAAAAAAAAAAAAACCACATATTTTCTGCATGCTAGCAAGCTTCATTTATCCAGAGATTTAGATCAAAACACATTCAATAAGTCAAACGTTACCTTTTTTCACAAGAAGTTGATGTTTCAGCTTCTTCTTCAACCTCAAGACCATCCAGGTACCTCTGTGGTGGTTTTATAGTCCGAGAAGGACGTTTTTGAGATCTAATCTCCTCCACTACGATCGTTTTCTCCTGTCTGTCGCTCATCTTTTTCTCCTCACTCTGCGCTGATCGAGTGTGCGAGAGGGGGGGGACAAAGATGCAGATTTGCGGGCTTCCTGCAACCGCGGGAGGCAAATTACTGTAATAATACTATGCAGACTTGAAAGCGCAAATTGTTTTCTTTCTAAATCTGTTTCATTTTTTCGGATAGCACAAACCGTTGCGGAGTTAGGGTAAAGCTAAGTGCGCAAGCAAAAATGTGTCGGCGGCGACACGTTCGGTGTTAAAGGGTTAAGTTAATGATCATTTCATTTGAATAAATTATTTCAATTTAAATGTTAACTTACCGATTTAATATTGTATTTACAGCCTGGATGGAGGAGGGTAGCAGAGTTGCTCTGCCGTGGCTTTCAGGCTAAAGTCGCCCGCTAACCTCCGTTAGCTTCAGTTAGCTCCAGTTAGCTCCAGGACTAGCTCCTGGCTACATCGTTTCAGAGTGTCAATCATCCGCCCCCGCCCTCACAGCAACACTCTCAGCTCCACCTCTTTGCCCATTTTTGTATTTTCTGGGAGTGACGAAACGCGTGACACAGACAAGATGGCGGCGGTGGGAACAGCCCATTTGGCTTAATTTTTGCTCTTCAGAAACCAATGGGTTACGTCACCGAGGCTTCGTCCAGTAATATACAGTCTATGCAGAAAACAGATTCACTGTGCTGCAGAGATCTAAGGATCGTTCAAGTAAGGTTGTCTGGGCAGAGATAAATTAGCTTAGGATAAACAATTTAAGGATTATTTTTGATTATCTATTTCACTGTATTTTTGCTGCATTTGTAAGATATCAGTCTTCAATTGTTTGTGGTATACAGTTTTTTGTTCAAAGTTCATTTAATGCGGCTTGTTTTTGCAGACCAATAGTGTTCATTAAAAAATAAGGACTGTTATTTAAGGTATTCAAAATACAGATCAGTTTTAAAACAGTTTAAAGACCAAAAACTAGTTTTATAAGTCGTTTTTGAACTGCCTACTTAGTATGTCAAAATGCTAAAAATAGATTACTAACTGCGGTGACTGATCCATAAAATAGAATCAATTCTTCAAGCGTTATTGATTTCTTATCCAGCAAATTATTTAATGAAACATTACTTCCTCCAAATAATGTTTTGTCTTCACTTCTGCTTTGCGTTGGGAATTGGTTGTTTTAACAAAAACCATAAGGCGCTAATTAGTCTAAACATAATCACAATTAGTTTCAAACTAACTTAGGTTCACTTTCAAACTCTTCAATACAAGCCCTGGTCTTAAAGTATACATATTCATATCTCCGTTTGTCTGCCTGCCTGTCTCTTAGCAACATAACTCTAAAAGTTATACACAGATTTTGATTAAATCTTTCAGCAATGGGACCAGAAACAACAGATTCAATTTTGGGGTTGATCCGACATGAAGTGAGTATCCACCCACCGACCAGTGGTGCTAAGCTCTCTCATGTTAGAAAGCTCACAAGCCGCTCCTCAAACGCAGGAGCCCCGAATCTCCGGCGTCTGCTGGAAGAGGACAGCAGCAGCACAAACACAGCCATGCGTTTCAGTAAGAGACATGTTTTTTTGGGGAGGTGGTGAGTGGCCCTGGTGGAGGTCTGTACTCTCTGAGTTTTAATTTAAAGGTGGGTATTATGCAAAATGGACTTTCTGAAGCTTGATATCCTGAGAATCTGTCTTTCTCTCATTAAAAACATGCCTGAAGTGTTGCTCTGACCCATTCACTCATGTTAGAGTAATCTTTGAGTCTCTGCCAGTCTCTGCTGGTAGTTCTCGGGGTTGCTGAAACGCCTGCTCCCACCTATCCCCGCCTTTTCCGCCCATCTCCTCCTCCGACCTTACGTACTCAGATGAGAGCCTCGCCCCTGCAGAGCTCCCCCACCCCTCCACACCTCACACAACTCCGGCTGAGTCCCAGCAGGTGCAGTAATTATAACACACCAGCTGCTGCTGCGCATCTTTTGTGGGATTTATTTTCTGACTCCGTGCATGCTGCGATGATGAACGGTATGTGACGAACTGAAGGGGGCGTGTCAGAAAGAGTAGGAGGGTCTTAGAGAGGCACAGGCGAAAATCAAGGCGTCCAATACGGAAGTACATTTCTTTAAGGTGGATTTGGATATATGACGGACTTTTAAAAGACTTAAGGTGACAATTTTATTGGAGTGTGCTATAGAAGGGTAATATGTGCCTGGAAGAAGCATAATACCCCCCCTTTAAGAAGTACCTTTTCTTTTTTTCAAACTCTGCCTCAAAATCGGCAGTAGGGCACCAGCACGGCGCCAACACAACACGACAGTAAAATGCCTGGTTAGAAAATATAACATGTCAGAAAAGTCATTGGTCTTCTTTAGTGTCTTTATGTCCTCTGAAAGCTTTTGTTGTCTTTTCACACTGTCTCAGTTCTTCCAGCTGCCTCCTCCAACGTCTCACTATCGATTCGTAGATGTCAAGCTTATGTGCAGTAGCACTATTTCCTTCATTGACTGCCAGGTCGATTTTCTTTAACTTAAAAGATGCATTTCTTCTTATGTTTTCCATGATGAGAGTGTGTGCTTGAAAACTACCGGTACTGTCATCTTCAGCGCATAATCTTTTCCCACATGTATGTCTCACCTTTGTGCTTCCTGCTGTAATGCCCCTCGGAGGCCGTTAGCCAGTAAATAAATCTATAAATTAGCTGCATCATTGTATAGGACGCAGGGTCCAAAGCGTGTGAAAAAAGTAGCGGCTTATAGTCCGTCATCTTGAATCTTCTGGCACTGATCAGTAACTGGCAACATTGGTATGAAACTCATAAAGGGGAGGTGGTGAGTGGCTGAGAGCGGACACTTGTTTTTCTACATGGACTGCAGTTCTCAAATTTGACCACAAGATGTTATTCTTACATATTGCACCTTTAACGGTAATCGGATCAATATATCTGCTGGACCCCTGCCTTTAGAGTTTTCTCAAGTGCAACTCACTAGAATGATTGCCAGAACAATAAAGAGTGATGCAATGTCTTCCATGGTCTAAGGATGCCTTAAGGGGGGGGGGGTATTATGCTTCTTTTACGCACATATTACCCTTCTATAGCACACTCCAATAAAATGTTCAACTTAAGTCTTTTAAAAGTCTGTCATATATCCAAATCCACCTTAAAGAAATTCACTTCCTTATTGGATGCCTTGATTTTCGCCTGTGCCTCTCTAAGACCCTCCTACTCTTTCTGACACTCCCTCTTTAGTTTGTCACATACCGTGCATCATCACAGTATGCATGGAGTCGGGACTCAGCCGGAGTTGTGTGGGGTGGGGAGGGGCAGGGGAGCTCTGCTGGGGCAAGGCTCTCTGCTGAGTACGTAAGGTCGGAGGAGGAGATGGGTGGAAAAGGCGGGGATAGGTGGGAGCAGGCGTTTCAGCAACCCCGAGAACTACCAGCAGAGACTGGCAGAGACTCAAAGATTACTCTAACATGAGTGAATGGGTCAGTGCAACACTTCAGGTATGTTTTAAATGAGGCAAAGACAGGTTCTCAGGATAATACGCTTCAGAAACTCCATTTTGCATAATACCCCCCTATTAAGATATCCCTAAAAGAGCTTGGAATTATTGGAAAAAAAATTGTGTTTCCCACCTGGAGCTGTTACCTATGGGGAGGGAAATGGAGTGATGCAAACACAAGAACATATTCCATGAGGAGCACAATACAGGTAGCTAAAACAGAGACAGAGCTAATATCCAAAACATCAAACATAAACAAACAAACAGTGGCACAAACAACTGAAAAAAGAGAAAGATAATCAGGATCTTGACATTAGCATAAAATCAATTGAGCCTAAATGGTCCAGCTTGTTATTCTCAAGATTTGCCACTGAAATGGGCACATGTGGTCATGTCCACAAGCAGTGTCAGATATAATGACTATCATTGCCCACAGAGAAGTACAAAAAAGCCCTGAAGAGTAGAGAGCAAGTCAAGAATGGCCTAATTTACCTCCAGCTATGAGTTTGCTAAAAACTGGTTCCTTAAAGCTCTTCCAGAAAACAAATCAGTAAAATCCAGATATTTGTTGAAAAAATCAGAGCACACAGAGGCAGGAGTCTGACACAGAGATAGGAAATGAAAGCAGAAATAAAAGCAGCAAAGCACTGAGGTAAAGTTCAGCACCAAACTCGTTATGAGGAGAACAATGAAGGAGCGGAATAAAAAGGGAAAAAGTTGGAAACCAGAGATTAGCTTTCGAGGGAACAGCTGGTGGGGACAGATACTGCTGTTTCAGACCTCTCCACACCCCCAGTGGGTAAACAAACCAGCCGTCTGCTTGATTTATGGAGCACGTCACTGACCGGATGGCCATTATTCCGACTGAAAGAGGCAGCAAAGAGTCTCGTCGTCATCACTGAGACGTGTCCCCGGTGCAACTTTTCACAGGTGCTGCAGACTCTTTGTCAGTTTGGCATCTCCAAAGCATTTTCTGATTCAGCGGCTGACAGTCAGGCTGAATGCAGCCGCCCGAACATGCTGTAAATCATCAGCACCAAGCACAGAGGAGCTGCTTGGCACCTGGAGACATGTCTTTGTGTGTCCTCAGTGGATATTTTGTGGAGTGATTAATCATTACACTTCTCAATGTTAGGAGGTAATTTATGGCTTCAATTCTCAGGCTTTATCATTATGAGCTGCTGAGTGGGTGGAGGGAAGGAAATGCAACTTGAGGGTTGAGACTGGGAAAAACAACTGGTGCTTATTGTAACACTTGAGCTGAACTTTAACTCTGTCCTTTTTTGTGTTGCATTTCCATGAAGGTGTTGGAGGTCCATGCTGGCTTTCTGTAAACCACAAAGGTCACTAATGGCTTCTGAGTGAGTTACAAGAAGAGAGGAGTGGGCAACAAGGACATATGTTTTGCTTAAAATGATGATAAAAAGACGAGGGGCAACAACAAGGATGTTTTATGTTCAATTTGCACTGAAAAAAAATCTTTAAAAACATCAGCAATCAAAGAAAAGGTCATCTCAGAGGGAAGGGGTCTTTCTTCATGTCTTAAGGAAAAAGGCAAATAAGCAAAGTTGAAAGTTTCTACAGATTTTTATTTTTGCTAAACAACCAGTACGACCTTCAGAGTCTCCATTAGATTTTCTGTCAGAAGTTACAGGTGCATCTCAATAAACCTGAAAATTAATGTTATTTCTGTTCAAACAACAAAACCCATAAACTCCAAAAACCAGCTAATAAAAAACAGGTATTAATATCACATAAGCCTGATTAAAAAAAAGTATTTCTAATGCAGAAATCTTATGCTAGTAAAAAAGTATTTTCATGGAGTGTAAAGTATACTCAGTCAATGGTGTCTCTTGTTTTCCTCTTGACAGTACAGCACAAGTTCTTCATGGGGTTTAGGTCAGTCAATTGTTAATTGTATTCACTACAATCAAACACAGTGATATCTTGTTTATTAAAGTAGTTACTGGTGCTTTTGGCGTGTGGACAGGAATAAAAGTTCTGCTGGAAAACAAAACCAGCATCTCCATTAAGCTTATCAGCAGGGGGAAACATGAAGGACTCTAAAAGGACTGATAGAATAACCTTACCCAGCCATCTATTGAGTTGTTTGCTTTGTTTTCAGGTCAGGACTTCACCAATGCTAGCTGAGAGACAATGGTCAAGGCACAATTGGAAACACAAAAAACACTACTCTTCAATCTGTTTCTGTGTAAAATTATTTATTGTTAAAAACAAAGTCATGTGTTTATTGTGTTTTCAGATAAATAATGAACATCTTCATTATATTTATGTAAGTGGACACTGTTAAATAGGTTACCTCTGATGGCAATTTGTTGTTGTTTTTTATTTTATATGTAGGGGTGTCAGAGAAGCAGAGCTTAATACAAATGTATGGCCCCCTTTCAGTTTCCGTCTTAGAAAATATATGTTTATATTTATTTCCATTGTTTCAGGTTCAAATGTTGGGGCCTTGTTTCCTTCAATTAGACAGCTGCAATAGTTCATTAAAAACTCAAAGAACTGTTTACTATAGTCATTTTTAGAATGAGGCTTGTGCAGGTACTTGTTTTAGAAATGCAACTACAGGATCATTCTGTTTTATTCTTGCGTTAAAAATGTAACATTAATTGCACATTTATTTTATCATTTTTCAGCTGTTAAATAGTTTTGTAGCATGCATGTAATTTTTTCTAGAAAGTAAAAAAAAAACTTACATTGATTTCAGATTATTTTGCCAGGGGTTGCATTTGTGATTTTGACCCCTGTAGCCCTTAAAAGCTTCAGACATTTGTTGTGAAACACAGTGACATCAGTGTACTGTAAAACCCAATGATTATCTGATTTATCTCCATGACCTCTCCATTTCACCCACAAACAATGTTATGATAGAGAGATTCGAAGATCCTCATCCCGCTGGGTGGAGAGGAAGAGATGGAGTCCATCGAGCTCTCATTCATCACTTTTAGATCAGTATTGATCAGTCGGCAGGACAGCGGCGGGGAGATTCACGCCGGCCTTTTACGACAACGATGGGGTCGTCTGACCCATGCAGTGGCTAAAAGCCTCTCAGCTCACAGGCGGCTCTATCATCTACAGCGACCAGACATGGTGGCCGATGAGATATGCTGACATATCGGTGGATCTCAGACCTCTTCTGACCTGTGTTGGAAAAAGCTTCTGACTTTGTGGACAAAGCAGCACCTTTCACAGCAAAACTATTCTCTGTTAAGATTGGACAACATATTGAATAAAACACTGCAATACACAATGATATTTGTGTTCTGCTGTCATTTTTAATCAGCTGTGTGTATCATCAGTGATCCTCTTAATGGGTCTCTAAAAGTCACTCTGAACCTGATTTGGATCTGAGGTTCTGTTGCTACTGTCACATTTGATCACAGTGATGAATGTCAGCAAAGTGAAAGGTTGGGAATTAATGAAAGGATAAACATCATGATGTTGAGACTAATGACAAATCTGGAGGAAAAACAGGAGTTTTCACACTTTAAATTGACATTTGCTTTCAAGCATGTCTTCTAACAAGGTGTTTTTAATGAATAATACAACATATTTTTCACAATTAGGCATGCTTATTTGATACCAAAATGCTCCTTAATGCCAGTCATTACACACTCATTGGCAAAAACAGTTGGGCAGGTTTTGTTGGAGCAGGAACACATGAAGGAAAATGTCCCCTGAGGATCAGAGATACACACCACTGCTTTAACTAAAACTAACATCAATGTGGAATCTAAAACATCCCAGTCCAGTTAAAGTTGGTCAACTGCAAATAAAGGCTAATTTTGTTATTTTTACCTGCCCATAAGGGTCCACTAGGTTAATCATGGCAGAGATGTTGCAGTAGTCAAATATTTTCTTCATTGCATCATTATTTGTATGATCTGATATTTGGTTCTGCACAGTTGTCCTGTTTTCCTTTTAAACGTCAGCCCAACAACAAGTGTTGGGTGATTACCAACAGGTGCATCAAGTGGCTGCTTCCAATGAGAGGTTTACAAACAAGAAGAACGAAAACACAAAATCAAATAAACAATATAACACAATCCACACATTTACAGATATAATACAGCTAAGAAGCACCATATGGAGTGTTAAAAACATAACCATCTGCTGAGGAAACCAGAAAAAAAACACTAATTGAATGGAACTTTGTAGCAGAGACCGAAAAACAAAAGCAATGATGTTTCCAAAAAGCTTCCTGCTGAAGTGTTTTTGAAGTGTTTCCTTGGCTATATCAAACATTGGTGGAGCAACATTTATGTTTCTTGCTTCTATCAATAAAGGATGACGGTTATAATCTTCTATTTATTAAGAAAATCCATTATTTCATAGTATACCACTGTGTTCATTTTGCATCCATAAAATTAGATTGAATAAACACATACAAAAAGGAACGATTTATCCAAATACCAGTTTTTTTTATTTTAGATTTATTTTACAGTAGACGAATACTGAAAATCAGATTTTATTCGGAAGAAATCTGTTACCATGTCATATTTTTGTCGTTGTTCAACAGAAGAAAAAAACACGTCTTAAGGCCACAATCAGAAAAGGTATACTAGGCACTACAAGAATAGCTAGGACAGTTTGAAAAACTTATTGTTAATCATATAAAACTGGGTGATTCTTTTGGGTTTACACATGAGATCCAAGATGACATTGAGGGGGAGAGGTAATTGGTTATTATCTGGGGTTAGAAAATGATTGAGATGTGCTATGAATACAAAGAAGAGGCAGATCCCTATTGTCAGAAGAAATAGTGGAGTTCCAGGGGAAGGTGAGTCTATTCACAGAGGCTGAGATCAGCAGGTAGTGGTTGATTGGTGGTTTAGTAATGGTCTCCTTTGTCTTTTTTTCCCAGGTGGAGCCTTGCAGAGTGGTGGAGTGGTGGAGGCTGGACAGGCAGGTGTGTTATGGTAAATAGACTGAACTTATACAGCACTTTTCTAGTCATACTGACCACTCAAAGCACTTTACACATTCACCCATTTGTACACGATATGCAGATTGGTAGGCAGCTTGGGGTTAAGTGCCTTCCCCTGGAGCATATTGACGTGTGACAGGAGGAAGCTGGAATCGAACCTACAACCCTCCAATTACAAACCAACTACTCTACTCTACCCATCGGACCACAGTTGCCACGAATGCCTGAGTGAGCAGTAAGATGATGTGAAGTTAACCAGACAGTTTGACACCAGGGGAGCAGCCAGAGGAGAGGTGAGGAGATTCACAGAAGATGTTTTGTGTTCTCCAACAAACACTTGGAATGAGGAGGCAGAGCACTATATCCAGGAACAGAGCAAGAATGGTGAAACTGGTGAAGAGGGAAAACAATATAGGTGTCATGACCTCTTGGAACGTAAGTCATAAAGAAGAGGTAGGCGTGATTACCAATTACATGACCAAAACAACCTGGCATAAACTTCAGAGAATAGTGAGATGCAAATTTTGGCCAGCGTTTTTTTTGTGATGCAAATAGATCATGTTTACAAATGCATATAGTTTTCTGAAGCAAAATGGCACAGTTTTGGCCCCCGAAACTAGCCAAGACTACTTTCTTGAAAGACTTCTAAAGGCCAGAGCTCTGACCAGGAGATGACCACAGATATGGGTCAGTGTATATGCACAATGGTGATGGTGAGGATGGAACACAACTTCATGTCTAAAATTGCAAACTACCCCTTTAAGGATGAAGATTTTATTTAATATTTCAAAAAAGAGTGGGCTTCATATATTTCAGTTTAATTACCTCCCTGGTACGTCACCATCCGTTCTCTGGGAGGCAGGAAAAGCTGTGCTTATAGGTAAAATAATCTAATTCCCATCAAATAAAAAGAAAATATCCGGGAATACAGTATATGATCCTGAAAGAATAAACAACACCTTTAAAGAATTTTACAAGGCTTTATATTCACCGGAGATTAACCCATCACATAATGAAATTGAACAATTTCTGGATAAAATAACTCTTCCTAAATTATAGGATAATCAAGTGATGGCCCTGGATTCACCACTAACAGCAGCTGAACTCCAGGAGGTCCTCTAAAGCGTGCCCAATAAAAAGGCTCCAAGCCCAGATGGATTTCCAGCAGAGTTCTATAAAGAATTCTGGTACCAGCCAGGGATGTCCACTCCCTCCTCCCTGTTTGCCATTTTTATTGAACAGCAGCAATCAGGAAAACTAACAATATGAAAGCCATAAAATGCAATAACATAGAATATAAAATCAGTCTTTATGCAGATGATGTATTACTTTTTCTCCAGCATTCACAAACTTCTCTCTCGCATGTGATCGGGTTGATAAGCTCTTACTAAAGGGTTTCTGATTATTCTATAAATTGGTTAAAGTCTACGGTTTGCCAATCAATTGTTCTTTCCAGAATCCCATTAATACACAACTGCAGTCAGGGAATATTAAATATTTAAATATCAATGTCTAACCAAGACTGGCAGATTTAACAAAGCTAAACTACATCCCACTTTAAAAAATGCGGAAGATGATCTTTCTAGATGGAAACCCCTACCCAAATCACTTATGGGAAGGGTTGCATCATTAAAAATCGATTACTTATTCTCAATGATTCCAAGCAAACCATCACCAGATTGGTTTAGTTCTCTAGACTCCTCTTTCTCAAAATTTTGGAAAGATAAACCCCCACGTATTGGCATAAAAACACTACAGAAGACCAAAGATAAAGGAGGTCTAGATCTACCGAACTTCATCATTATTTCTTAGCCAACTGGCTCCAATGCATCTCAAGATGGTTAAATCATAGCTACCTAGATGATTCCTGGATACACGTAGAACAAATTTTATGCAATAAGATAAAAATTTCAGACCTACCATTTACTTGCTCAAATATAAAATAACATTAATGCTTTAAAAGTATTAATATCAGCTCCTCTCTGGCAGCATGGTGGGAGTTTCTAAAAATGACAGAATCCCCAATAATCCCAACAATCAATAGCCTTTCCTATTTCAAAATGGGAGGTGGATCTATCAGTCAGCTTGGACCAAAACGTCTGGTCTCAGATATGTTTAAGAACCTTTAAAATAACAAAAAATCTCAATTTACAATTAATACAATATAAAATCCCTTATAGGGTACACTATACAGGTCAACGAATGTTCAGGATGGGTTTTACTTCCTCAAATACCTGGTTACAATGCTTAGGTAATATATCGGATAATTATATCCATGCGTTTTGGTTCGGTCTACCTGTTCAGAGATTTTGGTGCCAGGACTTATCAAAGTGTCTCAAAATGTAATATTCCACCTTCTCCCTCAGTTTGCTTGCTGGGAAACTTAGATGGTGTCACCATGAACACAAAGATAGTTCAAATGGTTTACATTGCCTTATGCATCACAAAGAAAACTATCCTCCTGAACTGGAAAAATAAAAATGCTCTCAATATTAATCAGTATTGAGATCTCGTGTTGGACCACATTGGTCTTGAGACAGCATCTGCCTCCACATCTGATCAATCTCTCTGGGTTCCTTTGATCGGCTCTATCACCTAGTAGGGGTGGGGCGCCTTTGGTTTTGTCATATGGGACACTGTTGCTGATTTGGGGGTTTTTGGGGTTAGGGGTGCCCGAGGGAGGTCCTTGGAGGTGGGATCGCTAGGCGGATCGGGCGCTGGGTGCAGTGGCCCCCACCTGGGGTGGGGCTTTGATGGCTATGGGTAGTAGCTCCTAGTGGCTGCATGTGTAGTCTTCAGGGGGTTGCAATGGCAAACATGGGTTACTGGCTTGGTGGCTTTGCTGCTCCTGGGTGGGTCTGGTTGGGTGTCTGGGGTTCTGGGGGGCCGCGCCCCCTAGCTGTGGTCCTGGTGGGCGGTCGGCCAGTATGGGTGTCTCTGTTACCGGGCATGCGGGCCGTGGTTGGCTGATGGCTGACGTGTGCTGCCGTTTTTTACCCTTTTCTCTGGGCTGATTCTCATTGCCGATTTCTGGATGGTGTCCCACCTTGTTTATGTGTTGTGCTGATGGCTGCGGTGGATGGGTGGGGTTTCTGGGCCTGATCAGTGTTTGGGCACAGGACTTGGCACCTGGGTCTTGGTACATGTGCGTTGAAGAGTACTTTGGTCAGGTGTGTTACCGGGCTCAGTCGGGCTCACCGGTGGATTGACCGGGTACTGGAAGTGTAGGGTGGGTGAGGGGCTGGATTCGGTCACTTGCTTAGCCATTAGACAGCAGTTGTTGCTCAGTCGGGGATAGGGGGTGGTGAACGTCGGCCTGGTGTGTCGTCCGGTCGGGCAATCTGTCTGTTCCTGGTCTGGGTGGGTATGTTGCCGGTGTTCTGGGCCAGTGCTTGCCATGGGTTCCTGCCTGGGCACGGGGGCCTTCGATGCGTGGCCGGGGGCCTCCTTTTCTGGCAGGGAGGCTGTTACTATCTAACTACAGGTTCTCTCCCCCAAGGGGATGCACTTGGGGGGGGGGACTCAACCTGGGTTTCTATTGTCTTCTGTGCTTTTATAGTAGACCGAAGGCTGGAGTTGGTATAGATTTTCTTCTTGGCTGGGGCCGGGGGGACTGTCTTGGGCTCCATGGGCTTGGTGGTGCTGCAGCCACATAAGACTAAGAAAGTTAAACCCCTGACAAGTGCCCGAAAAAGCTAGAAGTTTAAGAGCGACCGGCGCACGAGCGCGCGCTGCGAGAGCGAGCAGAAAGGAAGAGCAGTTCCGTTTTTGGCCACATGGGGTCAGTTGCGATTTCAAATTTCAGAAAATTGCATATAGCCCCTTTAAGTTAGTTATTTGTTTGAAGGCAGTATAAGAGTGACATTGCTGTTAGCCAATCAGAGGGGAGACATTTGCATAACCTAAATAATAACAAGTTAGACTCGCGATCCTGATTTTTCCAACCACCCAGTCCTCTGACAAACTGCAACCTCCTGAAACAGGAGCATTTATTCCATGTAAAACAGCTCACAAGGCATTCATTCATACTGGTGACCACAGCAAATTTATTGAAAAAACGAGTGAATTGGACCTTTAAAAGTAGACACAAAAAGTGGGAGCTTGTTCCACAAGAGAGGAGCCTGATAACTAAAAGATCTGCCTCCAGTTCTACTTTTAGAAACCATAGGAACTACCAGTAAATCTCAAATCAGAAAACAAAGTGCTCTGCTGACAACATAAAAAACATCAGATTTCTTATATATGACTGAGCCAAATTATTAAGGAGTTCATCTGTAAGCAGGATAATTTAAAGATATATTTTGCACTTAAAGCTGTAGTCCAGAGTATTTGAGGGAGAGAAATTTTTTGAATCCGACGTACCAAGGCCCCTCCCAAAACACCCCCTCCGCTCCCCTTCCCTCCCTCCAGCCCTACCGCAGCAGTTGTGCACGCACATCACCTGTGGCGACACAGCGAGTCAAAAAAGTAAGCACCAAGCGCTATTGAGCAGCACCCGATTGTATTTATGCTATGGACATTTCAGAGGTGAGCAACTTCTGCATGACTGATGCTCTCTCACAATATGGCGACTGTAAACGGAAAGACACGGAGCGATCTCTGCGCGTGGTCCCATGTTCACATGTTTGCGCGATCCGCATGCAAGTTGATTGACAGCCGACAATGCGGAAACTCAAATTCTATTGGCTAAAGAAATTCTACGCTTAGTGTGAAATTCATATGGGTCTACGGGAGGAAGGTGGGATTAAGAAAAATAACAAGTGTTGTGGAGCACTAGCCTTTTATCATAGTAATGAACCCCACTATCATTTTAAAGATTAATAAAACTTTGATACATAAATATATTCTCCGGACAGCAGCTTTAATGAGGAGCCAATGAAAATAAGCATACATTTGACTTTCTCCTTTGACCTTTCAACAGAACTCTTGCTGCAGAACCTTGATACACTGAAGACTTTTTAAAGATATTTATGGCCCCCACAATAGTAAAGAATAGTAGAAGTGCAGCCCTGAAGGAACAATGCAAGAGTTAGCAATGTTGTGAAGTTAAAATAAGAAACACATTACAATGCCGTTTTTAGATAATTTGCTTTAAACACATCGATCTCTATATTGTCTGAGTTCAGTAGCAGAAGTGTAAAAGTAATTTAAGCTTTATATCAACACATGCCTGTAGTCTGCGTAACCGATTGGATTCACTATCATAAATATATGAGTATCATCAGCATAAAATTCGAAGTGTATCACAGCCTTCTGATCATTTTCAAATGGACGCGCACTGAGTAATGGGAACTGGCTTAAGCCCTGAAAACCATGGTGCTCCATAAGTAACCCTGGTTCAAGAAAACTGTTTATCATTTACGAGAACAAACTTTGGCTGCACTTTGGTGCAGTTCGTATCACTGCTGTCTTGCAACAAGAAGGTCCTGGGTTCAAATCCCATCCTGAGTTTGTATGTTCGTCCTTAGGTCTTAGTGTGTGTCTCCTCTTGCCTGATGATTGCAGGAGATAGGCGGTTGGATGATGGGTTTGCCAGTCTCAGGAAAGAGGACCCTTTGGTTGAAACTGTCAGCCCAGGGAGACTCACAGAGGGGGGTATAGATTTTGGATAGAAGGAAGGAAGAAAAAACTGGAATCTGTATGACAGCCTTTGTAAGAAAATACTGTGGTCGACTGCATTTATTATAGGACCGAGGTTTAGCACAAGTACAGACTAAATTCCAATATATAATATATACCATCTGTTTCACTAAATGTGTGCACTTAGAATAGATTTAAAGAGAAGAACAGCAGATCCAACAGTAACAGGTTGCTTGGGAACAAGATCGAGTGACTGGAATTGTTTTTGACACATTCTCCTGAACGTATTTTTGTTTCACTTTCCCTGTTGTTGAACCAACCAAGGCCATTTATGTTAAAGTAGAACACAAAACTTGACATGAATGTATAAAAACACAAAAGTAACGTAGACTGTTGCAACTTGTAAACAAAAGTTTTAGATTGTGCAAAGAACAAGTGTCTCGCTTGTGATTTTATTTATTTTGGAGAGAGAAAAGGAGTAGATTTACAGCAGATGTACAGCAGTGGTTTTAAATGATTAACAAACATTTTTCAAGAATGCTAATCTTCAGGCGGCTGTTGCTCAGTGGTAGAGTTGTCAGCCTGCAACCCAGAAATTGTGGGTTCAATTTCAGCTTCCACCTGCTACATGTTGTGTCCTTGGGAAAGACACTTCACCTACCAGAGGGGCCGATGGAGCAATATGGCAGCCTCGCTTCTGTCAGTCTGCCCCAGGGCAGCTGTGGCTATATTCATAGCTTGCTTCCACCAGTGTGAGTGAATGAATAATGGAGTTGTAAAGTGCTTTGAGAGTCTTGAAAAGCGCTATATAAATGCAAGCCATTATTATAATCTTTGTTTGGGATTCTTGAAATTTTTTTCAGGAATTCTTTTTCCAATAAGTAGAGACATCAAGTTGTATATTCTCATTTTTTCACATTACTTCTAGAAAAGATGACATCAAATAGAAATAGGTGTTGTGACCGTGGGGTTTGTGGGTGGCTGCCTACCTGTCTCCCCTTCCCCTTCCCCTCCCACTCCTGTCATTCATTAAAACTGTTTATTGGTGTTTCATAGAGTTTTTAAAAGTAGAATTGGATGCAGATATTTACGGTGCATACTTTAATCAAACTCTAGTTAGTTTGGTCAGAAAGTCAGGTTTGTTTGAGGAGGTGTGAATCAAACTCAATCCAACTTTGATGCGGACCAAAAAAGCAAACTCTTGTCCACCTAAAAACCTAGGCCTTGGCTCTGTTGAAATGAACTCTGATGATGAGTGATTGCATATGTGAATGCCAAGCGCTCCAGCAGAAGGAAGCAAACTATAGTGTAGGGTAGTCCAGATTAATAAAACCAAAATGACTACGCAAAAACAACTCTGCCTCGTTCTCCGCTCAGGCTGATCCCATTGCTGCAGCATATTTGTCTGGCACATTTGACAAAGAAAACAGAGCAATCCTAAAAACGCTAAGATCAGATGCCCCTTGATGTTTGTTTACATTTCAGTTGTGAAAACTGAAACCTCCTCCCCAGTGGAACCAGCATATATATATATATATATATATATATATATATTATATATATATATATATATATATATATAATATATATATATATATATATATATATATATATATATATATATATATATAATATATATATATATATATATATATATATATAATATATATATATATATATATATATATATATATATATAATATATATATATATATATATATATATATATGCTGGTTCCACTGGGGAGGAGGTTTCAGTTTTCACAACTGAAATGTAAACAAACATCAAGGGGCATCTGATCTTAGCGTTTTTAGGATTGCTCTGTTTTCTTTGTCAAATGTGCCAGACAAATATGCTGCAGCAATGGGATCAGCCTAGTTGTTTTTGCGTAGTCATTTTATATATTATATATATATATATATATATATATATATATATATATATATATATATATATATATATATATAAATGCAACCAACAACAACAAGCAACTGACATGGTGACATGGTGTGGAAACAATCGTCTCACCTTGAATGTGAACAAAACAAAGGAGATGATTGTAGATTTCAGAAGAAACAGGTATAAGTCAAACACTGTTTCCATCATGGGAGAAGAAGTGGAGGTGGTTGAGGAGTGTAAATACCTTGGAGTTCACCTTGACAACAGACTGGACTGGAGACTGAACAGTGAAACCGTCTACAAGAATGGACAGAGCAGACTGTACTTCTTGAGGAAACTTAGGTCCTTCAAGGTTTGCAGCAAGATGCTGGAGATCTTCTACAAGTCTGTTGTGGAGAGTGTAATCTCTTCAGCCGTCATCTGTTGGGGTAGCAGCATCAGAGCCAGGGATTTAAAAAGGCTAAACAACCTGATAAAGAAGGCTGGTTCTGTTCTTGGGACAACTGTGGAAAATCTGGAGATGATAATCCAAAGGAGGATTCTTCATAAAATCAAAAAAATTATGGACAACCCTGAGCATCCTCTTCATGAGACAATCATACGACAACAGAGCGTCTTCAGTCGGAGGCTTCTTCAGTTTCGCTGCAATACAGACCGCTACAGGAAATCCTTCCTGCCCACAGCCATCATCATATACAACAACTCCTTAAAGAATTAATTATATGAGCTATACCAACACTTAATTTCCCTCTGGGATCAATAAAGTATTTTTGAATTTGAATTTGAATTTGAACATACGACCAGCAACCTCTCATTTAAAAGAACCAAAAGGGCTCTTTCTGCCCCCCTTACAGGACACAAACTGTTCAGGAATCTTTTTCCAATTTACCCTGTCCAGCTTTTCTTTAAGTAAAAAATGACTGTGAGCGCTAAATTTTGCTTACCCCCTCCTCAACAGGAACAATCAAACACAACAGGTGAGTATCCACAAAAGTATCCAGCAGATCAACAAGCAATGCTAAAAATGTCAGATAAACCCATAAATACAATGCTTAACAATGACAATTTGTCCCTCCTCCTTGTCAGTTCCCTGCCTCCTTAATCACAGTTACTTTATACATTGCATGCCCCATTCATAACCACATTTTTGTTAACTTAGCTAACAAGTTACTTAGCTAAGTAAATAATATTCAAATTAGCAATTAGTCTAAAAAATTAAATATAATACAGAAAACACTTGACATGTCAACAAAACATTAACACAACAGTTCCCCAAACACATATCAAGCTTATTTAAAAACCTCATCCATAGTACCTGGAATAGGGAGATAACCATAACCATATGTTCCCACCTCCTCAGCACGAGCTGACCAATAAATCTAACACACCCAGATAGGCGGAACTTAAGGCAGAACAGCCAATCATCAGTCGCCTGTCACACTCAAAGATAGTGTCATGTTTGAGACGGAAGGGAGGCAGCGGCATCGAGCGCATACACAGATCGGCCAGAGAAACGGTGGAGCGACTGCTTTTGGGGGTTTGTGCAAAACTGAGGAAAAAGTGTGGGTGTTGAACTCCCTCACTAGAAAAAGCGTGGGTGTTACAACACCCACATCCCCCACGGGTGTGACGCCCATGGGTGTGGGACACCTACTTTTAAAGTTGAGCATCCTGTTTGATAAGGTTTATGGTTAAAATGGTCAAGGTTATCCTGTCCTATCTATGTAGCTATGCTGCTATAGGCTTAGGCTGCTGGAAAACATAAACAATTTTACTCAATCCGCTACATTCTACTACTACTCTTTAATTTTGCATTATTTGCTGTTATTTCAGCTTTTAACTTGATGTTCTCTCTGTTTTTACTCTTCATAGAAGCTACATCTGACAGTTTCTATGAAGCATTCTATCAGGGTAAAACTCCTAACACCTGTAACAGAAAGAATATAACCAAATCACCAAAGAGAACCAGAAGCCAGCAGTGTATTCAATGAGTTTTACTTGCAGCAAGGAGAGTTGTACAGAAGATGACACAGCAGTACACACTGCCTTTTCACAGAAAACAGATCAGTTATATAGCACTCCCCCTACATTCCTGGTGTTTTGCACTAGTCATGAGGCTGTCTTTCTCTTCTTGATCCCTCCTTATCTGCCCAGGGGTGCAAAGCACATGTTTCAGAGCATGTGAACACAAAGCTGAATCTTCCATATCATTCTGCACACAATACGTTTCCATAGGTATAGCAACTGTTCGCCAACTGTTCCTGCTGACTTTTGACCAGAGGCTATGACGCTTCATGTTATGAAGGGCAGCCTGAGATTTATGTTTTTTTGACTTTTCTAGTGCCTTGGACACAATCCATCCGTCCCTGTTGGGCGGAAAGCTGCTGTGTGTTCAGGTTCCCCTGTCTATGGTGTCCTGGATCTGGGATTACCTGTCCAGTAGACGCCGGTTTGTTCATATTGGGAGTTTTGTGTCAGATGTGGTGGTCAGTGACATGGGTGCTCCCCAGGGGACAGTTTTATCACCATTTATCTTCACCATGTATATGTCTGATTTTAAATACTCTTCGAACTTGTGCCATCTGCAGAAGTGTTCAGATGACTCAGCAGTGGTTGGATGTATTGGTGGGGATGGGGAGGAGGGAGGGGGTAAAGGGATCTGGTGGGAGGTTTTCTGGGTTGGTGCAGGAAGAATCACCTCCTCCAGAATGGGAATAAAACCAAGGAGATGATCATTGACTTCAGGAGGAGGGGTTCTGTTCATCTACCTATCACGATGACTGGGGAAGAGGTGGAGATGGTGGATACGTATAAATATTTAGGAGTGCATCTTGACGTCCGGTTGAAGTGGGTGGTAAATTCTGAGGCTGTGTACCAGAAGGGAATGAGCAAACTTTACTTCCTGAGGAAGCTAAGAATATTCAATGTGTGTAGTAGACTTCTAGGACTGTTTTATCAGGCTGTGGTGTCCAGTGCGATTATGTGTTCTGTTGTGTGCTCGGGGCCTTCTCTAATAGACTGCGGCAACTTTGCTACCGTAGAGAGAGGTTTAGGAAAACATTCCTCCTGTTTGCTATTTCTCTGTACAATAGTTCGTCTGTCCGCCCGTCTTTAGAGATCAAAACAGCTCAGATAAGCAATTTTTTTCTATAGTAGTGTTAGCACCTCTGATAGATTTAGATTTTTAAAGTGGAGAAATAAAATAAATGTATGATATCCCCAGCACACAGCCATGAAGTAAAATTCTTAAGAAAATTTCAAATAATTGAAATATAAAATAATATTTGTTTATTTATTTGGATAAGAATAGATTAATTTACTTGACAAATGCATTTCAAGTGTTATTAAAAATATCTCATGTATAAAATATCAATTTTGGGACATTTTGATTTATTAAACTGTGGCAAGTCTGGCTTTCTATACCTGCTGCAGTCCAAATTGTTGAAGAGTGCAGGGTTTTTAAGCTACTGTTCATGTGACATTTTTAGATGTAAGCTTTAATGGCTATGGGCCAAACATATCTTTAGAACATTAACTTTATTCTATTCTCAGCCACTTTCCTCCAACCCATATCTGGTGTGCAGCGATGAGGAAGCGCCTGGTAGTAACGTTAGCCAAAAAGAGCATAGAGCGAACTGAAGGTGGCTGTCCCTTCACTTGAAGATGTGTTTCTCAGGTGAAAGTCGCGGTGCTTTTTTTTTTGTAAAAGTGATGGAGGCTGCCTGGCCCAGAGCAGAGGGACCGACTGAGGCTGCGTTATTTTTTTTCTCTCTGCATGTTGCGGACATTTTGCAATGCAATGGAGCAGCCTAATAAACTGAAAGTCAGAAGCTTTCTCTGTGTTTGGGGAGGGAGGCGAGGGGAGATTTGAAACCACTACTGCAAGGACGATGGGGAGAAAAAAAGAAACGGTCTTATGTAACTTCAAAATCAGGACTATATTTTCCCTTACAAGCAGGCCAATTAAAAAAAATATGTATTCTTGGCCATAATTAGATAGTTGGAAGGCCCAGTTCTGAGCCCAGCCCTTCCCCTCCCCCCTCTATGATGGACTCAGGGCAAATGTCAGTGGGTGAGTTTGTAAAAAAACAAGTAATGTATTGCACAGTTGCACAGTGCACAAACAGGATGCTCATTTTATCTTTATTAATTGCCACAAGAAAAGTTAACAATGTGCATATAGTAATCTAGTACTCCTGTATTATGGTTTACATCCTATTTACCAGGAGCCACATTCGCAAAGCAAAGCAGCTAAGGATGTTAGGTTCTGTGTTTTTCTGTACTGAGTGAGGCATCTTTTCAGAGAAGATCTTTGCTGGAGAGTTGAAGAAGGCTGATTGATTACACCTGGGGCTCATCAGACTCCATCATTCAAAGCCTGGTTGTTGACCTACCTGGTAACACTGAGCTGCTCTAGTGATCTTGAGTATTTTAACCTGATTTTCTCCAGTGCTTCCTTCGTGCTTAGTCCCTTGTGTTTCTCCCCAGAATTCCACCAGTTCCTGTGGCAATTTCCAGTGTTTTCCAAGGAAACCTTCTAGCTCTGTGTTCAGAACCCGCAGCCCAGATCATCTCAAGCAAAACTCTGGATTTCATCCGCCTGTCCACTCTCCAGTGATCCTCTCACTTGGTAACAGCCCTTTGGATCCATCTCCCTGCACAGTCGCTCTCAGACAGGGCCTACCACCCTCCTCAAAGTTCCATCACTCATCTCCAACCAGTATGTCTTCTGGATTTCAATATCAGCAGTCATTCTCAAAACCCGACCAGCCATTGACCTCTCTCCTCAAACCTGCAGATTCTGATTCCCCCTTGGTTGCCATTTCCCCCCCGCAGAACCTTATCATCATAAATAAATCTGTTAACATTTATTCTTCGGTCCGTGTCTGTGTCCTGCATGTGGGTCAGATAACTTCCTGAAAACATGTCAAAGGAGTGGTGGCAGAGGTGCATTAAGGATGAGCATTGGTTAATGGTCATCATGTGACTGACAGCAGTCAGATCATTTTATTTACCTCAATCAATCAATCAAACTTTATTTATAAAGCACCTTTCATACAAAAAATGCAGCTCAAAGTGCTTTACAGATTAAAATGACCCCACATAACCCAGATTCCCATCCCTTCCCACAATTATAAAAACAAAATGACAGGTATTCCCCCTTCCCAAACCCTTTCCCAGACACACACAGACACACACTGGCACACATCCACCCACATACACACACAGACATCTTCCCAAAACGCGTAAGATCATTGGTAGACACTGGGCTGAGCTTAGATGTACGTAAGGAAAACGGCGTCAGGAGAACCGTCTGCCCCGATAGCAAGTCCACTGCAGCAGCCAGGGCACCGACACAGGGCGCCCAGAGGAGGGAGGGTAGAGACCCCCGCCTCCACCTGAGCACTACCTGGTGAGCACCCAGGCCACCGCAGCTGAACACCGCCCCCGAGGCAAAGGGCTCCCACAGAGGAAACACTGGAAGAAGGATTAATAAGTAAAAATGTAAAATAACCAGAGCTAATATAAGTAAAATAAGTAGTAATAAATAGTAAAAACAGTTAGCCATATAGTAGCAAAGATAGCTAATAAAACTCTGTTAAAATATAAGCAAATAAAACATACAAAGCAATGAAACACACTATAATAATTAATAATCAATTACATGTTATTAGTTAAATGTGGATGTTGAGGGGCACAGGCTGCCCCTCTCCCAAACACATGCACACTCAAAAAAAAAAAACTTTCTTTCAGAGAAGGGCACTTGGGGCATCGTGAAGGAAAGGGGCAGGTGCCCAGGCCCCATTCCAGCCCCCCACCTCTCTGTACATGCCTGGCCAGCATCCTGTTATTTCTAGAGGCATTGGTTTCAGAGAAAGCATAGGAAGGGTCAGAGAAGAGCAATTAAATAAATGTGGGCAAAAAGTAACAACGTACTTTGTTTTTAGCAGATTGTGCTTGTGTTGTGAATCACACTTTTTTCTATCCAAGGAGCACATGTGTGTGCAGGATAAATGTGGGCCTATATAAAATTCCTAATTTTATTTTAAATATTTTAATTGGAGTTGATGTGCTGATGTCTAATATGGAGAACAGAGATGAAGATAAAAAGGCAACCAATTGTATAGCAGTCACAAGAAAAGAGCGAAGAGGTCAGAATATAAGGATGAAGATTAATTGGTTGAGGGAAGGTCAGAGAACTCAGATGAGGCTGTTAGTTGCCCACAATTCAGTATACCCAATGAACCGGATCCAAAATTCATTGTAAAACAGCTCTTACCCAAATATACGTAGAGCTTTTAATCTCAGCAGTACCAGAAAATTACGTGTAATTACATATAACTCCTTGGTTTAATGCAGAGTTGCGTACTTTAAAGCAGAATACTAGGACGTTGGAGAGAAAATGGCGCTCTACACACCTAGAGGATTCCTATTTAACCTGGAATAACAGTCTACTGCTGTATAAAAAGACCCTTCGACAAGCTAGAACAGCATATTTTTCATCATTAATAGAGGCGAATAAAAACAATTCTAGGTTTCTTTTTAGTACAGTTGCCAAACTTACACAGAGTCATAGCTCTATTGAGCCAACTATTCCCCCAACTATTCTTTTTTTTTACGTGTCCTGTTTGGCAGTGTGGAGCTCAGAATTGGTGTCTGAGTACCAAGTAGAAGCCCAACAGATTTACTTTCACAAGTGGAGCAGTACCGCTTTTGCTATAGTACTTCAGTTGATATGTGTGTGAAAAATCTTTATTATGAATTGCTGGGGGTTTTATTTCCTGATGTTATGGACCCAGAGACGGAAAATTAAGGGGAAGAAAGAAAGAAGATGAAGAAGAGAGGTAGAAACAAAATGTCATGAGAGAGGGTGAGTTGAAAATACAAGAGAGGAAGGGGAACAAAGAAAACACAGGAAAACATTGAAGACTGCCTCCATACCCACAGGACGGCAGAGAGAGGGGAAAAAATAAAACACGAAAAAGGAACATTGACAAAACAAACTTAACATTGTGAACTAAGAACTACACAACCACGTCACACAAGAATGGATATAAAAATACAACAACAATGTCACAGAAAAACTCATGGTACCGATTTATCAAGCTCTAGTAATGATAACTTCAGCCCAATAATATATCTGTAAACACCAGAGACCCCACATCTATGTGTGTGTGTTAGCATGCTGGTGCATATAAGGTTTCTCCATAAGCCACGCACCACCACCACCCTGGGCCAATCCCCACCGCCAACATCCCAGCGCCCCACCCCTGCCCCCCGTCGGAATATTAAAAAGAGAGATCACATTTCTCCTGTTTTAGCTTCCCTTCATTGGCTCCCTGTTAAATCCAGAATAGAATTTAAGATCCCTCTTCTTACATACAAAGCCCTTAATAATCAAGCTCCAACATACATCAGAGATCTAATTGTTCCATATGTTCCTAACAGAGCCCTTCGCTCTCAGACTGCAGGTTTACTTGTAGTTCCTAGGATTTCTAAAAGTAGAATGGGAGGCAGATCTTTTAGTTATCAGGCTCCTCTCCTGTGGAACCAGCTCCCAGCTTTAGTCCGTGAGGCAGACACTCTGTTTACTTTTAAGGCCAGGCTTAAAACTTTCCTTTTTGATAAAGCTTATAGTTAGAGTGGCTTAGGTCATCCTGAACTATCTCTGTAGTTAAGCTGCTATAGGCTTAGACTGCTAGAGGACAGACTTACCAATTTTCTTCACTCTGCTACGTCCTTTTCTACTACTACTCTCCAGTTGCATTACATTTCATTCTGTTATTTCGACTGTTAACTTTGTTTTCTCTCAGTGTTTTTCTCTCCATAGAAGATATACCTGGTCTGGTATCCTGCTTGGCTACAATGCCCTGTTGGCATCGACTGGGATGATGCTCCCAGTAACAACATCCACTGTGTCCTGTTATAAACTTTTTACATTCTGTAACATAGAAAGTTCTCTTATTTCAGACCTTCTGTTCCTTCTGTGTCTCTGCTCTGTCTTCTCAAACCCCCAGACGGTCGTGGCAGATGGCCGCTCCTACTGAGCCTGGTTCTGTTGGAGGTTTCTTCCTGTTAAAGGGGAGTTTTTCCTCTCCACCGTCGCTACATGCTTGCTCAGTATGAGGGATTGCTGAAGGATTGCTGTGGTTGGAAAGTCTGCATCAACGGGGCCCAACCTCACGCCAATGACTGACGCAATCTGCTGGGATTCCTTAAATAGGAAACTTTTTAACTGATTGGAATGTTTGTATAAATGTATTGAAATGACTTCTTGTTAAGTGCCTTGAGATGACATCTGTTGTGAAGTGGCGCTATATAAATAAACTGAATTGAATTGATTTGAATAACAAAGAGGCAGGGAGTAAAAGTTATATCTGATGTAACTGATACACATCCAGCACCATAAACACAAGCAGTCTGCGTTGACTCACCTCCCGCACCGACAGCTCAGACTCCCCAACAGATTGGCATGTTTGACTCTTAAAGTGATTTTTTGTGTGTGTATTTTTAGAGTCAGCCAGATGCTTGTCAGAACCTCCAAGTTCCAAAGATGGAGGTGGGTGGACTGGGTCGCTGCGTTTTGCTAGTTTAAAGTGTGTTGACTTCTCATTCAGTTTGTAATTTTTTTTAATTTATTTTTTTTGCAGCTGCGGGGACAGTAAGACTTTGGCAACGAGAACAACACAACTCCAGTAGACAGAGAGTGAAGAGTGTGACTCATGGTGAACAGCTTTATGTGAAGAAGCTTCGCAGAAAATGCTTGTTTTCTTTCATGAATAAGATTCAAGGAAACATGGTGACAAGTGCAGGAAGAATTTTTACATAGATGTCCTTCACAATAACACAGACACAATAATTTGAGATACTGTGAAACTCTTTAAAGGAGTCATAACCTAGTATTATCTTGGATACCTACGCTCTATTATAGTCTTTCAGGGCTTTCTAAAAAAAAAGTTGAAAAAAAGTGAAAAAAACAAACACAGAGCTCCTCTGACCCTTATTTCTGAAGGTATTATTGTCTCGCGAGATCTGATGCAATACTTTGGCTGTCGTGGACGGTCATTGTAATAATGCAAATGAGGGGCGCGTTGATTGGTGGCAGGAAGGAGGGGGGTTGACACCGCAGGTAACGCGTCAGCATATCTAACAATATCTTCTACTCCCGCTAGCATACAATAGCCGCATTAGCAGTTAGCTGCTGTTTGTTACACACAGCAGAGCAATAAAAACACAGCCTTACCGTTTCAATTGCAGGCAAGTCTCTGATTGTTGGAATGGCCCCTTTTTCCAAACGGAGCTTCGATGCCAACTTCGCCTGATATTGTCCCAAATTCGTAAAGGATTCCAGCGTAAAAAATAGAAAAAATATTTCCATGCTGATTCTGGCAGTCAACAACAGAGCAACTCACATGTGCACTACGTTTCTGGTAGAAATGGTTTTAGCTGATTTAGCTGATTAAAATAAAAGGCTGACATGCATCATTGCGTGAAGAAACTTTCTGCATCTTTCACGGTGGAGTTCGTACTTCCAATCGGTGATGTCGGTCGCGAACGAACCGGCTCTAAGAGCTAACTCTTTGAAGTGAACGATTGGAGTCGGCTTGTCATTGGGAGCCGTTTTAAAAAAAAAATTTCATCCCCCCCGCTTGTTTTGGTACATTTGGTACACATTGTTTTGCAGCCAAGCCAAAAGAATTGGCTCTCCAAAAAGAGCTGGAATTCCCATCACTAGAATTCAGTAATGGCGGCGCTCAACTGAATATGAGGGCGAGAGGAGCGGGGCGGGCTTCCTGCAGCATAGGGAGGTCTGCGATGTCCATATATAGTATATCCTGCGCCGACTTGACGTCAAGTGGGCCAGAAATTAAAACCACGTATTTGAGTGCGCGTGGGCTGGTTGACGAACCCAGGGGTAAACAAACGCTTCACTTTTAAATATCGTCTTCCCGGGCAGTGTATAATCGTTAGGCAATCATAACATACATTTTTTCTCATGGAAAAGTGAAAATTACAGGTCATGACTCCTTTAAACATTCTAATTATTTGTCTTTTGTATAAACAAATTTACTTTTACCTTACAACGTTCTTTCTTTTAGTTAGTTGAAATTTGCACACAATCAATGACTAAAAGGATCTTGTTTATAAAGCACCTTTCAAAAAGTTACGTTTCTTTACATGTTTGTAAATATTTCTTAAACTGGGGACACATACAGTTGATTAGCTGTGCACAGCTTAAATTTGGCCATTACAAAATGACTTCCCCTTTTTATTTTTTCAGAACAATGTCTATTTCTTACAAAATGTTACAAAACTGCACACACACACATACACACACACACACTTTGTTTTTGAAAGCCATTTCAAAATCTCCATTTGCATAGGACCAGAAAACGTTACCAACATTTTTTTAAATACTTGAAGCAGCATTTTCTTTGAAGCTAGTTTTTTTTTTCTTTTATGGTTTAGCATTTTCCTGACAGCATGTAAGTTGACAGTTTGATTCAGAACTGCAGCAGATACATTGTGTTTTAATATGTTTACGTATGCATTTGCACTAAACTTTAGGTTTTGAATCATTGACATCACTCTTAAATCGATCCTGTTCTTAGTAGCTGTTAGCTTGTTTCCTCTGTGAACATTTTTCTGTGATTTTCCAAACTGGGATCACTCTGACTGCTGGCTGTTGTAGGGACAGGCATGTAGTATCAAAAAACTGAGAAAACTGTCTGTTCTAACACCAGTAGTTTGTAAAGACTCAATATTTATAATTCTTCCATATATAAATGAAGTAATTATTAGAGAAGTCTGAAACCTTACGATGCTTTCTTGAGAAAGAGCCTGTGGATGTTTTGCAGTGATGTAACGCGGGTGAAAAAGTCTGTTCAGGAAAATAAACTCTGTCTCTTTATACCTGAAACTGCAGCTGTTGATGGCCCAAAAATACCACTCAAAAAGTGGTAATGCTACTCAAACTAACACGGAGCCACTTCACAGCATCTCCATCATATGTAGTATCAGAGAACGGCGTTGCAGTAACCACTGTATTAAAGCAGAGCTGACAACATGGTGAAGGCTCCAGGGTGCTGGCAGGCTGACTGACGGCTCTCTGATGGATGTGACAATATTGCTGGACCCTGGGAGCTTGTTAGAGCACAAACTTGCTGTGTGTTTGTGTCTGAGATATCCTGGTTAAGAATCATTTTCTCTCTTCGTGGTGTGTTGTTTGCTGAACAACATGCGTGTGTCCTTCTTTAGCAGGAAGCACCAGCTCGGTTCTGTTTGTCTGTCGCCCACCTTCGAGTGCCTCGTTGTGTTCAGCAGGTTTTCTGCTCACTAATCAGGTACAGAAGGCTCCTGCCGGGAAAATAAGAGTCTAGTCTGCCCCGGGAAAACAATTCAGCCATCATCCCACCATTACAGGGCATGGCCATGGTCCTAATTTATCTCCCAGACTGCCACTTGTATTTTTTCCTCCCTTGTCCTGGAGGAGAATTTCGAGCAGAGCAAGCTCTGGCTCTTAATAGTCCTCTGTGCCTCTGACACAACAAACAAATGAGGACAGCAAATCTTTACTGCCAAGTAGATTTACTTTTATCTGTGGTATCACCTCGCTCCCCGACCACTCATAAGATTAGAAGGAACAAGCTGCAATATTGGATCTGTTTTGTCAACTCTGAATGCGCTCTCCAGCTGCGTTTTTCTTGCAATAAATCTGTGAAGCCTTTTTCTGCTTATTTAAATCCCCTCTACACTGCTGTTGCTGCTCCTCTCTGAGAGGGTCAAAGTCATGAGCTAGAAAAAAAGGATAAGGTTGGGATTTTCTGCTTGGTTAAATGTTTCCAGCAACTGATAAGAGGAGAGGCTGGTGCTCCTCTTTCTTCTAAAAGCAGAGAATCAAATTAAATGCAAAGCAGTGGCAGTTATTGATACATGGGCAACATGGGCAGTTGCCCAGGGCGCTATTAGTTCACGGGCAGAAAGCACCAAAAGTGTATTTTTATTTGCACACAAAATGAGTTTTGAACTGTCAATGTTACATGTGCACTCAGTGAAGGTTCGGTGCACCCCTGTGTTTAGTAGGTCTACCCTGTTTGCTGCTGACTATTCTGTGCAGCATTTTTCTCTAGCCCACACCTATGAGTGTTTCCTAGATTTTAATCGGTTTTCAGGAATCATGACAGTTTTATGGTGTCAGTCAACCTGAGCCCACATGGGGTGGAGCACAAGTTACCCATTAACATCTTCTCTGCCTTTGAGCAGTGCTTGAAAGTAGCAGAAAATACAATCAATAACAAATTGTTTATTACATCTGTCTGATTGGTGTGGCAAGAGGTCTCCATCCATTAAACATCAAACTGCTTGGCAAAAGCTTTGGCCAGAGGTTTGTCCCAAAACATACACCCAGCCTCTGGAGTCACTTTATTAGACTGGATCTCTTTTTTGGATTACTTTCTGAAGGACTGTGGATTACCAAAATGGCGTTTTGCTCAGCTGAGGACTTTGAGAAACTGCTCCAGAGAATTGAAACACCTGAGAGGAAGCTAGACCATCTTCAGATTAATTTTGATCTAAACACTGGATATGGAAATGAGACAACTTTACCGATGACTACACGCAGGGAACAAGAACCTGGCAGCCCTGTGTTATCTCGGTCCAACAGTCTCGCACAGAAGCCACAGAACAACGCTACTCCTCTAGCCAAAAGTCATCTAACGGGTAGAACACCCCACTCACAATTCGACAACGACTGGCCGGCTTTAAAGCGCACTGAATTTACACCTGATTTCTCCCCCTGGAATTCCGCTGAGAAACAGATTCGCAGCCCTCAGTTCCCTGAAAGACGACACAGCCCCTGGGACCAGCCAAAGCCACCAGGAGAAATCCATCCACATGAAGCGGACACAAAACAAATTAATGGTGTTGAAGATTTTTGTAGCCAGAACACTAGCGTTATCAGCTACCCCAAGAGAACAGTTAGAGAAATATTAGAAAAAATCCAGACGATTTTCGAACAACATCCCAACCTGGAAAAGCTTGTAATTCACGGTGGTGTGAATGATGTAGCTAAAAAGCAATCTGAAGTTCTCAAAGCAGACTTCTCTGATCTGCTACAGAGACTTGGTGGACTCAACATAAACATCTTTATCAGCAGACCAATCCCTGAAGGAAATGATGAAAGATACAGTAGACTTCACATGCTCCACAAATGGTTGAAGAGAAATTCTGTTGAAAAATCCATCCCATTTATTAATAACTTTAAAATATTCGGATGTGCCAATCACTTGTTTAAGCCAAATGGACGTTATCTTATTAGAGCTGGACTGAGACTCTTGACCTCAAATATTTTTTGTTATCTGAATAAACACTTGATAAGGCCCACAAAAGTCGACTTTGTGGCACAGCCTGTTGACACAACCAGAGAACAAAAACAAAAACTCAAGATCACACCACCCTCTCAGACACCTGCAAGGACGGACACAGAACAAACTTTTTCCAGCAGCGAGTAAAGATGAAGAACACTTTGCAGTGTGATGTACAAGTATCACAATGTCTTCAGACTCATCGACACCTACTGTCTCTCCGTTTAGAGATTTCTTAGACAGACTGAAAGCACAAATTTGAATTGGATAACAACTAACACCGAAACTTGGACTACATCAGGCCTCTGGGACTAACAGTGGATGTACTCTGCCAATGCCAGAACTAGTAATCACGGACATTTGATGGGCAAGGGAACTGGACAGTAATCCTACTCCCACCGTCTCCCAGAAGTTGTCCGGCCACCCCGAAAAAATTATTCAAGTCATTATTAGCAAAAGAAAACAAAAAATTAAAGCCAAACACCCTTATAACAAAACAAATCTCAAGTTGATCACCTGTCAAAAAGCTCAGCTACAAATTATAAAATCACTTAAAGGAGTCATAACCTAGTATTATCTTGGATACCCACACTCTATTATAGTCTTTCAGGCCCTTCTAAAAAAGAAAAGTTGAAAAAAAGTGAAAAAAATAAACACAGAGCTCCTCTGACCCCTATTTCCATAGGTATTATTGCCTCGCGAGATCTGATGCGATATTTTGGCTGTCGTGGACGGGCATTGTAATAATGAAAATGAGGAACATGTTGATTGGTGGCAGGAAGGAGAGGGGTTGACACCGCAGGTAGCGCTTTAGCATATCTAACCCATATCTACTACTCCCGCTAGCATACAATAGCCACATTAGCAGTTAGCTGCTGTTTGTTACACACAGCAGAGCAATAAAAACACAGCCTTACCGTTTCAATTGCAGGCAAGTCTCTGATTGTTGGAATGCCCCCTTTTTCCAAACGGAGCTTCGATGCCAACTTGCCTGATATTGTCCCAAATTCGTAAAGGATTTCGGCATAAAAAAATAGAAAAAATATTTCCATGTTGATTCTGGCGGTCAACAACAGAGCAACTCACGTGTGCACTACGTTTCTGGCAGAAATTGTTTTAGCTGATTTAGCTGATTAAAATAAAAGGCTGGCACGAATATGTCTTCTTCATGCATGATTGCGTGAAGAAGCTTTCTGCATCTTTCACGGTCGAGTTCGTACTTCGAATCGGTGATGTGTCGGTCGCGAACGAACCGGGTCTAAGAGCTAACTTTTTGAAGTGAACGATGGGAGCCGGCTGGACATTGGGAACCATTTTTTTAATTTTTTCATTCCCTCCAAGCTTGTTTTGGTACATTTTGTACACATCGTTTTGCATAAAGTTTGGTAATAAATACACTTTAAGCAACAGAAAATCTGAGGAGTCGAAAGGTGAGCCAAGCCAAAAGAACTGGCTCTCCAAAAATAGCTGGGGTTCCCATCACTAGAATTCAGTAATGGCGGCGCTTGACTGAATATGAGGGGGAGAGGAGCGAGGGAGAGGGGCGAGGGGGAGGGGGAGGGCGGGCTTCCTGCAGCATAGGTCTGCGATGTTTATATATGGTATATCCTGCGCCGACTTGCTGTCAAGTCAGCCAGAAATTAAAATCACGTATTTGAGTGCGCGTGCACGTGGGCTGGTGGACGAACCCAGGGGTAAACAAACGCTTTGCTTTTAAATATCGGCTACCCGGGCAGTGTATAATCGTTAGGCAATCATAACATACCTTTTGTCTCATGGAAAAGTGAAAATTACAGGTCATGACTCCTTTAAGTTAGCTTTATTAAATATTAGATCTCTATCTGGAAAGTCACTCCTAATTAATGAACTAATCACTGAACATAAAATACATGCCCTTTTTTATCAGAAACATGGCTAGATATAAATAATGAAACACCTGTATTGATAGAATCTACTCCTCCAAACTACAATATCTAAATTGAGAGCAGGATACACAGACAAGGTGGAGGTGTAGCCACAATTTTTCACAATTCAATGAACTTTAAAAAGGTATCCCTGGGCACATTTGACTCTTTTGAATACCTAGCTACCCAGATAAATGAGCCTAAAAAAGCTCTATTCCTAAGTTTATATAAGCCTCATAAACATAACTCTAACTTCTTAAATGATTTCGACGACCTTCTCTCCGTAATATGTGTCGATTATGACCAATTAATCATTGTAGAGGACTTCAACATTCATACTGACAACCCCCAGGATAGACTAGCTAAAACAATAAGTGACAGTCTTCACAACTTCGGCCTGACCCAGCATGTCAAACAGCCAACACACAATAGAGGAAACACTCTGGACTTAATTATCAGCAAAGGTTTAACTATACCTGACATCTCAGTAATTGGTATTGCATTATCCGACCATTTCTGTATTTTCTTTGAAAGTACCATCTCTGCCAAAATATCTAGCCACAGTGAGATAAATGAAAAAAGCGTTTTCTAGGGGACAGTTCAGTTGAAACCTTTAAAAGTATTTACCCTTCCACCACATCCCCCTCATTTCCAAACTACAACTCAGTAAACAAGTTGGTAGGTAATTTCCTCGTGAAAATCTCAGACATAATTGATTCCATTGCTCTGATTAAAGTGAAAGACTCAGGTTGAAAGAAGTCTCCGTGGACAAATGATCCACTGGTACGTAGCGAAAAAAAGGAGTGTCGACGAGCCGAGAGAAAATGGCGGAAAACTTGACTCCAGGTTCACTATGAGATCTACAAAGAGAGACTGAACAGATATCAGTTAACTTTGAAAGAAGCTAGGGAATCTTTCTTTTCTGAAATCATTATCAGAAACATTAATAATGCAAGGACTCTGTTTGCAACAGTGGAAAGACTTACTAATCCTTTAGTGACAGTACCCTCTGAACTAAATTCTACCAGGGCCTGCAATGAATTTGCCAGCTTTTTCACTAAAAAGATTTTAACAATTAGAAGGTCGGTATGTATCGCAGCACCAAACCGACCACCAATGTTATACCTAGCTAACACAAATGTAGAAAAACTGTCAGAATTCCATGAATTAAACCAAAAAAGCCTAGAAGAAATGATTAACCAATTAAGCTCCTCCTTCTGCTGTCTTGATATCCTACCCACAGCTTTTCTAAAGAAAGTTATTCCTGTTATTGGGTCTGATCTTGTTCAAATAGTGAACTCATCACTGCTATCAGGTGTCTTCCCTCAGGCTTTAAAAACAGCAGTTATTAAACCACTGCTAAAGAAGAAAAATCTGGACAACACGTTAATGCAGAACTACAGGCCAATCTCTAATCTTCCATTCATCAGTAAGATTATTGAAAAAGCTGTGTTTCAGCAGTTAAATGGCTTCATAACAATGACAAACCGTTTTGATGTTTTTCAGTCTGGTTTCCACGCTCACCACAGCACCAAGACTGTCCTCGTCAAAGTATTCAATGACATCCGCATAAACACAGACTGTGGAAGAACCACAGTGCTGGTTTTGTTGGACCTCAGTGCAGCATTTGACACTGTTGATCATGATATTTTATTGGAACGACTGGAGAGCTGGGTCGGACTCTCTGATACAGTACTTGGCTGGTTCGAGTCTTACCTAAAGAACAGGGACTTCTATATTTCAATAGGAAACTTTTCATCAGAACGAACAGAAATCACATGTGGGGTGCCCCAGGGCTCCATCCTGGGGCCCCTCTTATTTAATATCTACATGCTCCCACTAGGAAAGATTATAACAACCAATAACATTAGCTACCATAACTACGCGGATGACACTCAGCTCTACATTACAATGTCACCAGGTGACTCTGAACCCATTCAAACCCTAAATCAATGCATTGACCAAATAAATGGATGGATGTGCCATAACTTTCTCCAGCTGAATAGAAACAAAACTGAAGTGATTATTTTTGGACCCAAGGAGGAACGATCAAAAGTCAGCACACAGCTTCAGTTAATACAGCTAGAAACTACTGATCAGGCTCGAAACCTAGGTGTTGTAATGGACTCAGACCTGAACCTCCAGGGTCACATAAAGGCAATAACAAGGTCAGCCTTCTATCACCTGAAGAACATCTCTAGGATTAAAGGTATGATGTCGCAACAGGACCTCGAAAAACTCATCCATGTGCTTATCTTTAGTCAGATTGATTACTGCAACAGCGTCTTCACAGGTCTGCCTAAAAAGTCAATCAGACAGCTGCAGCTGATCCAGAACGCTGCCGCTCGCGTCCTCACTAGAACCAGGAAAGTAGAGCACATCACCCCAGTTCTAAAGTCCTTACACTAGCTCCCTGTAGCTCAAGAGAATAGAATTCAAAATACTTTTACTAGTTCATAAATCATTGAATGGCTTAGCACCAAAGTACATGTCCTTCTAAAAGAATTAGCATACTGTGATAAAATTAATTATTTTCCATAATGTAATGATAAAAATTAAACTTTCATATATTTTAGATTCATTGCACACCAACTGAAATATTTCAGGTCTTTTATTGTTTTAAAACTGATGATTTTGGCATACAGCTCATGAAAACCCAAAATTCCTATCTCAAAAAATTAGCATATTTCATCCGACCAATAAAAGAAAAGTGTTTTTAATATAAAAAAAGTCAACCTTCAAATAATTATGTTCAGTTATGCACTCAATACTTGGTCGGGAATCCTTTTACAGAAATGACTGCTTCAATGCGGCGTGGCATGGAGGCAATCAGCCTGTGGCACTGCTGAGGTGTTATGGAGGTCCAGGATGCTTCGATAGCGGCCTTAAGCTCATCCAGAGTGTTGGGTCTTGCGTCTCTCAACTTCCTCTTCACAATATCCCACAGATTCTCTATGGGGTTTAGGTCAGGAGAGTTGGCAGGCCAATTGAGCACAGTAATACCATGGTCAGTAAACCATTTACCAGTGGTTTTGGCACTGTGAGCAGGTGCCAGGTCGTGCTGAAAAATGAAATCTTCATCTCCATAAAGCTTTTCAGCAGATGGAAGCATGAAGTGCTCCAAAATCTCCTGATAGCTATTGACCCTGCCCTTGATAAAACACAGTGGACCAACACCAGCAGCTGACATGGCACCCCAGACCATCACTGACTGTGGGTACTTGACACTGGACTTCAGGCATTTTGGCATTTCCTTCTCCCCAGTCTTCCTCCAGACTCTGGCACCTTGATTTCCGAATGACATGCAAAATTTGCTTTAATCCGAAAAAAGTACTTTGGACCACTGAGCAACAGTCCAGTGCTGCTTCTCTGTAGCCCAGGTCAGGCGCTTCTGCCGCTGTTTCTGGTTCAAAAGTGGCTTGACCTGGGGAATGCGGCACCTGTAGCCCATTTCCTGCACACGCCTGTGCACGGTGGCTCTGGATGTTTCTACTCCAGACTCGGTCCACTGCTTCCGCAGGTCCCCCAAGGTCTGGAATCGGTCCTTCTCAACAATCTTCCTCAGGGTCCGGTCACCTCTTCTCGTTGTGCAGCGTTTTCTCCCACACTTTTTCCTTCCCACAGACTTCCCACTGAGGTGCCTTGATACTGCACTCTGGGAACAGCCTATTCGTTCAGAAATTTCTTTCTGTGTCTTACCCTCTTGCTTGAGGGTGTCAATGATGGCCTTCTGGGCAGCAGTCAGGTCGCCAGTCTTACCTATGATTGCAGTTTTGAGTAATGAACCAGGCTGGGAGTTTTTAAAAGCCTCAGGAATCTTTTGCAGGTGTTTAGAGTTAATTAGTTGATTCAGATGATTAGGTTAATAGCTCGTTTAGAGAACCTTTTCATGATATGCTAATTTTTTTAGATAGGAATTTTGGGTTTTCATGAGCTATATGCCAAAATCATCAGTTTTAAAACAATAAAAGACCTGAAATATTTCAGTTGGTGTGCAATGAATCTAAAATATATGAACCTTGAATTTTTACATTACATTATGGAAAAGACTGAACATTATCACAATATGCTAATTTTTTGAGAAGGACCTGTATATTAAAGATATGCTGTTACTATACCAACCCACCAGACCACTCGGGTCCTCTAATTCCAGTCTACTCAACATCCTTATAATTAGAACCAAACACTGAGAAGCAGCTTTCAGTTTCTATGCTCCTCTAATCTGGAACAAACTTCCAGAAAACTGCAAAGCTGCTGAAACACTGAGTTCTTTTAAATCACAACTAAAAACGTATCTGTTTAGAGCTGCATTTGAGTTATGTTTTCATATATCATGTTTTGTTTATGTTTCTTGCTGTTTAATGCCGTGGAGTATCTGTGTGTGCTTCTTCTTTTATTGCAGTTTTTACTTTATATGCTTTGTGTTTTAATGCTGTTTTTATTTTACCCCTAATCATGTAAAGCACCTTGAATCACCTTGTTGTTGAAAGTGTGCTATACAAATAAAATTGCCTTGCCTTGCCAAAATGTGAGGCACAGTGATGGCCTGCCCATCGCTGTGGTGACAACATGAAGGAGTTGGTTGAGGAGCACAGCAAGGAGTTATCCACCAAGGGACTTATAGTACTTAACAAGGGGAACAGCAGCAGCGAATCATGTTTGAGGAGATTTTATCCTACGAGGGGGTGATAAAGCCGAGCACATTTGGTGCCATCACCGGGTGTGTGTGATATGTCTCACACTATGTTGGGGTGAGATTCAAAACTTTGTATTTCCCTTTATTTTTAATGGAAAATTGTTTACAAGTAAATTTGTTTTTTGAGGTTCTACTATATTTGAACAACAGAACGACCAATTACCCAAACAGTCTTGTTTTTTGACAGCGTGAATCAACTGGAAAACATACAAAACCTACACAAAATAACCTGTGATCTTAAAAAAAATGTCAACCTTGTTTTGAGGTTAGAGATCTAACTACCTTCACCCCAGTGTGACGCCCCATTCTTCTTACATGTAAAGCTCCTAATGATCGTTATCCATCATATCATTAAACACCTCACAATAACATTGCTTTAGGCTAAGCTTTCTGGAGGACAAACTGACCCGCTTTCTACACTGCTGTCTTCTTTCTTATTATACTCCATTTCAGTTTTGCACATAATGCTGATATTAACTGTCTTTCCTAGAGCTTTGGGCATGTTTCTTTATTTTCCTTTTAGGTCCAGGTTGATCAAACCAGATGGAAAACTACCCTGGTTCTGGTTCTGTTGTTCTGGTCTCCTATTAGAAGGTTGTTTTTATATTTCCACTGCATTCTCAACCCAGAACACTGAATTAAAGTGAAGACCTAATGCTAACTTATTGACATGAGTAGCAGCAAAACTCTTATCTGTTACATGTGATTACCTGTTGCCTGCAGTTGTTTTCATTTGTCTGGTTATACGGTCTAAAGCCTTTTAACCATCACATTGTTCCACCTTCACTGCAGTTATCAGTGGAACCTTCTGGTGTTTCTCAGTCATCCAGAATATGGTAGTCATTAGGTCAGTTTATTAGGTACACCATCTTAATTGCTATTTAACACAAGATCAAATTAGCCAACCAAAAGACACTCAATGCCTTTAGGTGTCTAGCGGTATTGAAGACAAGTTGCTGAAATTTTGGCATCGGAATGGAGAGAAAAAAGGGGATTTGAGGGACTTTAAATATAGCCTGTTTACCATTACCAAGTATGCTGGTCACAGTGTTTTAGAAACTACTGAGCCACTAGAACTACAGAGAATTGTCAGAAAAACTAAAGTCATCCAGAAGGGAATAGTCAACAAAATGCCTTGTTACTGTCAAAGGAGATTAGGTAGACTACGTTGAAATGATGAAACAGCAACACAGATAGCCGCTCATTACGACCAAGTTATGCAGAATACCACTTCTGAATGCATAACACTTTGAAGCAGACATGTCTGCTAAAAACAGTAAACTGAGACTACAATTCAAACATGCTCTCCAAAATCAGACAACAGATTAGTACTACAAAGGCACTCGTAGAGTGCAGATCTCCGCCAAGGCAGCTCTGTCACACACACACACACACCGTGGCCCAAACAGTGATCCAGATCCCCAGTCTTGATTTTAGGTGCAGCATTCACATAGCAGGGACAGGATTAGGTATTAATAATATAAGATATATATAATAATAAAAGGCTGACTAAAGTAATCAGCAAAATATATACTTTTCTGTAGTTTATTGAAGCAAGCTTTAGGTAAGGTGTTAAATGATCATAACAATCTTCCTTTTGGCTCTATGTTATGCTGAGCAAAACATAAAAATAGGTATTTAGGTACCGTAAGAGCCATATTTGGGTGTAGAAACTATTATATTATATCAGGTTCTCAGTGTTCAAATAAAATAGCAGGAGGAAAACCCAAATGTAGAGACAGAATGGATACAGATCGTTCATGACAATGAGAGACAACCACAGATCAGGACAAAATACATCAGCAGCTGGTTCAGGAGTCATGACCTGTAATTTTCACTTTTCCATGAGAAAAAAGGTATGTTATGATTGCCTAACGACTATACACTGCCCGGGAAGCCGATATTTAAAAGTGAAGCCATTGTTTACCCCTGGGTTCGTCAAGCAGCCCACGTGCACGTGCACTCAAATACGTAGTTTTAATTTCTGGCCGACTTGACCATATATAGTCATCGCAGACCTACCTATGCTGCAGGAAGCCCGCACTCCCCCTTCCTCCTCTCTCCCTCATATTCAGTCGAGCGCCATTACTGAATTCTAGTGATGGGAATTCCAGCTCTCTTTGGAGAGCCAGTTCGTTTGGCTTGGCTCACCATAAAGAGCCGGCTCTTTCGGCTCCTCAGATTTTATGTTGCTTAAAGTATATTTATTACCAAAATTAATGCAAAACAATGTGTACCAAATGTACCAAAACAAGCGGGGGGTGTGTGAAAAACTAAAAGAATGGCTCCCAATGACAAGCCGACTCCAATCGTTCACTTCAAAGAGTTAGCTCTTAGAGCCGGTTCGTTCGCGACCGACACATCACCGATTTGAAGTACAAATTCCACCGTGAAAGATGCAGAAAGTTTCTTCACGCAATGATGCATGTCAGCCTTTTATTTTAATCAGCTAAATCAGCTAAAACCATTTCTACCAGAAACGTAGTGCAACACGTTAGTGGCTCTGTTGTTGACTGCCAGAATCAGCATGGAAATATTTTTTCTATTTTTTACGCTGGAATCCTTTACGAATTTGGGACAATATCAGGCGAAGTTGGCATCGAAGCTCCGTTTGGAAAAAGGGGCCATTCCAACAATCAGAGGCTTGCCTGCAATTGAAACGGTAAGGCTGTGATTTTATTGCTCTGCTGTGTGTAACAAACAGCAGCTAACTGCTAATGTGGCTATTGTATGCTAGCGGGAGTAGCAGATGGGTTAGATATTGAAGCGTTACCTGGGGTGTCAACCCCCGTCCTCCCTGCCACCAATCAACGCGCCCCTCATTTGCATTATTACAATGCCCGTCCACGACAGCCAAAGTATCGCATCAGATCTCGCGAGACAATAATACCTTCAGAAATAAGGGTCAGAGGAGCTCTGTGTTTATTTTTTTCACTTTTTTTTTAGAAGGGCCTGAAAGACTATAACAGAGCGTGGGTATCCAAGATAATACTAGGTTATGACTCCTTTAAATATCAGTCAGTGCAATTAATCAGTCAATGCTCCTATTATCCAAACACGAAGATAATTGGTCAGTTTTTCATGCTTAACATGCTCCTAAAGGTGGCTTTGCCCCTACTGTGTAAAAGGAGGAGGCAGAGGGGCTTACTGTGTGTGTCCCCTGCCTGGAAATGAAGCCATTTTAAAGGTCTGTAATCTGTTTATGTTCCCATTGTCCCATTTTTGTCCGTTGGATCGATCCAAAGCTGCTTTTTCTGGGGCCTTATCATGGAAACCAGAGGGGGAGACCCAATCTAATTCTGCGCTCCAGCTATATTCCACAAAGCAATATCACCACGCTGCGATCATATCACATCCAAAGAGGAAGAGCAATATTTCTCCATCACTCCTCTGTTCTTTCTCTGCTCCAGTCCTCCACTAATGCTGGCATGTTCTGTCTCTCCCAAAGCTTCCCTCTCTTATTGGATGGAACAAAAGGGCTTCAGTCAAGTGTTGATGCTCGGCTTCACCGCAAGGCCCGCGGCTCGTCTGAAAGCGTCCTGTGGGGGGGGAGAGTTCCTCCACACCATCTGTCATATAATTTGATTAATTAGCCGTTGGTACCACTGTTGCCCCCCACAGTGGGACCGAGGGTCGGCACTCGTCCATCTCCTCATCCCTCCGTCTGTCACACGCAATTTCTTGGAAGTGTCTGATCAGATTTTGATGAAACTTCAACAAAGATATCTATCTCTTCTCTGACAGGACAAATATTTAATATTTTCAAGTTAATATAATCATCCTATGTCCAGAATTACTATATTTGAGCCTCAAAAAGATTGAAATGATGCCCCTATGTGATGGTCTTCTACACAGTGAGTCATGCAGAGTCGAATACCTGTATCCTGATGGAACAGCTTGTTTTTTATAATGCTTTGACCACATGGTCTGTCTTGAACCTATGTCGCAGTGATGGGACCAAGTCATTGTTTTGCAAGTCTCAAGTAAGTCTCCAGTCGTTATCCCCGAGTCCCAAGTCCCCACAACGTTACAAGTATATGTTCAATTTAAATCCTAAACCATGTGTTCTTTTGAAAATCTTTATTTTTTCAACACTTGATGAAACAAGCCCACCTGAACTTAGAACGTTTACAAAAAGTTGTTCTGAACTCGTACCTCTATGTTGTACAGTTTAATAAAACTTAGCTAATTAGAAAAGTATTCCTTTAAATTACAACTTCACACATTCACAGTTAAGGATTAAAGAGATTTTACAAAAGAGTATGGCTAATGTAATTTTCAAGATGATATTTTGATTTTTAATAGTCACATGTATTCACTTTAGAATATAGGCATTCAAGTTATTCTGCCCTGACTCCAGTCCAGAAGGTGGTGGTAGGGCACTTCTTATTTGTAGGCTAATAATGAGCATGCTAATGGTAACTTTGACACGTAAGGAACGAAATAAAAAAGGTTTTCAGCGAGAGATTATGCTGGGTTGTAGACGTCAGACTTGTCATTGACTATTTTATTGGACCATTTTTGTTCGATGTGGTTCGGTTCTGTGTATTATTAGAGGCTACAAAAGGTGATTTTCACATTATTTTGCTTTCTGAGTAGTTTAGCAAAATAGGCAAGGCTATTTTATTTGTATAGCACACTTGCAACAACAAGGTAATTCAATGTTCTTTTAGATGATTAGGGGATGAAATAAAATAGCAGTAAAACACAGACAAGCATATAAAGTAAAAACAGCAATAAAGCAAGAAGCACACACAAAACATATGATACATGAAAACATTACTAAAAGGCAGCTCTAAACACACACGTTTTTAGCCATGACTTAAAAGATCTCACTATTTCAGCAGCTTTGCAGATGTCTGGAAGTTTGTTCCAGATTAGAGGAGCATAGAAACTGAAATGAAACTGATTTCAGGTTTAGAACTGAAGAAGCCTCTTGGATGAGAGACAACAGTCCAGTTGGCTTCATTCAATCTCTCAAGAAAAAACATAGATTATTTTCTTCCCACTTCACAAGTATGCACTACTTTGTATTGGTCTATATGCAGGTCTGCAACTCCAGTCCTCGGGGCCCAGTGGTCCTGAAACTTTTAGATGGGTCTCTGCTTCAACATGCCTGAGTCGAATAATCATGTCAGTACCAGGACTCTGGAAAACGTGACTGCATACTGAGAGGATAATTTACCCATTTGATTCAGGGGTGTTTGACCAAGGACACATCTAAAAGTTACACCAGCCCCCGAAGACTGGAGTTGCAGATCCTTTGATCTATAACATCAAATAACCAATGAGTTAGACCGAAGTTTATGGCTGTGATATTTTTTTTAAAATGAATCTCAAGGAACATTAATACATTTGCTAGGTACTGTTCATGCAGACACTGTACCTTTCAGACATTGCCAACTGCACATAACACATTAATTAGAACATCACGGGGTATGTAAAATCTGGTCCATCCTATTTAACATCTGTTATCACACACAGCATCATAATCTGGCCAAAATGATCAATAAAGCTGCTGTCACGTACGGATGGACAGATACCCATTATAATATATTTACATATCTGTCCCTTGTAGTCCTGTGTCCAAGATATATCTGTTAATCAGAGCAATAATTCTGGGTGTTAAATCATTTATATCAAAGAGTTCAATTTTTTGGTGTAGGTCTTTTATAAGGGCACATAAATGTGTTTTACACCTTTATTTTTAAATTACATTCAGGTTTGTAGCTCTCGATATATGGAGCCAGAATTGGGACTTTATTTTTGTACTTGTAACTTTTACTTTTGTACTTGTAACTTACGTTTTGTACTTGTAGCTTACAATTTGTAACTTGCACACATTTTAAAAATACAAGTTACAAGTTTCAAGTTACCTGTTACAAAACCTTTTTTACTACATTTGGCTTGGCTGGAAGAACCAATGAGTTGCTGGTTTTGACCAACAAATCATGTTTCTCAAATTTCCATCCAATCATGGCGAGAGGAGGGTTGGGATCTGTACACCACAACCAAACTTGATTACGTACCAGTAGGTGGCGGTAATGCGCCTCACTAGTTGTCAACCGCCAGTAATGGGGGTATTTAGGATGATGCAAAAGACCCAGTATGTTGTGAGGGGCACAATAACATCAAGGGATAATAAATACACAGTCATTATTTAGTAAGTTTAACTCTTCATGAGTAAACAGGATGTTATAATCAATTTTTGGCAAGTAAAAATGTATTTCTTTTGCCATTTTGGGGATATTTATGATCATGCAAAGTACCCAGTATGCTGTGAGGATACAATAGCTTCAAGAGATAAAATTTTTTGGAAAATGTAACCCTCCATGAGTAAACAGGATGGTATAATCAATTTTTGGCAAGTCCAATGATAATTTCTAGTAATTTTGGGGGTATCAAAGATGGTGTAAAGGACTCTGTATTCTGTGATGTCTACAATTAAATCAACAAGAAATAAATAAAGACATTTTGAGGCATATTTAATCCTTCATTGGTAAACAAGATGTTCTAATCACTTTTTGGCAAGTGAACAATCACAATTCCAAGATTTCCATTGTGCTGAAATATACTATTTATGCTTTAATCTGGTCACCTTTAAACAAAATAGTCATTTATAGAAAGGATAACAGTGTAATTTCAAAGCCATAGGAGCTTGATCAAGTTTTTTCAAGTGAAAATGTGCCATGGAGAGTTTCTTTAGTAACAAAAACAAAAAACTATTAACTATAGCTTCATGTCCAACTAAATACAATGAAAAAAAAATTTTTACAGTAGAAAATGTTGTAGTCCATGACATTAAATTATTGTCAAAACAAACAAGATGAGATCGATTAAATTGTTGGAAAATACTTTATTTTAATTAAGGCCTAGGCCAACATAAATTTTCACTTTACATTAAAGAGGCTACATGCAATTTTCTGAAATTTAAACTCGCGACTGACACTTGTGGCCAAAAAACGGAATTGCTCTTCCTTTCTGAGCGCCCGCTCGTACGTGCACACTTCAGAAGTCATCCGCTGCAAAGAAGTCAACATTATGTTTACAGAGGTAAGAACAGTCAAATACATTTATTGTTTGAGAAACTAAGTTTGTTTGCAATATATATGACACAACAAAATCACAGTAGTGCTTCGGAGTTATATAGAAATAGTGTTTATATATTTCAGTGTTTGCTTGGCGCCAGTCGCTCTCAATCTTCGATCTTTTTCGGGCACTTGTCAAGGGTTTAACTTTTTCAGTCTTATATGGAGTTAATGCTGGTGTCAGAGTTATCCTGGGTCTTTTCTGTGTATTTAGTCAGTATGCTCATCAGGAGATGTTTGAGTCATAAATGGTCAAATAAAAAGGCTATTGTTACGTTTATTTTGGGGAAAAAGTTGCATGTAGCCTCTTTAAATGCAGCAGCATTATTTTACATTAGTTTTGAATTACTATCAAGGCTATAGCATACACATATCCAATACTTACCACAAAGCACCAGACATCAGGTTTACATATTTACCATTTAGGATAAATGCCGAAAATTTCAAACAATTTCTGAAAAAGAAAACACAGTAAGTCTCTGGAGAAAATTATAAAAATTAAATGGAGACAAACATCTGCTAAAGTACTTGACGAGGATATTTGTGCTTTTTCAATGTTGATAATGTTTGATTTGCCAAATTGTAAGCCACAATCGTTGTGAGTTATGTCAAGAAACACAGTTATCTACCCTGTACATGCTCCCGCGGCGGGTGATCACTTTTTGGCACACCATCACTTTATGGCACAACACCTATTATCTCGGTCTGAGAGCAGAAAGGACTTCAAGAGGACGTGCACAAACGCTTGAGTGTATGAAATCGTTAGGAACCGACTATATTAACATACGTTTTTTGATTTAAATTTTTATTACTCCTGTTATTTTTAGTCGAGCATATTTATTTTATTTAAGGAACTAACCTCTTTTGCTTAGTGCTTACTGGCGGTTGACAACTCGTGAGGTGCATTACCGCCACCTACTGGTAAAGAATGTGTACATAATCAAGTTTGGTTGTGAGCGGTGTACAGACCCTCCTCTCGCCATGGTTGGATGAAAAATTGAGAAACATGATTCATTAGTCAAAACCAGCCACTCATTGGTAAGGCAATGAGTGGCTTACAGGCAAGCCAAATATGGTAAAAAATGTTTTGTAACTTGTAACTTGAAACTTATAAATTGAAACCTGTAAATTGAAACTTGAAACCTGTAACTTGAAGCTTGGAAATTGAAACTTGAAACCTGTAACTTGAAACTTGTAACTTGTAGTTTTACATGTATGCAAATTACAAAACATAGCTTACAAGTTACAAAACGTAAGTTACAAGTACAAAACTTAAGTTACAAGTACAAAGCTAAAAGTTACAAGTACAAAAATAAAGTCCCAATTCTAGCTCCATATCGATAACTGGATTTTTTGTCAAGTTTGAAGGCGAGAAATTCATTAAAAACTTTAAAAAGGAAGAACAAACTAGCACAAAGCAAAGAACACAGGCCTATGTTACAGAGGCGTGATGATGTTATGTTTGGAACACCAAAGTTGGGTATCAGTGCAGACATAAATGGCCACACAACTCAAAAGTCATGTTTAGAGTTTCACTTTTTCTAATGTAAAGTCAAAAGTCAATAATTTGTTTGGGGACTTCTTCAGTTAGGTGGAGTAAGTCAGGTGACATGTAATAGAATGTAATACAGTAGCAGTTTGAAGAAATCTGAAACTTAAGTTAAAAATTTCTGCTATGGACTGGCGTTCACAACTGGCGTTGTGTTCATTCCTTATTTGTTTAGGTTCCTAGTGTTATTTTGGTTAGATTCCTTCTATATGTTCACTTCCTCCCTGTCTGCGTCACTCGCTGCCTCCCCTTGTTTGCCTGTTAATTATCGTCAGCTGTTTCCTGTTTTCCTTCATTAGTCTTCCCATTGTTGTCCAGCTCAAATACCTCAGTGTCCCTGCCGTTCCTTGTCAGTTCGTTGTCATCGCTCCCGTGTCTTCCTCGTCTCCTTCCCTGTCATCACTCCCCACGTCTTCGCCCAGCTCTCAGTCAGCTGTCATCCTGCCGTACTGGGCATAGTTATGTTGTAAGTTGTTCTGCTGCCACCATTGTCACATTAATAGTTATGCCTTCACCACCAACCTGCTCGCCTGCATTTGAGTACGGATTACACAACCTAACAAATGGATGCATGGATGGATGGATGGAAGTTAAAAATTTCAGAAGTGCTGATTATATCATTCTTGGATTTTCTTCATTTTTGCACTGAAATGTTAACTTTTCCTATTTTGTTATTCAGAAAGATTAGATGTTTTTTGATTTCTTCAGTTGAAATCCCCGAAAGCATTAAGGGAATTATTTTTATTAAGCATGTTTCATCTGAAATATTTTGCAGGTCCTTCCTGAAAAAGCTAAACTACATTTACATGTATTGTTCAGATCAAACATGCCTGATGGAGATGTTATATATAACGCTAGAAAAATGTAAGAGGCAAAGAAACTTGATTTAAAATTTTAGCCTGTTAAATAGAGGTGAAACTTGAAAAATTAGAATATTGTAAAAAGTTCATTTATTTCAGTAATTCAACCTAAAAGGTCAAACTAATATATGAAATACTCATTACATGCAAAGCAAGATATTTCAACCCTTTATTTCTTAGAAGTTTGATAACCATGTCTTACAGGTTATGAAAACTTCAAATTCAAAATCTCATAAGAAATTAGAATATTCTGAAACGTTCCATATTTTAGGGTCAAAGTGTCACTCTCTAATCAGCTAATTAATCCAAAACACCTACAAAGGTGTTTCTGAGCCTTTAAATGGTCTCTCAGTCTGGTTCAGAAGGAATCACAATCATGGGGAAGACTGTTGACCTGAAAGTTGTGCAGAAAACCATCATTGACTCCTCCATAGAGAGGGAAAACCTCAAAAGGTAATTGCAAAAGAAGTTGGATGTTCCCAAAGTGCTGTATCAAAGCACATTAATAGAAAGTTGTGTGAAAGTGTGGAACAAAAAGGTGCACATTCAGCGTGAGGTTTCCACAGTCTGTGTTGATTTGGGGAGCCATGTCATCTGCTGGTGTTGGTCCACTGTGCTTCATTAAGTCCAGAGTCAACCTACCCGTCTACCAGGAGATTTTTGAGCACTTCATGCTTGCTTCTGCAGATGAGCTTTATGGAGCGCCTAACTTCATTTTCCATCAGGACTTGGTACCTGCGCACACTGCCAATATTCCGGAATTGCGCCGCTCAAGGTGGCAGCATGTTGGAGTAGCTCTGTTACTTTGGTTCATATTTTTTTCTTTTTTAAAACTTTAATTCTTCCATTTTTGGTAGAAACATTGTTTTTGTGGACAACTGTTCTCTCTGGTTTTGAATGCTGTGCAGTTGGAAGGATTTTTGCTGATACTTTTTATTTTTGGCAGCATATTTGTTATGATGCATAACCATGGCAACAAGGTGGTTTACAACTGGCAGCAGCTGATTAACATCACAAAAGCTCAAATAATACCTCAACTACAGCCACAAAACCCTGAAGTGGTTGAAAAGAAGATGCCATAGATCCAGAGCATCCTCTACATCATACAACTACAGAGCGTCTTCAGTCAGAGGCTTCTTCAGATCTACAGAGGACTACAAGAGATCATCCCTACCCACAGCCATCAGCATCTACAACAAATCTTTGAAGGAACTTGCATAATGAGTTACAACAACATTTAATTTCCCTTTGGGATTAATAAAGTAATTTTGAATTGAATTTGAATTTGAAAAGTACCAAAACCTGCTTCAGTGATCATTGGATTACTGTGCTTGATTGGCCAGCAAACCCGCCTGACCTGAACCTTATAGAGAATCTATAGGACATTGCCAAGAGAAAGGAAAGGCAAGGCAAGGTAATTTTATTTGTATAGCACACTTTCAACTACAAGGTAATTCAAGGTGCTTTACATGATTAATGGGTAAAATAAAAATAGCAGTAAAACCCAAAGCATATAAAGTAAAAACAGCAATAAAGCAAGAGGCATACACACAACATTATACATTAAATCATAACTCAAAGGCAGCTCTAAACAGATAAATTTTTAGTTGTGATTTAAAAGAACTCAGTGTTTCAGCAGCTTTGCAGTTGTCTGGAAGTTTGTTCTAGATTCGAGGAGCATAGAAACTGAAAGCTGCAGATGACTGAAAGATGAGAGACATGAGACCAAACAATGCAGAAGAGCTAAAGGCCACTATTGACTGCCTCAGCAGTGCCACAGGCTGATAGCATCCATGCCAAGGCGCATTGAGGCAGTAATTGATGCAAAACGGCCCCAAACCAGGTACTGAGTACACATGCATGATTAAACTTTTCAGAGTTCTGACACTTCTCTATTTAAAATCCTTGTTTTATTGATTTTATGTAATATTCAAATATTCTTAAATTTTGAATTTGGGGTTTTCATAAGATGTAAGCCATAATCATCAAAATTATAGGAAATAAAGGATTGAAATATCTTGCTTTGCATGTAATGAGTCTATCATTCTCTATCATTTATTAATTTCACCTTTTAAGTTGAATTACTGAAATAAATGAACTTTTGCATGGTATTCAAATTTTTTGAGTTTCACCTGTACAGGAGCAACAATGCTGACAATATCCCTCAGATGCTGCAGTCATTGAGACACAAATTAAAACTATATTATACACCCGCTTCAGTGATCCTGGTAATAAGACCCAGCCAAATTCTCTCTGTAATGCATCACATGAGTCTGGTCCCAGATGGAGAAGCACAGGTTGCCACATATCAATTCAAAAATCTAATTTTCCGTGTAATGTAAAAATTATCAAAATAAATTATTGTATTGATATTAAACATTTTCTCACATGTGCAACCGTAAGGCTGTAGTTTGATCCATCAGGTACTGAATAATGGCAAGTTGCAGCTTTTTACAGCCTTTTTAAATCCATAGAGCCCATGTAATAGTAGATCTAAACCAGAACCTGTTGAAAAACAAAAGCTTTAATACCTGGACAAAAAGACATACTTTTTTGTTATTCATTATGTTATTATTTGCTTCCTCTGAGTCAAACACATTTTTTATGATTTCCTGGTATTTTCCAATCACTTCTGATCCATTCATCTGTCATCTACCACTTCTTCAGGTGGTTGTCCATGTAATCTGAGGGAAGGACTCTTCTCAAGCCAGTAGTGAGTCTAGGTCTGTTTGAAACGTCCCTAGAAATGTCTCTACAACAAATCCTTGTCAGACAACCTCAATTGGATTCCTTTCTAATTAGAGAAGCAACGACTCCTTTTGTCACGAATGCAGCGATCAGATGGAGATCACTGCTTGGAAGATGGATGTTCCAAGTGCAGCGTGAGAATGGAGCCGGAGGTCCGGTTGGAGCGGAGGAGATGGACGAACCTGGGTTCGAGCTGGAACTTGTGATGCGAGGAGCTTGGAAAAGCTATTAGCTGTAGGAAGCCGCTGAATCTAAGAATACAACTCCGGTTGGAGTCATAGGAGCTATGCATCATAACGGGGTTGATGACTGAGCGGCATAGAGGTGAGTGACGGGAGCTTTTGAGTGTTTGGGAGGAGGAGATCCAGCAAATGGCTTGTGAGAATCTAATCAGAAGCAGCTGCTCCGAGTTGGGCCTGATTACTTCTTGACACATTTCAGCAGTTAATTTGAGCCGATTTTAGTTGGAGTCTTTTGAACATTATCCAGAGATCAATAGGCAATGGTCCCAACATCGACCCTTGTGGTACCTCAGCCAAAAGACCCCAGAAGACCATGCTCGGTGCCACTCCATTTAGCTAAGATCAGGAAACTGAGGCTACAATTCACACAGGCTCCCTAAAATTGAAGACTGGCATGCTGAAAAAATGTTAACTGGTCAGAACCCTTTAAGTTCAACTCAGCTTTTTTTTAAATGGCACATTCTACCTTGCTTTTGTTGCCGACCATGTTTATCCCTTTATAACTACAATGTACTCATCTTCTGATTGTTACTTCCAGTGGGACAAACCATCATATCACAGAGTTGAAATCATCTTAAAAAAAATTCAACATGTTTACTGTGCTCCAATGGCCTCAACAGTCACCAGATCTTGATCTAATAGGGCACCTTTGGAATGTGGATCTAGAGATTGTCATCATGGATCTGCAGCCAACAAATCTGCAGAAACTGTGTGATTCTGTCAGGTCAATATGGACCAAAATATCTGAGCAATTTATCCACCACCTTTTTGAATCTATGGCATTAACAAGACTGCTCTCATCGGAGAAGAGGAGCTTGGTACTAACACAATGTACCTGAGGTGTATGTGAGTGTACCTACATAGAATTAAAGATTTAAGTTAGCTATTTTGCTATAATGTAAAGCAAAATAGGCAGGTCTTGTCCAGAGGTTTGCGCATTTAAACACAGCTGCTCACTAAGTGACTCAGCTGCAGTTTGAAAGAGTGGTCCGTGTGGGCTAATGTGAGCCATGTTTTGACTTGATGCTGTGGAGCTGAAATGATGGATGTCGGATTTGTGCATCCCTGCATGAGAGAACGGGCAGTTTTTGAAATCTCACCAACTGAAGATCAGCAGGTTCATCATTTACCGAGGAGGCAGCAGGAGAGCACTGTCTCTCGCTTTTTGACCAGACACATAATTTCAACTGATTGCAACATTCTTTTCTTGTTAATGTGTCTTTTATTTTGGCGGACAAACACTCATCCCACCTTCCTTCCCACAGGAGCTGGGTTGGCGCTCTCCATGCCAGTGGCTGTGAAAAACAGCACATTTTTCATTAACAGGATTACCGTCCAACAATAAAAATACAGACGAATGAGAGTGAGCGTTGTGTTACACGGGCTGCCAGTGAATTTAATCACTATCCATTCCCTTTTTTTCCCCTTTTCAACCGCCAAGACGTGAAAGCCAATCAGCCTACTCCAATATGTGCAGCATATCTATGCCAGAACTGATTGAGACTCTCAGCAAGCGAAAGCTCAGCGGAGAAATGTTCTGGCAGCCTGCAGGATGAGGGCGTTCGTTTTTGTTTCCTGCTTTAACTAATTCAGCATCTTTTCCTACAAAAGGACTTGAAACAATGGATCACATCAACCTCTGAGCTTGTCCTTCGTGCATTCAATTTCCACCTGTTGTCCTGGAATAAAGAAAAAAGATGGCCTGCAAATTACTTCATAAGGTTTTACTGTAAGACTGTAAAAATGTGTTCTTGAAATGTCTCTGAAATGGCAGCTTTAAGTTCTTATGGATCTTTAGACATTTAGGAAGATAAATCTTAATGTCACTACATTTTACAGTATAATGCTGGTTTTGATCATTGTTCTATTAGGAGCTGAAAAAAAATATTGTTTAATACTAAGATATATTTTTAAACTTTTATGTTTTACATACAGAGGAAAACATCAAACCCACTGAGTAATTGATATAATTATTTATCAGTGAGGCTACACCAAATGACCAAATTTAAGTGAGTAGCTATTTTCCTTGTAGTCATTGTGTAGATCAAAACATGTCAGCCTTTCCGTAATGGTGTGTTCTCTTCTTCTTCGTCTTCGTCTTCCTGAATTAGAAGAACGATAAAAAAAAAATCCTTCTGTGTTTGTCATGTTTCTATGAGTTGATGATGATGAAGACCCGAAGTGTGGCAAGTGTGTGAAGACCTGTTTTTTACACTAGTGACGTGACATATTTGCCCTGCATTAGCACTTCCGCTGCTCAGACCTCTGTCACCCAGTGATCTGACACATATGGAAACATGATGTTAGAACAAAAGGCTTGTTCTCTTTATCTCGATCTACTGTTTTGGATGTTACTCATAAAGACAGCGTAATTAGCCAAATACTAATAAGATTAAGTATTCCCACAAAAAGCATCATTTTCAAATTTACTGAAAGTTACATTTTAAGGCAAGGCAATACAATTTTATTTGTATAGCACACTTTCAACAACAGGGTAATTCAAGGTACTTTACACGATTAGGGGATAAAGTAAAAACAGCAATAAAGAAAAAAAACACACAGAGCGTATGACAAGTAAAAACATTACTCAAAAGCAGACATGAATGGAGGATAAAGTAAAAACACCAATACAGCATGAAGCACACACAAAACATTTGAAACATGAAAACATTACTTAAAGGCAGCTCTAAACAGATGACTTTTTAGCCTTGATGTTTTAGCAGCTTGGCAGTTTTCTGGAAGTTTTTTCCAGATTAGTGGAGCATAAAAACTGAAAGCTGCCTTCTTCAAGGGCCTGTTATGACATCAGTCCTTTAATCCTACAAATGTTCTTCAGGTGATAGAAGGCTGAACTTCCTATTGTCTTTATGTGACCCTGGAGATTCAGGTCTTACACCTAGATTTCGGGTCTGATCAGTAGTTCCTAGCTGTATTAACTGAAGCTGTGTGTTGACTCTTGATCGTTCCCCTTTAGGTCCAAAGATAAATACTTCAGTTTTTCTGTGTTCAAATGGGGAAAGTTATGGCACATCCATCTATTGATTTGCACAATGCATTTATTTAGGGTTCGCCTGGGTTCAAAGTCACCTGGTGACATTGTAATGTGGTATGTAATTTTAGACCACATTTTAACCAAGACATGTCAAGGATTTCTGTATAATCATTTATTATCTTGTAATTCAGTGGTTGTTAAATCAGGGCAACATTTAAAACATTCTGGACACTGACTCTCAGGTATTGAGATTGAACACGACCACCACTGCTCTAAGCGGACTCATGTTTGATTTGCTGAAAAGTGAGTGAGTAACTTTAGCCCTGTAGTGAAAGGAAAAATACGAGTGCGAATGAAAAAGAGCAGAATTTTTATTGGATAGTGTAAAATCCAGCAGGTTTGCTGAGTCCCAGTCTGAATGGCGAGCTGTAATTAAAGCAAAATTGCGGCGGCCTAATTTGTTGCGAAAATACCCAAGAGGGGACATCATGGGAAGTTTCAAATAACTCCGAGACACGCTTTGGTCTCTTGTGACAAAGAAAATGTGCCTCTGGAAAAATTATTTAAACACAGAACCCCTCTAAACACAGCAGATGCATGAATGAGGGAGAGAAAGATCACTCAGAGCAGCAGTTTATCTGGGTAATACTGACAGGATTCATCAGGAAAAGTCAACTCTGACTCCTCTTCCACAAAGTTTTGTTTTGTAGAACAGAGAAACAGATGGGAGATGCAGCAGCGGAGAACCCAGATGTTCTGAGAAAACAAAAAGTAAGCAGCAGAGTCCATATAGATAAGTTCTCTTTTCAGACAATAATTACATTTTTTTTTTTGACTGACAGATTCATTTTCTTGAGCCGGTGCTTGAATCTGCCTGCAAGATGATGGTTGTCGCACCTCAGTGCTTTATATATGTTTGGAGTCCTTCAAAGATAGATGTGCTCCTATTTATTTTTCATATTTCATGTGTGCATTTTCTTCTTTATTAGATGAGAACACAATGGCAGAATACTCCATGTAAAGATGTTGTTAATATTCACAGTAATCCAAGTAAGTCCAGTACTAAAACAATGTTTAAAATGAGATGTTAAAATAGGACAAAGTGAGTAGGCTATTAATCATTGAATCTGAGCCATAGCTGTGGTTTCTCTAGTCATACATCTAAATCAGTTAAACTGTTTCAGTGAATATTGCCTAAAAAATCAAACACATCTCTTTATTCAAACCCAACAGGAATCTGGAATACACTTTTGCAACTAACTGTCAAAGTTGTTTTGTTGTTACATACAAAGCCTCAAGACCTGACTTAGACGTGAACTGTAAAGACCTAAAACTTGAATTGGACATTTCTTCTAAAGACTTACAATTTAAATAAGTTTCATGCTCAAAAAATTCTCCAGAGTTAGGACTTGACTAAGGGAAAGCTAGGCAAGAACTTAGATATATGTGCAAAAGACTAAAAACATAAATAAGTATTTCTCTGAATACTCAAGACTTGACTTGAACTTGCTGTAAAGAGTTGAGAGCTGACATGGACATGCACTCCTAAGACCTGAGACTTGAATCAAACTCATACTGTAAATACATCAGACTTGACTTGGACTTGTGTTTTAAGGCTTAATACTTGGCTTAGACTCACACTGTAAAAACTTTAAACCAAACTAATCTATCGCTGCTGGTTTAAAACCTAAAAACTTGACTGGGATTTGAGACTCCGAAATCCAGGTCCGTGAGTTACAGGCAGAATGAATGTCATGCAATCAATTGGAGAACCTTAATTTTGTACAATAGACTCGAAAGTTGACTTGATATCATCTGTGCCAGAAACAGGTATCCTTCTATGCATGCTTTTGAAAAATGGAAGCACAGAAGAACTGGTGGGTACCCAGGTAAAGAAAGATACTGTTAGCTTCTTGAAGTTGGAACATTTATTCACAACATGTATTGTAAAAAAAAAAAAAAAAAAAAAAAGAAATAGAACAGCTTTTGTGGGAGTAGGGAGGAGTGAGAGAGATATTTCCAAAGCAGGAAAGTAGATTCCATTAAAAGTGTTTAAAAGCTTCTGGGAGAGCAGGTGTGAGTGCCATTATTATTGTTCTTTACCTGCTCTGACATTTAAAAAGTTTTTCTGACAGGTCAAGAATTGCGTGTTTATGCAAGTTGCTAAAAGGTCAACTTTAAATCTTTTCAATAGATTACATAATGTGCACAAATCTAAAGATAAGAAGTAAATGTAACAGATATATGAAAACAGACATTTCATACATCAAAACAGCCTCCTAAAAAAACAAATAAAGCAAAAATAATTAGCTAGGCAAGATGTGGGTACTTAACTATAGGTCCAGAAGTTTCCAATAACTAATCATGGACATGAATATCAGATTATTTTTTAGCTTTAGATTATTTATTGAGTTGTTCTTTTTCCATTTGTGGAATGATCATAGAGAATACAACTTCACTGATGTGTTACAGTAAGCACTGTGTGCAAATGTTTACATTCTCTTATCTTTATCTTTTCCAAAACTAGTGTTGATGAGTTTTTGAACCATTTTACAATTGAAATGTCCAATTACACCTAGATTTTAACAACCTACACTCCAATCTCCATTTTTTGGATCTCTAAATGTGTTGCCAGGATGATTAAGGTTCATAAAATGGAATAAGCACCTGTGACTTTTAACGTGTTTGCTTAGGCTAAAATGATAAACATACAAAAAAAGGTAAAATTTTTAACATATGGTTCCGAGCTAAATAAAGACAAGAACTGTCCAACCCTGAAGAGTGATTAAAATTTAATCCATGGACATCCATTGCCGAAGGGTGGCTGTTGAAGTAAGGACAAGCTAAAGAAGGTAGAGACAGTCCTCATTCTTTCTTAATCCACCCACTTTGCACAATGCTCTAGTAGCACGGGTATTGAAAAAGGCTCATAGAATGATATTATCATTGCCATGCTTGACGGTACAGACTGCATGTCATTATGACTAAATAACTTAATATTTGTTACCAGAAGCAGCCCGAATGTTTTTCGTGTTTTCCTGAAAGCCACCCCCGATGGCTAGTGGATTCTTGTCCTGATGAAATCGTATTGTTTACCTCTGCCAATCCTATTTGCAACCTGTTCTGAGATGTACACTGCTAATTCATCCCCCTTCCATAGAACATGATGCTGTGCTACAGGACACATTCAGAGTCAGGTAAATTGAGTGGGAAAGTACAGATGTTATCGTATTCTATATATCCCTTTCTGCATTTAATATTACCTTCACATTCTTGTCAGCACAACAGCACAAGAGCTCTAGATAGAGCAGCAAACTGCTTATGTGTGATAAATATATATGCAAGAAAATTCTTTTGGCAGGGGTTTGCAATGGCACCCCCTCCAGCAGGTGGCGCCCTAGATGGTCACCTTGCCTATGGTCGGCTCTGTTTGTTTCATTTGATCATAATTTTTTTAAAATCATTTTCCAGAATTAATTTGGCTTGCCCATTCGAGCTGCCACAAATTTAAATCAGGCCAGAAGCTGTTGCTTGTGGAGCCGTGAGTTCTTAGTCATTACCCTGTCAGTTCTTGTTGATGTTACTGACTTCACGTAAAACAGTGACACTGGTGTTCCAGGAGCTTCCAGTTCAAGGAAGACTTGGGTTTTGGTGGTCTTTTGGGTTGTTATTGAGCATTTTAACCAATCACCTTTCATCAAGATGGACAGTTTAGTCTGGTTAAAACTGGGACAGAAATTGTTTTAGCAGGGCAATGATCCCAAATGCCCATCTACTGCAAACTGGTTTTGCTTAAAAGCCGGCTCTGTCACAGCAAACTTAACAATTTAAATAAACTCAGTTTATTCTGCTACATACTAGAAATGTGCCAGTACCTGGTTTACAACTACAAAAATATGTGGTTTCCATACAATTTGTTAAGTCACATTTACCCAAATATCATTGGGCTTTATTTAGGCCCTGTTTACACGGAGATGAAATGGGGATCATTTCAAAAACAGAGTCTGTAAAAAAGGCATCGCAATTTTGAAAATCCATACGGATGCACAAAACTATTGATGCTGCTGTAGTACCATATCGGGCCCATTGGTGGCACTGTGACACTGCCAGAGCTTGAGGTAAACAGAAACATGGCGGCGATTATAAAAAAATCCAGCTTCGAAAGAGATGCTGGAGGAGAGCCAGTATATCGCATTGTAGGTTCCGTAATAAGCCCAGTAATGTCTATACTATGTCCACAGCACTATAAGGCGCCATGTTTGTTTACTTTGTGTAGTTACTGAGTGTGGCGCATGCGCGTTGAGTATAGGTGAAGGGACGTAATCCGTTTCAGACGTATGTCGGAGAGCTCGTAAACACAGAGACAACTGAGCTGGCATATTCAGATTTCTGCACTTCGGGATGTTTAGGGGGTCCTGAAACGCTGGCTCCTTGTGGATGACACACGTATTCGATGAAATATCTTTGCTGCTACACCAATTTTCATGTAGACAAGGCCTTATTCTATATATTTTTATGCATGCATGTGAATCTGTGTGAATCATTCACCAAACTTTGGTTTTAAAAATCATTACAACTTAATGTATAAGGGTTCCACAATGAAAAAAACAGCAATTCAAATAAATTATTAAAAAAACAAATTTCTATGGAATTCTGCACATTTTGAGGTGATGTGAACGTCTTACAGGAACTGTAAGTCCTTACTTAGCTCACTGTATATTTTATCTGACTTATAGGCCTACATGCTTTATATACAAAATAGACAAGTTATTCGCAGAAATATGTCAATTCACTTTAATGTGTTATTATTTGATAAAGTTATTTCGTTTTGTGTGTTTTTCCATTAAGTCCATTGTCTTTACAGAGCAAGGATTTCAGTTTATTTTTTATTTTCAAAAAATGATACAGCTTGTGCTAGCAGAAGATGTTTCTGAGCTCTTTTCCAAGAGAGCCACCTCCTATGCTACTATGATATCTAACCTGACCCTGTATTTTGAACTCTTCGGTTTTCTTTACATATGTGAAATATTCATCGGAGTTTCAGATCAACTTGTTGCAGCTTACATTTGTGAAGGAGGTAAGAATGAAAAATATGTGAGCCTTATGAAAATGTATGTTGCTTCTCCATAGAAACCAGGTCTGTAAAGGTCTCTGACTGAACTCCCGTCTGATTCAGAGATGCAGCCTCACTGAACTTTAGAAACTGAGCTCTGCTGTATTTAGTCAAAATAAAATGCTAGATCTTCTAATATCTACATCAACATTCTACTTTGTTGGAGCTGTACATTTAAAAAAAAGACAATTTAAACATGCTTAAGGCTGTATCATGGCTGACGAGTAGTTGATGCAAAACAAATCTGTCTTGCTTCAGCCTGTCATGCGTTTCTGTCAGTTTAGCTCCATATTTTAGCCATGTTGTGTATTAAATGTTGTTTGCACGGTGTACAAACAGATAGCTCTTCTATTTCATGCTGTTTGTAAATGTTACTGTTTGTGTTGCTTCACCCAGGTCTTTACAACCTAAACTCACGGACATGAATTTTCCATCTCTGAAGCTGCCGAAGGTGATTAATGAGACAAAAACCAGACAGATTGTGGAATAAACCTGAGCGACGCCATCGTCCCTTTGAAATTCAGCTTTCTCCAGGTTGCATCAGCGAGATGTGAAGCAGATAAATGAACGACTTTTGTTCAAACTGTCAAAAACTGTCACAGGCCTCATCTGACGGGGGCTGGGACCACCGACTGGGTGTCTTCGTCTCAGACTCTGATTTTGACTGATTCTTGGCATTTTTAAGACAGACTGGATCAGAAAATCAGCCCTGAAGTGTAGCAAGTCAATGTAGCAACAATGCCTCCAGCTTTAGAGACAAAATATTTATGTGTAAACTGTCATGTTTTCAGACTTTCTGGTGTCGATCACATTAGATTAAAGGTAACTCTAGTTCCAAGTCACCCTGTTTGTACAAGTTGCTACCCGGGTAAATCGAAAGCATCACTGTGTCAAAATAATTTTGTTTTCTTCTTATAGAAATCAAAATGTATTTTACTGAGAGGTTTTTTTTCCATAAAATGCATTTGAAATGTATTAAACAAAAAGGTTTGTTAAAAGTAAAATATTAACTCATTAAGATAGTTGTATGTAAAGTTTATAATATATAAAGCCGGCTGTTTCTATACACATAAAGCAATAGAGCTTTCATACTTTAGTTACATAATTCTCACTAAAATGTGGAGAAGATGTCTCTCAAAAGTCTCCTGTGAAAAAAAACCCTTTTTCTGTGACTGTTTCCTTGAGCACAGGAAATATTCAATCAGCTTCAATGAAATAATATATTTTTATTTTGCCTTGTTTGAATCTGCATTATTTAACGTGACATTTGTACAGTTTGACTGATTAGGATTTATATTAAACCAGTGAGCGAGTAGTCTTTAAAAAATGCTTGACCCTTCCTAACTTGAGGTTTTATTACTGGGCTTCCATCCTTGGAGTAATTCAGCTCTGGATTTCTCTGGAGGGGGCACCAGTTCCTCCTACATGGTTAAGTATGGAGATGCTTTCTGTTAAACCTGGTTCGTTGACTGCTCTCATCTACGCTCATCTGAGCTTTTCTCCCTCCCTTTTGTGTAATAATATCTTAGTTAAATCCACTTTTAAAATTTGGAAGAAATTTCGACGCTATTTTGGTCTACAGACCTTCTCTTTCCTAGCACCTTTATCAGCTAACCCTGTTTTTCATCCTTCCGTAATTGATGGAGCTTTTTCTTTGTGTCTTCTTTGGCTATTCCAGAGTAGCCACCCAGATTGTCTACTAATTGTAAGGTTATTGTGAGTCAACATATTTGGCTTTTATTCAGCAGTGGGTGACCATTTTCTGTTGTTTTTTTTTTTTTTTTGTTTTGGGGGGGGGGGGGGGGGGGGGGGGTTGTTCTGTTTATTTGTTTTTGGAGGTGTGTTTTTTTTTTTTTTTATTGTTTTGTTTTCTTGTCAGTTGCACTTGACACTGTTTTGACTCCTGAATTGTTACCTCTTGATTTTGTTATGTTACTGAAAATCAATAAACACATGTTTAAAAAATGCTTCTGTAATTTTTACAGATACAGTATGTTAATCACAATCCCTTTTAATAAAGTTATATTTTGCAAAAAATAAATCTTAAACCGCTGTCACACTGTTGTGTATTTGCCTTTTTTCAATGATATAAGACAAGATACTATAGGGAAATCACTAGCAATACCTTTTTTTGCATTAGACTCCATAGCATCCACAACTGCCGAAAAACTCAGCTGCATGATTGCTGCAGCTCTCACCTTCCTTGAATGCCACACGGGTGCGCAACTGCTGCAGAATTTAGGCAACTGTAATTAAAATATTACAGCAGTAACCACATACTACTACTTAATCCCATGCTACACTACACTGTCTGCCCCGATAAAGATTGTCTCCCCTGGGATATTAGAAGCTTGAATCTCAGAATGAAACTGACATCATCACCTTCTTTCCGATGAATTCGTCTGATTGCTTAGGGGCACTCATAATAATGGAATTTCATTCACTGTCAGTCAATTCTCAAACATGAAAAAATAAAATGAAAAAACAGACATGACGTCATTGTGAAAGTAATTTATTTGCCCTGATGTAGCAGAACACGATAAACTCCACACCCTTGATCTTAAATGCATGCACCATTGAGAACAGGAGGACATTCACGTAGACATTCTTCCATATTATGACTGAACTTGATGTTTCCCAAAAAATATTTATTTCTTTTTTCCATCAGCCTTCTATAGGACAACTTAAGAATACAACTACATTTTTGTAATTATATATTTCTAGAGCTGAAAGGAGACATCTGAAGCTGTTGGGTTCCCCAAATAGACCAAGTTGAAGACCAGGACAATTTGATCCAGTTGCATGAATAGAAAAGATCATTATTGTTGTTGTTTCAAAAACAATAAAAAATAATTTAGCAGCTCTTTGTATTACAGTATATAAAAAAGGTAATAATTTACACAATTAAATTACCTGTAAAAAATAAAATAAAAAAACCTGTAGCATCCTGTTGCAGGAAAGGCTCTACCTGAAGTCCTAATGACATTTGAAGGATTTCACAAAAAATTACTTTTTATTAATTTCTCTGTGCAAAATAGCCTTGTTTGTGCTTTTGATTTACTTCAACAAGATGTAATAATCCTTAGATTTAATTGTAATATGATCCAAATCTTTCCTATCTATGCATGGGTAGAAAGTCCTCCCTGCGCTTCCTGGAACTTGAATGACACTTGGTATAAAATAAAATATAAAATGTATATTAAGAATCTAAAGGAAGGAAACCAAACAATAACCAGAAAAATGTGGCATTGGGAAGCTCCAGTAAAGACATTTACCCAAGCAAGAGAACTGGTTTAAGATATGACAACTAGAGAATAATAAAAACAATTTAGGATCCTGTCTGTATACTGAAGAGCAACGAAGCCTACAAGTCAACCAAAATCCTTGTTGTTAAAGACTTTTAGAGATACGATTAAATTGAGTGTTTTAACTTTGATATCCTTTTCAACCATTTCCTGTTATTCAAAACGTATCTGATAAAATATGTCAGAAACAGAAACAAAAAAAACCCAAGCTAATTAACTATAAACATGTTTAATTTATTGTGTAACAGTTTTATTTACTTCTTGGAATTATACAGGTTTTCCCTCTATACTTCACAGTTGAAACCATGAAACAAAAGATAAAATAGATTTACTGTATTAAAATTCAATATATAAATGAATTGTCAGTATTTCTGCTTTTAACAATCCAAAGTTTCATGTTTGTCCTCAGAGTGACACTTGACACCCGAACATTTTCACCAAGCAGTTAAGTTTTCAGCAGCAGGAGCAGAGATCTTTTATTCATCGTGGGCCATCGCTGTTGCCTTGACACCGTGCTGGCCGTGGTGCTCTGACAGAGACGAAGTGAAGAATGGCGGGATGTCTCATTTCCTGAGTCTTCCTGATAAGCTTTAGTAAAAGGGTTTAAATGGCAGTGACAGGTGTCGGCCTGCAGACTTCACTTTATATCACTCTGTTGTTAATTTTTACCCCTGTTATCTCTCTCCTCCTATTTGTTGCTGTCCCTTTTTCATTCCCACTCTCCTCCTCTTAAACTAGTCTGTCTTTCATTTCATTTAGAGAGGTTTTTTTCCTCTCCACTGATTGTTGTTGCCCGAGGCGAGGTTGTGCTGGCAGTTGTCGTTCAACAGAAAAAATAAAAATTTCCTTAGCTGGTACATTCCTTTTTTCCATCTTGCCACAATATTCCTCACATGCTTAAAGGATTAGATTTTTTTTGGTGCAACATTCTCAGCTCATTCTTTTATTTCTTTGCACAAAAAGCTCTCTGTAGGAGGAGGAGAAGCCTTAATTCAGTTTTTTTCAACACTTCCCCACTGTTTTGTTTTTATACTCTTTGAAAACATTTTACAATATTGACACTAACAAAAGATTCCAAACTATAGTGTCAGCAAAATAAAGAAGAGGCTCACTTTTTGTACTGTGTTGATAAATTCACCAGGCCAATTCTGACATATCAAACGTTCAATAGATTTCCAGCAGTTGTTATTTTGAATTTGTCCCTAAAAACAGTCTATCTATAAACTCCATTACATTATAATAAGACAGTGAGAACAACAGTAGTTATGAGTGCTTAAATATTCATAATCAAAAATTAGTCGTGAAAAAAGTAAATTATACCTTAAAAAGTAAACATGTTTTTTGAATGTACTCTGTTAGTATTTAGCATATGAAATAGCTATTGTTGGCTATTTTGTGTTTAATCATGTCTAAATTATGTTTGGTAACAACATACTCTGCTGAAAATGTCGGTAAGTAACACCTTTTCCTTTATATTTAGGATTCCTAAAATAAAAAAAGACAGCTCACACATAGCCTAGCATTTAGCATGCTAATTAGCTAATGTTAGTTAGTTGCTAAAAAATCTTACACACACAGGTAGGTAATTCTTAATTAACATATAAGCCTGTAACATATTTAAAGTATCAGACATTACTGTATAAATAATTAATATTTGCCTCTGTATAACTTTTAGCATATAGTATGCTATTTGCTTGGTTTTGGATTGTTTCTAAACCTAACAGATGTCATTACCTCTGCCAAGGATGTTATGTTTTCTCCAGGGTTTGTTTCTTTGTCTGTCTGTTAGCAACATAACTCAAAACGTTGTGGGTGGATTTTGATAAAATTTTGCGGAAATGTCTGCAATGGGACCAGGAACAAATGATTCGAATTTTGGGGTTATCTTAAAACTGTCATTACCAAAAAAATGATTTTCATGAATAATTACTGAACTAATGATATCAGCGTGAATCTGGTATGGTTTCATGATCAAGGAATCTAGCAAATGTCTGCATTCTCCGAGTGATTTTCTAGTTTACTATTTAAATAAAAGCTTGAGACGACATACAGCACGTTGAAATATTAACAATAGAGCATCTTTAAACAATGTTTGCAGGACTATTAGCTTGCATAATTGCTAAATTAGGATTCAGTGCTACAGAACTCGAACATAACAATAATAGCAGTGATCTGCTCAAATGATCAGTATGTAATGACAATTTATATGCAATTCCATAATTTTTTTAAAGAAATTATCATCTTGCTTGTATCCTAATTTTAGAATTTGCGTTGCAAATTAATTAGCATATGAGTTTTAGTATTACATCATTTCTAAAGTAACACTGTAACAAGTACCAATTGCATGGGTTATTATATTTAAAATATTAGCTAAAGAAAATGCCCTTTTGCAGTTTTCAGTTTAGAGTTCATACTAATGATATAAATTCACAGCAAAAATAATGAAAAAGAAGGAACAGTGTGATATGAAAATAATCCATTACTGTTTTTACAGGTCTAATATTGTAAGATTGACCTGCATAACAATTCAGCAGCATGGTAGAGTGGCTTTAATTTCCCCAGGGGTGTGTTGAACTGCTATTCTCATGCCGACAGTCATCTGGAAATAAACCCCAATCATCGTTCGCAGATTTAAACAGCCAATCCAGATTAAATTAGTCAATTCACATTTTCTGAAGACAGGGATGAAAGGGAAATCAATTTTACCCATTTCATTTGTATCTACAGAAATATTAATAACAGGACTGGGATTTTAGAAGGTTTTTAGTTGCAAATTGATCAAAGTGAAGGCAGGCAGCTGCTGTTAGCAAATCAGGAAAAACACTTTACTCTTTAATGAGTAGTAAAGGCTAAAATCAAAAGGTCAGAAAAGACATCTTGCTGTTTTATTGGTAGAAAATATCAACTGCTCAAATAATCAGTATAAGGGGGAAAACATCTTATTTCAACTCACCACCTTTACAAGAAAATAGACTATTAAATAAAATCAAAAAATGGTTTGAATCTATGCAATAACCTTTAAATAATACTCTGAGGGTGGATGAATTTACCTTTACATGTTTATATTTTAACATCAAGATTTGCATCCAATGCTGACACAGAAAATCTGGCTCCCAGGAAAAGTTTATGCTGAGGTACTCTTGACAGATAGCTGAACCTCAGAATCAGTTGGAACAATGCAGCTTTCAGGACAGTCATGGAACATGGGACCAGTGTCAAACACTACAAGGGTAATTGAAGGTGTGTGGGAGTTTTCAAAATCTGTTTGGGTTGTATTGATGATGAAGTGAATTCCGAAGCTTCAGGCCACTGACCAAGAATGCTCTCTCACCTCTGAGAACAAACAGAATGTCCGTTGACTGAAACAATATGGACCAATTGGGGGGACGGACATGAAATTCAATGTATCTAATTACGATACTAAGGCCAAAAATGTCAATTACAAAGGTAGTAAAAATCATGAAAGAAAAAGGATACCTGTTTTAACCTGCAATTTCTCAAACATTAGATGGTTCAAACACATAGGGTACATTTCCTGGGATATTCACTTGTGGGAAGATTGGCATTAGTCCTAGATTCCTGTATTTAGGATTACAGGCTTTAACAATTTTAGAAATGGTCTCATACAATGCCTTTGAGAAGTATTCACCCCCATTTGATGTTTCATCATTTTAGTGCTTTTATAAATCAACTCACTACCAATGTAATAAGACATGTTAATGTCAAAATTAAAATAGTTGTTTAGAAACTCATGTCAGTAAGGTAAAATTTAATGTAAAAGACATCATTGTACAATGTGGGGATGGATGGATGGATGGATGGATGGATGGATGGATGTTCATACCCTTCTAAATTGACTGTCCTAATTCAATAGTTGTAGGGCTAACTGATGTATATAGTATCACAGTTGGTGAGATTTATGTAACCTGAGACATGTGAAGTTATTGTAGTATAATAACTTGTATACCTGTTTCAAGGAGGTCTCTGGTTCTTCAATACACATGCTATAATATACATGAAGACTAAAGACCACTCAAAGCAACTCAGAGAAAATATTGTTAAAAAGTATAGGTTAGGAGATTGCTACAAAAATACAAAAACATGCTAGACATTCCATTATTTAAATCCACCTTTAAGCGGATGGTCAACCTCACAAACGGAGAGACTGGGCAAGAAAAACAAAGGTGGGGGAGAAAACCAAGGCACCTAAATCCACTCTATAGAAGCTAAAAGGAAATGTCTGTTGATAGAACTGTTGTCTGGATTCTGCACCAGTCTAAGCTTTATGGAAAGGTAGCAAAAAAAACTTAGATGATATGTTACCTGGAATTCACTCAAAGCATTGTTGGAGACTGCAACAAGAAATTTGATTTTAGCTCTGGTAAGACAGAAATTGAGCTTTTTGATCATCAGACAACACAATATGTTGGTCAAATGCCAAATATCACCAGTACACACCCACTCCACCGTGAAGCATGATGGTGGCAACATCATGCTTTGGAGTCTTCTCAGTAGCAGGCTTGTAAAATAAGAGGAAAACATGAATGCAAAAAATCTGCCACAGCATAGTGTGTAATCGGATTCAATCTGTCAGAGAACTACTGCTTGCTAGGAGAATTACTTGCCAGCCAGGCAACGACTCAAACAGACAGAAAAAGCTACATAGAAATTGGTCTTGACAAATCAAAATCAAAGCTCAGATCTCAATTGTTTTAAAGATTTGTGACTGGACTTGACAGGAGCCACACACACCATATCCCAGAGCAACCTAATAGGGCTTGAGCTGTCTGGTAAGGAGTAAAATTGCAGCAACAGATGTACCACCCTGACTGAGACACACAAAGACTCCATGCCATTATTGCACCCAAAGGTGTATCTGCTGTATTTTGAGTTCAAGTCGATGAATATACGCAATAATTGTGTTTACCTTTTATACTTAACTTATTCAGTAAAAATAATCTGGTCATACTTGTTAAAGGATGTTAAAGGAATTTTATTGCAAAGTGTTGTTCAAAAAGGCAATTTTTATATACCCTAATTTCATTTCTAGAAGCATTTATAGGCAGTACCATCCAATTGGAGTGAATACATTTTAAAGACATTGCATATTCTAATTACAAATAGAGCATCATGATAAAAATCAGAACTGCGATGGACTGGCAACCTGCCCAGGGTATACCCCGCCTCTCGCCCCACGTGACTGCTGGAAATAGGCACCAGCCCCCTGCATAGGATGGACGGGTACAAAAAATGGATGGATGGATAAAATTAAAAATATTTCTAACCCTGTTTTGTTACAATAAATAATAATGATAATATACCTTAACCGTGTTGAGAACCCACTGCTCCTGTAGGTTGGTGATCATGTTTGTCTTGGTCAGTTTCCTGTGGACAAAGAAGGAATAGAAGCACATACCTTGCTAAATTAGAGATTACAATGTGATGTGTTTATGGACTATATATTTCCAAAAGTGAAAAAAGGTTTGCATTAAGCATACATGGGAATGAGTGTGTCAAGAGGTCAGGCAATAATATTTTTAATAATCTATCAGATGTGCTAAAAAATGGCAGCTGTCAGGGGTTAGGTAGCAGTACCCTGAGGGGCTAAATGAAATCATTCCACGCAGTAAATTTTTAATCATCGCATTACTTAAGGGATTGAAGAAGAAAAACCTCTCAAGCTTTTAGATGTTTGCTACATCCATTTATTGGTTTGTAGATCTGATATCTGATCTTTTTGAATTCACTCTCATCATCTCTAGATCATGGAAGTTTTAATATTCTAAAATATAAAAACAGGCAAACTGGTTCTCTATGATCAATGTAAAAAAAAAAGCTTTACAATGTTTTACAAAATAATTGTACGTGTCTCAATTGTTAGTTTGTCTCCTGATCAGAGAGATTATTAGGAAGTAGAGAAACCGATTATAAAACCTTCTCAGGGTGTCTAAAGTGTCTAACAAGTTAAAGGTAGATTGTAAATTGCAATGTAAAAGTCAGCCAGCATTTCAGCCAACTGCTTGCTAAAAATGATCTGAAAATATTTCTGAAAAAGTTGCTTTTCACCTGCAGTTGTTTAGAATAAATATGATGATTGTTCCATTTGCATGTGTTTGTTTTCTTTTGTTTTAAATTTCAAAGTTGAAAAACACTGATTCACTTATTTGCTGTACTATTTCTGAAGCCACCTGCTGTCACAGTCTAAAAGCATCTAGCAGAAGCACAGTGTCTCTGCTAAATATTACAGCGAACATGGTTTTTTTATGACAAAACTGACAGGTGATCTCATTACAGCTGTCTGCCCTTCCCATGTTGTATCGAAGCCCATTGTGAAACTGTCAAAAGGAATAATTACCAGCTTTAGCAGGTAAAAAAAAAAAAAATTGAATGTTGGACACACTTTGGCGGTTATTAATATCACTGCCAGGAGTATCATCTAAGGATTTTTTTTCACAATATGATCTTTGGTAAGTTTTAGTTTTGCAAAGTGTGTGGTAAGAGTGAGAAACAAAGTAGGGCTTGATTGAAAATACACCTGTTTCTAGCAAAAAGTTCTAAAGTTAATAAAAAAACTAAATAATTTCAGAACAACACATTTCACCTTTGCAAAGTAGTTGGATTCAGATAGAGATATTCAGTAAGAAATCATACAGATGCATCTCTGCTAATCGGAATATCATTACAATTGTAACTAATTTTAGTTATTTGTTTAAAGTGTAAGTATAGAAAAATATGTTAAAAACCATCATTGTGCCCTTCTGGTAATTAAAACCCAATATTCAGTTGGTCAGAAGATTTTACTATGAGAGCAACCAAAAAATACTTTTAATACAGAAATGTTATGTTCTGGCGCTGTTATGGTCTACTTAACTTTGGGGAAGACTGTAGACATGGCAGTAGTGCAATGAAATCCCTTACAAGGAGGATAAGACATAAACATTGCTAAAGATGGCTTATGAAAGGGCTGTATCCAACTATATGAATGAAAGTTGAGTGGAAAGAAAAAATGTGGTAGGGAAAAGTACAAAAACAGCAGGGACAGTCTTGAGATGGTTGTAAAGCAAAGGTTTTGAGGATGACACTAGGAGTGGCCTGTAGCTGGAGTCAGTACTTCACAACCCACCACAAACATATGTATATGAGACATGGGCTTTCTACAGCTATCACATTACTTATTTTCCACCACATGAAGCATACATCATGAAACTGCTGTAAAACAATTGGGATCAAAAAGTCCTCCAAATTCCTTCAACAATCCAGGAGCAATTTGGTGGTGATCTGGCAGAAAGCTGAAGTATAAATGAAGTTGCTCAAATATCAAAACACTGAAATATTTAACCTCTGTTCAAGAAACTCCCCTCATCTTAACCTCACTAAGAACCTGTGGCCAGTTTAACAAAAAAAAAAACCGGTGAAGAAAAATAAGCCAATAAACTATGATAAACTTCAAGCACTGAGAGAACAAGAATTGTTCCCTTTCAGAATTTCGTCCATCCTGCATGTCAGGGAGCATAATTACCCTATGAAGAAGAACTCCACTCTGATTGATTTACTAATAAAAACCTTTTGAAATTTATTGAATACTTTTTAGCATAAATTCACATTCATTTAAACATCTGTAATGCTAAAATGCGTAAATAAAATACATTTTAAAACAATCTATAGATGCAATTTAAATCCTCAACCCTTTCCTCTTAAAAACAAATACAAGAGCCTCTGTAATCAGGTTAGTTTCCTGGCAGTTCACAACTTCCCCTGCAGAAGGAAGCGACTTCTCACCTCTGCTTTCCCTGTTGCAAGGTCCTAATAAGTGCGAATGAGAATAAAGGAAATAATAGGCGGAGGACGTGCGAAAACAAGCCTTATGCCTCATGTTCTTCACAGCCACTTCTTGTTTTAACCTTAACAACTGCTATCCTCTGACAGGCTGCTTGTGCAGAAAATGTGAGAAGAACTCGGGGCTGGAGTAAAACGAAGCCACGGGTAAATGGGAAACAGAAAAGGTTTGCCCTGTTCGCTGTGGTAGCTTGTAAAGGGCAAAAGGTTTATTACAGCAGCTAACATGCAGAGATTAAAAAGAAGAAGAAAAAAAAAGGATTGGACAGTAGCATGCATGCTTCTCCTGACTGTTCCTTATGAGGGGAGTACATGGCAACAGAGTAAGACAACATGCTGAAAGACAAAAGGCTTCAATCTGATTCTGACAAAACAAAGCAGAGTGGATTGTCTTATTGGGTATCAACATTTTGTCTCATAAAAGCAGCTCGATGGATTCCACTCTCTTAAAGGCAACACACCTATTTCCTTTACATTTTTATGTTTCTTTCTCACACAAGCTTTTCACATTTTAGGTCATTTTCTGTGATTTAAGTAATTAGTGTAATAGAGCTACAAACTGATTTTTCTCATAACTTCAGCACTTGGCAGCAGTAAACACAAAGAGAGAGGAAGAGCAGGACAAAAACTGTAAATGGAGGGGGGGGGGGGTTATGAATAAAACACAGTGGACTTTAAATGTAAACCGTGCATTCCTTCAGCAGTTTTAATTATTAAGAATTTAGCTTGATGATCCGAGAATTTATATAAAAGTTTAAGCAGGTACAAAAATAAATGTTTTTTTTTATTTTTACGAGGACAATGGACCTAAAATCTTTTTTGCACAGCCTTACTGCTTGCTTGTTGGAAGGAGAACTTTGAGGATCTTCTTCTTGCAGTCACCATGATCAGTACTGTGGCAAAACGAATTAAGATAGTTCAAAAGTTTCCAGCAGCATTAAGGGTGGACAGGAGATGGGTTGCTGAAGGCTTGGGCTATAGTAGTACTTACATGCCTTTTTAAAGGTAGTGACTTTCAACTATCAATGGACTACCCTTCTTAGTCTCTCAGTAAAGGTTTAACATTTGATGTTATAAAGAAGACGGATGGATTGTCTAACCTCAAACTCAGAAGGGACAGTGTGTGGCTTTCGTTCTGGTCATGGAGCAGTGCACCAGATCTTTACGCTAGCAAAATTGCTGAAGGGTCCATGTAGATGACTGTCCACTCCAGGTGTTTTGTAGATCCGAAAAAAAATTACAATTTTCTCCCAAGGTGTAGCTTAGGGGAGTATACCAGGGTGGCTTTTAGGAGCTCTTCAGGGGCCCGTTTCACAAAGCAGGTTTAACAAACTGTGAGTCAAAACCTGAACTCTAAGTTGGCCAACTCTGAGTTGTTAATTTCAGAGTTTTCGGTTTCAGAACAGTTGTTAAGAATTAGTTCAATCAACTCTGAGTCAAAGTTACCCTGAGTTACACTCTTGCATGAGGACATAAAAAGCCCTCATCAATGGGATGCAGATAACATAATTCACCATGGTATCAAGTGAAAAATTGTTTAGATCATCTTACTTCTCCCCAGTGCATTTGCATATATTAATGACTGCACATGCAGAAAATAAGCATATTTAAAAAAATGTATTTTGTCTGTATCCCACTGACCGTACTGCTCTATGTTGTCAATAGCTGTTTAAGCTAGCAGCCAACGTGGTGACCCATGAACTTTGATGTAGTTTGATGTGGTGTGACACCAAAGGCTCATGGGACATTCTATAACTTGATAAAATGTCTGTTTGTGGTCTTATAAAGTGTGCTAATGTAAATACGTGCACAAATCTACTCTACATGCCACTTGTAATTGTGTGTATTTCAATTTAAACCTAATTTGTGATATTTTAAATATAATGTAAGCACCATGGGTGAGGACAATATGAGCCGGGTTTAGAATCAGGGTAAGGGGTCAACAAATTTCTGATTATGGAAGTAACTCCCTTCTGCTGGAAGATAACTAGCAAAATCTTCTGTGGTAATACAAGATACTAATGTGCTAATGTGCTGCATTTCTGAGTCAACACAGTTGCCATCTTACTCATCTTCACTTATTTTCTATTTATTTAAAGAAAACAATTTTAGTGGATCTGGAGGGGAATTTGGCCCTTTGTTGGCCAAAAACAAATGAGATTTTTTTTTTTATGAAAAAGTAATGTATGTGCAGCAGTGCATCAATACATAATTAATTACAGATCGTGTTAATAAATATAACATTTCCTAAAAGTTTGTTGCTCATTTTGTAAACAGTTTTTTGATTTCTTGTTGAGGACATGAAGCAGCAAGGAGAGGAGAGGAGAGGAGAGGAGAGGAGAGGAGAGGAGAGGAGAGGAGAGGAGAGGAGAGGAGAGGAGAGGAGAGGAGAGGAGAGGAGAGGAGAGGAGAGGAGAGGTTAGACTCCAGAACACACCCCCACGTTCCCCTCTCCGCTCATCCTCCACACTTGGCCATACCCCTCCGTTCTTCCTGGCACCGCCCACTTTGTAGAATTTTCAAATGTTGTCTGGGGGCAGGTTAATGATTTTTACTGGGGATCAGTTACACTTTAAGTTGTAATTCTGAAGAAGTAAATAAAATATGATTACCTCTCAGCCGGAGATATCAAGCATGCCAGCGATGGTAAAGCTGCTGTAGCTCCTCTAGAATAAAAAAAAAAACTCAGGAGGATTTCTTACTCCATTTTTACCAGTTTGTATTTAGCGTTGTCACGGTTGCTAGATGACAGGACATTCGCAGAGGAATTAATCTGAAGGCTAGACCGTCCAAATTCACATCCGGTCTACCCGGTCGAGGAAGGACCCGTCCTATGTAGACCGCTGAGGACGAGTCCTTAGAAGGATGCAAAATGGACATGACCCCAAAATGAGATTCTGGTCCAAACTTCTTAGTTGGTGGCAGTAACACACCAATACGTTGTTTGCCAGTCGTGAATAATTATCAAGAAGAAGAAGCGCGCTGTTAAGAGCATGCTAACTGGTAGTTATGATGTAAACATTCTGAGAAATACATGCAAGAAAGGAATTTACAAAGGTTTTTAGCGGCAGAGTTGGATTGAGGAAGACATGCGGAGTAAGTACTTTATTGGAGTACATTAACTGGACGTAAAAGGATTTTTTTTGTTCAAGATGATGGCTCTGGATGTGCAGGCTCACCTAAGAATGGTGAGTTGGACATTACATTGTTTTTCTTTATGAATGTATCAAGACAGTTTCAGCAGCGAGTAGCGTCACTGATCGATCAAAGCAGCAGAAAAATAACAAGACAGTTGTCATGGAAGAAGCAGAGCTTGTTGCTTTATTTTCTGTTTGCTGTTGTTATTAACTGGTTTGCGAGCAAATCTTATTTTTACAATGCCGGTTGTTTGGTGACGTCGGCTCAATTCCCTTTGAATCAGCGCGACTCGACCACAGCTCCCACTGAGCGACAATGATCTTCTATAAAGGAAGATGGCTCACTCACATACACAGTAGGATCGTGACAGTGGCTCAACCGTGGCTACTTTTGGAGAACAAAAACAAAAGTTCTGACTAGGGATGCACGATAATGAATTTTTACAACCGATAACCGATAATTCCTGCTCCTTACATCCGATAACCAATAACCAACCGATAATTGCTTTTTCAAAAATAACTGGGAAAATAATTTATAAGTACTAAGTAATAGTGTATAGCTCTGATTTAATCCAATACATTTACAGCACTATTGTACAATGTGTTGTTCAGTTTCTTTTCGGTAACAAGTCATTTTAACTTTTTTCAGCATAAATGACATGCTTTGATAATCTTCTGTCAACAGTGAAAGCCCCTTACAATTGCCAAAACAAGTAAGACTTTATCTTAAATTTCAACCAGTACATTTTCTTAATACAAATAAATCATTTGCCTAAATAAAAGTGCAAAAAATGCTTTCTTAGTCTTTAAATAAAATGCTTGCTTACCATTCAAATAAAATGCATACTTAGTCTTCAACTTAAGTGCGAAATCAATGGTTTCTGTAAGTCTTATAGAGGTAGGCCTTAACAAACAGGGGTCTCATTTATAAAACTTTGCGTAGAATCATTACTAAAACTGTACTTAAGCCCAGCAACTTTTTTTTACTTAGACCTAGTAAGTTTCTGATCTATCAAACTTAGAGTACGCACATCTGCACGCACTTTGCGCTTTATAAATCTCAATCTCCCTAAAAATGTGCGCAGGTGTTTTTGGATCATATCCCGCCTCCTACACACCCACTTTCTCCCATAAACGGTCCGTGCAAAGTGTCTAGTGAATATTCTGCATAGACTTAAGCCAGCTAATATGGGGGGTTTCCAAGGGGCAAACTCCGCCGCTCAGAATTGAGGCCAACCCGGAAGTAACAAAAATTGCAGTTCACCCCTCATCCGCTGGGGGCTGGCTCCAGAAAGGAGCAATTTCCCATTGACTCCCATCTTAAAAAGACCAACTTCAAAGCAGAAATAAACATGTTTACAGCCTGGTTCAAAAAACCATTTTAGGTTTATTAGGTCAGGTTTATCGTCATGACAACTCTGAGGGGGGTGAATTTTTTTCTAACTCATCCGTTTAGACATAATTTAATCTTGAAATTATGAATAATTTGGGGCGTGTCCTTTTGATTGACAGGCCTCGGATGAGCCGTCAGCGTTACCGCTGGTGGCTAACAGTGGCTAGCAGCTTGCCGCCATAGACTGCTTACCCCCCCTGCTTGCTCCAGGGAAGGCCTTCAGCCTGGGACTCACATTAAGACTTTGCCCATTTCCTTTCTCTGAACTTGGACATCAGTTCTATTCGCAAACTTTATTAGTGTTTAGATATAAATCGTGCACTTATTGGACAACGATGGCTTGCTGTGGTACTGATTGCATTAACAGACCGTCTAAGTCTCTGCTCCATTTTTTTCGGTAAGTAAAATAATATTTCTGAACGTTATTTTGTAGATGAAGCTCATGCTATCTGAGCTCCTAACAAAGTAGCTAGTTAATCACGCTGGGAAACTACAAACTGAACAGGTTAAGATGTTGTCGTTTATGATAAGGCTGCTTGGTCGAAAATGGGTTGAAATGATCACATTTCTTATTTACTTTACATGTCGATTTATTCAAACTTCACATAGTTTTAGTAAAAGCTATGGACAGACGGGGCTTCATGATTTTATTTGACAAAATTATTGAATTGTGCTCATTTCACCGTCGAAATAACGTATTGATCGCTTCGGTGCCGAGACACCCACACTAAACATATATATATATATATATATATATATATATATATAATGTATATGTACCAACACATTATTTTGACGGTTTTAACATGTAAAGTAGATAAGAAATGTGATCATTTCAACCCGTCGACCAAGGAGCCTCATCTCAAAGGCAAATATGTAAAAAAAAAAAAAATCATTTATCTCCCAACTAAATCCAGATATATTTCATATTTTGTTCTCAGAGATTTTTTACTTTTTAAAAATTTATAAGAGTTGTCAGTTAAGGCATTATTAATTTCTGATATGCTGTCATATGGGATTCACCTTCATTGTTGTACTTTTATACATACACCCATAAGTGTTATGTCTGTGTGCTCATTTGTTTACAGCACGTTTGTTTTGTTGTGGTGAGTTGGTTTCCAACTAATGTTGAATGCAATGTTGAAATTTTAATTTGTTTTTAATATAAAAGGTTTTTTTCCTTACAGATCATCAATCGCCTAAAACTATAGGAAGATCATAAGGAGAAGTACTTAACATTATATGTGCATCATCTTTAATGCCACTTCTTTCATATCGTTAGGTGCTGTCCGTTTTCTGTTTTTGATTAAATAAACAACAAATCAATGAAGTTTCTATTTTTCTTTCACACAGATATTGTTTCCATTTCAAGAAAAAAAATAATAGTTTTGTAGCTACATAAGAAATATGATTTGGCTTTGTAATATTACAGACGCCAAGGTTTATTTTAATAATGAGATGTTGAAGGAATTTATCAAATTCAAGAATGCAGTTGGCTGATTAATTACATGTTTGTCTTATTTCTTCCCTTGTTATATACTGTTGAAAGAATTTTCAGTCATTATAGAGAATAAAACATTTATTTTTTTAAACACAAGATTCTATAAAAGAAAGGGACACAGATAAAAAAAACAAGGGGGGCCAGAAAGCAAAAGAGACTTATGTACAGTAAAATGGGGGGACAGAGTTGTCAACAGTGTTATGGCAACAGATATAATTGTTGAAATAAAAAAACTACAACAACACATTAGACATAACAATCAGGGCTATAGTTATACTTTTTGCTTTAACATCAATTGTTCAAAAGGACTGTCATGTCTAATGTGAGGATGCATAAAGATGGCAGCATTTAAACTAGGAATAAAAGAAGCCATAACACTGTTGACAAACTTCTTGGCCTTTTCTATTTTTGCTGGGTTTACACCTGCCCTCTATCAACGCCTTTGGGTGATGGAGGAGAAGATGATGGACATCTGAGGGTGGAGAAGGTTAAGCTGGTGCAGATCCTCCATCATCATGTTCACCAACTGGACACTGCTGACCATCCCCATGTTATCTCCACCACAGCTGATGATGAGGACATCTAGAGCTGCTCTTCCTCCTTTCCACCTCAGCCCCCCAGCCAAACCAGGAGATACGGACGTCTGGGAGGCCGAGGTTTTCCTCCGATTCCTCCGGTTTCTTCAGCTCTCTCAGAACTATGTCGACATAGCTGTCTCCAATGATCCAAATGGCTATGGAGAAAAAAAACTAGCATAATGAATGGCAGTTGCACAGGTGTGGCCTATCGGTTGAAAGTATAATACTATTAGAATTCTACATGAAGTGATGGAGACAGGTACTTACATTTTCTGCTTTGTTTGGCTGTTGTGGAGGACAGGCATGCAGCCATTGTGACCTGGTAAACAAAATCTATATAAAGAAACGCAAGTATCTTACTAAAAGTGCAACTTATCCCTTCACAGACCTCAATAAATGATTAGTAAAATTCATACATTGCAGAATTGACTAGGATCGAAATTATTCATATTAGCTGTAAAATCTACAATAGCTGTGGGAACAATTTTTTAACTGGGAGATCCTACATGGTAGTACAATCACTAACAATTAGGGTAAATTCAAATATTAATATAAATATGTGAACTATCCTTACTAACTTAGCTTGATCATGTATCTCAGGCATGGACTAAATAGATCTCATACACTATTAATAACTAACTTAAAAATATTATTGAAAACTTGCATTAAGTTAATGATAATTTCATTTAAATAAATTATTTCAATTTAAATGTTAACTCACAGATTTAATATTGTATTTACAGCCTGGATGGAAGAGGGTAGCAGAGTTGCTCTACTGTGGCTTTCAGGCTAAAGGCGCCCGCTAACCTCCGTTAGCTTCAGTTAGCTCCAGGACTAGCTCCTGGCTACATCGGCTCAGAGTGTCAATCATCCGCCCCCGCCCTCACAGCGCCACTCTCAGTTCCACCTCTTTGCCCATTTTTGTATTTTCTGGGCGTGACGAGACGCGTGACGCAGCCAAGATGGCGGCGGTGGGAACCGCCCATTTTGCTTCATTTTAGCTCTTCAGAAACCTATGGGTGATGTTACTGCACGATCTGTTCAGGAAGCACGATCCGTACCATTAGCCCATCTGCGCATGTGCGCAAGGAACTACTTCCGGGGGGTTTAATTCTCGAGACGCTACAAGATGGATGGATTTGCGCTCTTTAAATTAAACATTGACTTCAACTGTGACTTTTGTCATATAGAACCAGAAACTATCATTCATCTGTTTTACCACTGCACATATAGCAAAAACCTCTGGAGTCATTTAGAGCAATTATTTATAGGAAAGCCGGTCATGTGATCGGTCTCCAGGAGAGGCCGATCACATGACCGGTTTAAGATTACGAACGCAGCACATAAATTTATCAGCAAGTAAATGTATCAGATAAATAAGAAAGCTGTTAAGATTACAAATACAGCAAGTAAATTTATCTGTAATTAAATATATAAGATAAGAAGAAAGCTGTTACGATTACGATTGCAGCATGTAAATATATCAGATCAGACAACTAGTGTTTCCCCATGATTTTTTTCAGTTTTTTTCTGTTATGTTGTTAATCCTTTTTGTATAATGCTTCAGCAAGATTGCCTATCTATTTCTATTTATTTGTAAAGTGTAAATGGCCTTGATCTGTAAATTAACAAATAAAAAAAATAAAAAAACAAGAGAAATCTACCCGGAAGTAGTTCCATGCGCACATGCGCAGATGGGCTAATGGTACGGATCGTGCTTCCTGAACAGATCGTGCAGTGACAGGTGACGTGACCGAGGCTTCGTCCAGTAATTATACAGTCTATGGGCGTTTCACAGGTAACCGTGGCAACCGAGAGGCGGAGAAAGTAATTCCACAGAGACAGCTGCAGGCTGGTAGGTAAACTGTTTGATTTCAAGCAATCACTCAATCAGCGCTTTACTCAGCCGAATGCAGCCAAAGTGCTTCACATTAAAAGACAAAATACAGTTGCAAAAAGAAAAACAAGAAGAGAGTAAAAAGATTTTAAAATTTAATAATAAAAGCAGCACAAGCGATAAAAAAAGATAAGAACAATAAAGTTTCAATTAGGCCTATATGATTACTTCTTGTAGCAACAATAAGACTGGAATTTATTAAACCAAATAAAACTAGATATTTAAAGCCTGACAGAAAAGGTGCGTTTTAAGTCTAGGTTTTTAAAAAGTATCATCCTTGCAAAATATTGATTTGGGGACACAAACAAACGGAAGAGCTGCAAGCGACGCAGCGTTGATGCAGCAGCGTTCCTGACATAAAAAAGAAGAGCGGGGGACGGTTCCAGCGGGTCAGTAGATCTAACACAAAGCTCAGCACAAAGATCTAATAAGACTGCTTTAATGAATCTACATCGGGTCCCCCATCTAGATGCTTCCAGTGGCGTGATCTTTAATGAGCGCCAGCATCCATTGTGCAGCATTATGCAGGGGACACTGCAATATTCGTACTTCACACAATTAATACACCAATAAGTGCAATTTCTGTATAATCTGAATAGATAAATACATATGAACATACTGTGATATGACTCTTATGTGCAACATATTTTCATTCAGATTCTAATTTTTATGCTCAGTTCAGAGATGGTATAGGGGGTGACTGCTGGTTGTGTCTGTGTGCTCAAACCTCTACAAGGTGTAAATTGTGGCTTAAATTAACATGTTTGTTTGCCATCTCTCCTGCTGCGCTGTCAGTGTCCAAAAAGTGCGTAAGCAAGTTCCTAAGGGTGCAAAGTTGCGCACATTTTTCCGCCACGTTTCTTTCTTTAACTCCTAAACTTGGCGTGGACAGTTGCTTACGTAGTTTTCACACCCCGTTTTGTGCGTAAGCAAGCTTTATAAATGAGACCCCTGGACTTTACACAAATATAACAACAATAGCATATCCTTGCATATCAGAATGCCAAAAAGGCATAAAACAACTACATTTCGTTTTTCTTTGTTAATTGGGGTCTCATCAGTGGAAGATTTTTCTTGACAAACAGCAGCATTTCTGCTTTGTCACAGCTTAGTCTGTTGCTTTTCTCGTCCAGCACATTTGCAGCAGCAGAAAATAAACGCTCGCTATCGATGCTTGTAGAGGGGGAGGACAGGTATTTTCGTGCAAGCTGTGCCAAGTCTTGGAAATGGTACTTGTTGCTGTTCCAGTATTCCAGTGGTGTCATGGTCTTCTCGTGGTTTTCAGACTGGTTCTCTGGGCTCATTGGAACTGTAGACTCTGAGAGATATGTCTGCATCTAAAAAGAAATATTTTTTACTTCAGTCAATGTGTATTTAGGTAACTTTTAATTTAAAAAGAAAAGAAGAAAGGAATGTACCTGCACATCAGAGTCGGTCATCCCAGCCCGTTGAGTGCCATCATGATTTTCTTTAAGGATTTCAGCATACATGTCAAGGAGAGAACGAGAAGTTGAACTATTCCCATCTGCTTTGGTCATCTGTGCCTGTGGTTCATCTGAACGGTCTGTGGGGACACAAACAGAACAGAAAAATGCAAAATGTGCCGCAACTGGAACACAACCTGACATTAAATGAGTATTCCACTCGTAAGTAAAATGTTGTCTGTTGTTGTATTCTCCATAGTCAGATAAGTGAGAAAAAGCATTTTGTAACCAGCCCAGTCATTCTCCTGATCTGGCAGCAGTCAGTTTGCTTCAGTTTAGCATTAAACAATGTAATTGAATGGAAACTACTAGCATTTTGTTCCAACTCACTCACACTAATTCATGCTAAACTAAAGCAAACCCCTCCCTGGGCTGCCACCTTATCGTGGTGGAGGGGTTTGAGTGTCCCAATGATCCTAGGAGTTATGTTGTCGGGGGCTTTTGCTCCTGGTAGGGTCACCCATGGCAATTTGGTTCTAGGTGAGGGATCAGACAAAGTGCAGCCCAAAAGACCCCTATGATGAAAATGACAGATGGACTCAGTGTTCCCTCGCCCGGACGCGGGTCACCGGGGCCCCCCTCTGGAGCCAGGCCTGGAGGTGGGGCACGTTGGCGAGCGCCTGGTGGCCGGGCCTTTACCCATGGAGCCCGGTCGGGCTTAGCCCGAAGAGGTAACATGGGCCCCCCTTCCCATGAGCTCACCACCTGTGGGAGGGGCCATAGGGGTCGGGTGCTGTGCAGGATGGGCGGCGGCCAAAGGCGGGGACCTTGGCGGTCCGATCCTCGGCTGCAGAAGCTGGCTCTCGGGACGTGGAACGTCACCTCTCTGGTGGGTAAGGAGCCGGAGCTGGTGTGCGAGGTTGAGAGGTTCCGACTGGACATCGTCGGACTCACCTCGGTGCACGGCTCTGGCTCTGGAACCCGTCTCCTCGAGAGGGGTTGGACTCTCTTCCACTCTGGGGTTGCCCCCGCTGAGAGGCGCCGAGCTGGGGTGGGCATACTTGTTGCCCCCCATCTCAGCGCCTGTACGTTGGGGTTTACCCCGGTGAACGAGAGGGTAGCCTCCCTCCGCCTTCGGGTGGGGGGACGGGTCCTGACTGTTGTTTGTGCTTACGCGCCAAACAGCAGATTAGATTACCCACCCTTCTTGGAGTCTTTGGAGGGGGTGCTGGAGAGTGCTCCTCCTGGGGACTCCCTTGTTCTGCTGGGGGACTTCAACGCTCACGTGGGCAATGACAGTGAGACCTGGAGGGGTGTGGTTGGGCGGAATGGCCCCCCCGATCTAAACCCGAGTGGTGTCTTGTTATTGGACTTCTGTGCTCGTCATGGATTGTCCATAACGAACACCTTGTTCAAGCATAAAGGTGTCCATATGTGCACTTGGCACCAGGACACCTTAGGCCGCAGCTCAATGATCGACTTGGTAGTCGTCTCATCTGATCTGCGGCCGCATGTTTTGGACACTCGGGTGAAGAGAGGGGCAGAGCTGTCCACTGACCACTACCTGGTGGTGAGTCGGCTCCGATGGTGGGGGAGGACGCCGGACAGACCTGGAAGGCCCAAACGTGTTGTGAGGGTCTGCTGGGAACGTCTGGCAGAGTCTCCTGTCAGAAGGAGCTTTGACTCACACCTCCGGCAGAACTTTGAACACGTCCCGGGGGAGGCGGGGGACATCGAGTCCGAGTGGACCATGTTCCGCGCCTCCATTGCCGAGGCGGGTGACCGAAGCTGTGGCCGCAAGGTGGTCGGTGCCTGTCGCGGCGGCAACCCCCGAACCCGCTGGTGGACACCGGCGGTAAGGGATGCTGTCAGGCTGAAGAAGGAGTCCTACCGGGTCTTTTTGGCTTGTGGGACCCCTGAAGCAGCTGATAGGTACCGACAGGCCAAGCGGGATGCGGCTCGGATGGTTGCTGAGGCAAAAACTCGGGCGTGGGAGGAGTTTGGAGAGACCATGGAAAACGACTTCCGTACGGCTTCGAAGCGATTCTGGTCCACCATCCGGCGTCTCAGGGGGGGAAAGCGGTCTGCCACCAACACTGTTTACAGTGGGGATGGTGTGCTGCTGACCTCGACGCGGGACGTTTTGGGTCGGTGGATGGAATACTTCGAAGACCTCCTCAATCCCACCAGCACGCCTTCCAATCTGGAAGCAGGGTTTGGGGACTTGGGGTCGGGCTCTCCAATCTCTGGTGTTGAGGTCACCGAGGTCGTTAAAAAGCTCCTCGGTGGCAAGGCTCCGGGGGTGGATGAGATTCGACCGGAGTTCCTCAAGGCTCTGGATGTTGTGGGGCTGTGTTGGTTAACGCGGCTCTGCAATATTGCATGGACATCGGGGGCAGTTCCCTTGGATTGGCAGACCGGGGTGGTGGTCCCCCTGTTTAAAAAGGGGGACCACAGGGTGTGTTCCAACTACAGGGGGATCACACTTCTGAGCCTCCCTGGTAAGGTCTATTCAGGGGTTCTGGAGAGGAGGGTCCGACGGATAGTCGAACCTCGGATCCAGGAGGAACAATGCGGTTTTCGTCCTGGCCGTGGAACACTGGACCAGCTCTACACCCTCAGCAGGGTCCTGGAGGGTGCGTGGGAGTTCGCCCAACCGGTCTACATGTGTTTTGTGGACTTGGAGAAGGCGTTCGACCGTGTCCCTCGGGGGGCCCTGTGGGGGGTGCTCCGGGAGTATGGGGTACCGGGCCCCTTGATACGGGCTGTTAGGTCCCTGTACGACCGGTGCCAGAGTTTGGTTCGCATTGCCGGCAGTAAGTCGGGCTTGTTTCCAGTGAGAGTTGGACTCCGCCAAGGTTGCCCTTTGTCACCGATCCTGTTCCTAACTTTTATGGACAGGATCTCTAGGCGCAGCCAAGGCGTTGAGGGGATCCGTTTTGGTGGCCTCAGGATCGGGTCTCTGCTTTTTGCAGATGATGTGGTCCTGTTGGCTTCATCGGAGCGTGATCTACAGCTTTCGCTGGAGCTGTTCGCAGCCGAGTGTGAAGCGGCTGGGATGAGAATCAGCACCTCCAAATCCGAGGCCATGGTCTTGAGCCGGAAAAGGGTGGGGTCCCTCCTCTGGGTCGGGGATGGGGTCCTTCCCCAAGTGGAGGAGTTTAAGTATCTGGGGGTCTTGTTCACGAGTGAGGGAAAAATGGACCGGGAGATCGATAGACGGATTGGTGGGGCATCTGCAGTTATGCGGGCGCTCTACCGGTCTGTCGTGGTAAAGAGAGAGCTGAGCCAAAAGGCGAAGCTCTCGATTTACCGGTCGATCTACGTTCCTACCCTCATCTATGGTCACGAACTCTGGGTGGTGACCGAAAGAACGAGATCACGCATACAAGCGGCTGAAATGAGTTTCCTCCGCAGAGTGTCTGGGCTCTCCCTTAGAGATAGGGTGAGAAGCTCAGTCATCCGGAGGGGGCTCAGAGTAGAGCCGCTGCTTCTCCACATCGAGAGGAGTCAGTTGAGGTGGCTCGGGCATCTGGTCAGGATGCCTCCTGGACGCCTCCCTGGTGAGGTGTTTCAGGCACGTCTCACCGGGAGGAGGCCCAGGGGAAGGCCCAGGACACGCTGGAGGGACTATGTTTCTCGGCTGGCCTGGGAGCGCCTTGGGGTTCCTCCCGAGGAGCTGGAACAAGTGGCTGGGGAGAGGGAAGTCTGGGTCTCTTTGCTTAGGCTGCTGCCCCCGCGACCCGACCCCGGATAAGCGGAAGAAAATGGATGGATGGATAAAGCAAACCGACTGCTGCCACATCAGGAGAATGACTGGGCTGGTCACAAAATGCTTTTTTCTCGCTAGTCTAACTCTGGGGAATATGACAGACAACCTTCTAATTTGAGGTGGAATATCCTTTTAAGCTCTATTTAGGTCCTCTCAAATGGTTTAATACACATTTACTTATTTATTAAGTGATTTATGTAAAAAAAAAAAAACTTACATAGTAGGTCACATGGGTCCAGGCTGGACTCCAGCCGTTCCTGTAGCATTTCTCTCGCCTGCCGTTTGCTTGCAGTGAAGTGTCGGTCCTTGTATCTGGGGTTCAAAATGGTTACTAGTACGTACAGTGGCTCTGCTTCAATGTGATAAAACCGTTTGTTAATTGCGTCTAACAGCGTGCTTTTGGATGTTTTCACACCGTGGTCTGTGGGAACTCTCTTTGTTAAGAGGCGCTTCAAAGCTTGAATTGCAGGAATAACATTGGCAGCGGTAGCGGTGGTTCTGCTTATGTCTCTTGTCAGGTACAGATCTGGTAGACGGGTGTCTGAGAAGTAGCAGTGGCTGAGTATTTCGTAACGTGGCTCCAAATAGTGTATTAGCTGCTGAAACCTTAAGTCCTCCACGAAAGAAAACGGCTGATCGGCAAATGCTATTAGTTCCATTATTCTGTCGTTGATACCCTTAGCTCGTGGATCATTCTTGTTGAACATTTTACATTTGTCAAATGCCTCGTCAATAGTTACCAGTCCAGATGCTTTCCGTTTGTTGTCAGGATGAGCACTAGCCTTAGCACTGGTGGCAGCTTCATATTCCTTCCACACGTTGTTGCGGTGATGGTGGATTTTTAATTATCGGACTTATATGTATGACGTCATAATTGTCCATTATCGGCCGATAATTATCGGTGACCGATATTATTGTGCATCCCTAGTTCTGACCACCGATCTAGAACAGAGAGATCGTTCGGAAAACCTCCAGAACCTCAGCCAGTCCCTTTTTAAAATGTGTATAGCATGACTATTTACACAGAGTGTCAAAAAGGACCGTTTCGACCCGGAAATATTTATCACACTGCCGGGAGGTAAAAACGTTAAGGGGTTAAATAAAAACTGCCCCCCCCCAACATAAACTGCGCCCCCCCCCCAGCTAAATTGCCCTGGCACCGGGTCTGAACTAACTCAGGCTTTTCACTGAACCTGCTTTGTGAAACGGGCCCCAGTACACATAGTAAACCCTTTCAAACTATTGTTGCGAATACATCTCGAACCACCATGTAGCCATGATGTTCAACACTAATATGTTGAATATGTTGTATAATATGAATAAATATGTTGATGCATATCCAACACATTGTAGAATCATACTGGATGCACTTTTCCGCAATCTAGTAGTCAGAATTATCCCTAATTAAGCCTAATTTCACTAGTTTGCATATTAAATATCAAAATGTAGACTTTATATGGGCTTGATTCTAACTAATATTTTACAACAAAAGTACAAAGAATTTGTTCATCATGTAATTGTATTAGACAGTAGTGTTAAACAAGTTGGTGCCTCCAAAAATTATTTTCCAAAATAATAAAATAAAAAATTAAAATAATGTTATTTAATGCAGATTTGTGCAAAGGAAGGGCTTTGATGTAAAATACACGGGAGGAAATGTCATGTTTGATATACTCTCTTAGAAAGATGTTTACCATTTAGAAGCAGAAAGCAAAACAACACTGTCCCGTTCTTGAAATGGATATCCACACTCTCTGTCCTGATGTTATGACCTTTGACCTCGCTCTGTGAATGACATGTTGCACTTCCGATGGACCACCACTGCTGCTTTGTCAGTTGTCAGATGTATCCTTTGTGTAACAACCTGCCTGTGGTGTTATGAATTGCCCCGAGCACTGATCAAGGTCTGCAGGTCAGCTGGGAGCTGAGAGCTGCACACTCGCCCTTTTTGTTGACTTATCCACATATAGCACCCCTTCCCCCATTCCCCACCCTCCCCTGCTGGGACTATATCGCAGCATAAATGGCTAAGAAGCAGCAGAACTGTTGTTGAGGTCACCATCAGCAAGTTTACATTCTGCTTACACCAGATTAACAGCACTCATCAGTAAACTTCACCCTTCTCCTCGCCATCTGTGGAGTTCTGCAGTGCCCCAGCACAGCCTGGTTATTTCTATATTATAAAGGCTGACTGTTTTATCTCATTAATTTATTTCTAATAAATACGTAGACAGTTTTTTATATTTAAAATTTCGCACTATTTTTTGCATAAACCCACCTGCTTCCCTCAAGACTGAACAAGGCAAATAATGTTCCTTCTACCCTGAAACCTTATAACACCAATACAGTTCTTAGAGCAGCACCACGAGGAAACTAAATTAAATCAATACTTGGTGTGAGTACTATGTTCACCTCAATACAGCTTAGTCAAACTACCTTACAGGTAGGTTCTTCAAAAGTTCATTGCAAACTTTCCAACCAACTTTCAGCCAATGTCACAGCCAAAGTTCAGTTTTCAATCTTTCTTAAGAAATCTGTTTGAATAATTGGAGTACTTAACAGCTACTGACACGCCACACAGGCACTCCAACACCAGTTTGATTTTGCTTGGACATGCTTCTAGTTTCTTTTTAATCTCTGAAGGAAACATAAGATTCTTTAGCAAACAGGAGGCTGTCAGTCTTCATACACAGCTGCCAAAATGTATAATTTTTTAGGATGACAAAGGCAAGGCAAGGCAACTGTGAGGACAATGTTGCAATAATCAATCTGACTAAAGATAAAAGCATGGATGAGTTTTTTGAGGTCCTGTTGCAACATCAGTCCTTTAATCATAGAACTGTTCTTAAGGGGATAGAAGGCTGATTTGTTATTGCCTAAATTTGACCCTGGAGGTTCAGGTCTGAGTCCATTTCTACTCCTAGATTTTGGGCCTGATAAGTAGTTTCTAGCTGTATTAATTGTAGTTGTGTCCTGACTCTTGATCATTCCTCTTTAGGTCCAAAAATGATTACTTCAGGTTTGTTTTTATTCAGCTGGAGAAAATGATGACATATACATCCATTGATTTATTAGAACTCCCAGAGAGCAGCCATTTGGCTGCATCCCCCTATATCTACTGGTGTTTTTCCACTAGTACCTACTGGGCCCCACTTGGCCCTGGTTGGTTTTCCACTACAGGGACCAAACCAGTTGGGACCATCTCAAGTGGGGGGGCTCATCATATGGTGGGCGGCCCCAGAGTATGTAGTTACGCAAGGCATTTACCTTGGGTTTGCTGAATCCATAGCACTTTGTATATTTTACTGCCTATTCATCTTTTAAAATGTAATTTTTCCCAGGGATCCACAGCCTATGGCTGCATGATATATAATCTAAAAATAGAAAAAAAAAGTTTTTCAGCAGCTTTCATATTTATGCAATTCACTTTTATTTTGCAGCTTTAGACAAATTTTACTTTATAGCAGGCAGGGCAAATGTTGCTATCTGATTGAAAAAAGGCTGCTGATCCCTGATCTCAGATATAATTTTAGAAAATGAAATTAATAACCAATCAATTGTTTCAGTGATGAGCCATTAACGTTCAAAAAGCAAATGCTTAGGCTGCACTATGGATTCCTCCAACCATTGTATGCTAAGATGAAATCACAAATCACAATGCAAGCAGATAACTTATACATTTTATTGGACAGCTATAGAAAGAACTCAGAGACCTAAATCCAGTTGCACACGTCTATTGGTCATGGTGTGTGCAATCTCTCCCAGCACCCCAAGAAGGTTTGATCGAAGACCGCATCATGTCATCTCCTCCCTTCGTAAACCAGCTTCCTGCTCCCATCCATCAGACAAACACGTTGATCCCGTTGGTCCTGATGTTGTTTGTCTGCTGCTTGCATCGCAGTGATTAATGATTGGTTGTCTTTGAAAAACCTCTTCCCCCTGTTAAGACAAAAAGGACAAATTGAAGTGGTTAAACCCAGCTTAAAAACATTTTAAGCAACTGCTTGCACAAAGGTGCTGCATAGAACAGAATCATCCTTTACTGTCCCACAGAGGGGAAATTCAGCTTTAACAGCAGCAAAATGACAGGAAATAAACAAGCATTAGTCACTGGAGAAAAATATATTAAACTGAATTAAGAATACTATAAATACATTGGGATTAAATTACATAAGTACATTGCAATTATTAAAAATAAAAATAGCATACTCAGATGTAAAAGTATGTAAATGTAAAAGTATTTCCAGAATGTGCATGTGTAACATGAATGTTTTGTAGTTTGCAAGAGCAATTTTATCATTCTGAGCAAACTAGTGTGCTGAGTGAACTCTCAAAGTACTATGCTCACAGTGCATTCAAAAACATGCACTTTAATAATTCAAATTATAGAATAGAAACACAAATATGCCTTTCTGTACAGCAGAAAATTTTAATGGAGACATGCATATTTACAAAAAAAGACTGTCAGAGCAGCTTTAGATAACTGATAACAAAAAAGCACAGTCATAATGAAGATATTATTCAACTGAATAGGTTAATTTAATGAATAAAATTTACAAGCAGCATGATCTTTGTTTCTCACCGAGATAGCAGACTGCTACGTCGTAACCTGCAAGGTCTCGGCTCAGACCATGGCCTGGTTCGGTTTTTAGCCACAGACGGTCACATGTTGGAAGAGACTCTACATACAAATCTACAGTTCGTCCAATCAATTGTTCCATCCAGAATCCAACTAATACACAACTGCAGTCAGGGAATATTACCTATTTAGGTATCAATGTCTCACCAAGACTGGCAGATTTAATAATGTTAAACTACATCCCACTTTTAAAAAAAGTGGAAGATGATCTTGCCAGATGGAAATCTCTACCCATATCAACTATGGGAAGGGTTGCTTCAATAAAAATGATGGTTTTGCCCAGAATCAACTACTTATTCTCAATGATCCCAAGTAAACCATCACTAGACTGGTTTAGATCTCTGGACTCCTCTATCTCTAAATTTCTTTGGAAAGATAAACCCCCACGTATCAGCTTAAAAACACTGCAGAAGACCAAAGAAAAAGGAGGTCTAGATCTACCAAACTTCCATCATTATTTCTTAGCCAACAGGCTCCAATACATATCAAGATGGTTAAAACATAGCTACCTAGACGAGTCCTGGATAGACGTAGAACAGACACTATGTAATAAGATAAAACTTTCACACTTACCATTTATTAGCTCAAATATAAAACAATATGAATGCTTTAAAAGCATAAATATCAGCTCCTCTCTGACAGCATGGTGGGAGTTTCTAAAAATGACAGAGTCCACAATAATCCCATGCAGACGTACACCCATCTGGAATAACCCCGACATCTTGCAAAAAAAATGTATGATAAGTTTCCCAGTCTGGAGGTGCAATGGAATTGAATACCTGGAACATATATTTGAAGGAACAGACTTTATCCCATTTAATACATTAATTACACAATATGGAATTGATAAAAACAAATTCTTAGAATATCAACAAATTAAATATATTATTAAAGGTAAATTTAGGCTCAATACAGCTGAATTACAAATTCCAGCAAGAGTTTTAGATTTTCTTAATCTCAACCCCCCCAAATTGCTGTCTAAAATATACAAAACTTTATCTACATTAGATGAATCAATAGCCATCCCTATTTCAAAATGGGAGGTGGATTTATCAGCCAGCTTTGACCAAAACGTCTGGTCTCAGATATGTTTAAGAACCTTTAAAATAACATTTGCAATTAATACAATACAAAATCCTTCATAGAGTACACTATACAGGTCAACGAATGTTTAGGATGGGTTTTACATCGTCTAATACCTGCTTACAATGCACAAGCAATATACCAGATACTTATGTTCCTGCGCTTTGCTTCTGTCCACCTGTTAAGAAATTTTGGTGCCAGATATGTGAGGACTTATCAAAGTGTCTGAAATGTAACATCCCACCATCTCCCTCAATTTGCCTGTTAGGAAATTTAAATGATGTCACCATGGACACAAAGTCAGTTCTAATGGTTCACATTGCCTTATGCATCTCTAAGAAAACTATCCTCCTGAACTGGAAAAATAAAAAAGCTCTTAATATTAATCAGTATAGAAATCTCTTGTTGGACCATATTGGTCTTGAGACGGCCTCTGGCTCCATATCTGATCAATCTCTCTGGGCTCCTTTGATCGGCTCCATCACCTAGTGGGGGTGGGGGGCACTTGGTTTTGTCGTTTGGGACTCTGTTGCTGATGTGGGGGTTTTGGGGTTGGAGACGTCTGGGGGGAACCCCGGGGGGTTGGATCACTGGGCGGATGGGGCGCTGGACGTCGTGGCCGGCCTGGGGTTGGGCTTAGGGTGGTGACTCCTGATGGCTGCATGCGGTGCCTTGGGGGGGTTGCACTGGCGGACATGGGTTACTGGCCTGGTGGCCGTGCTGCGCCTGGGTAGGGTCTGGGGTGGGCCTGGGGATTCGGTGCTCGGGGGCGCCACGCCCCCTAGCTGTGGTCCTGGCTGGGGGTCGGCCGGCGTGGGGTCTCTGTTGGCTGTGGGGGTCGTGGCCGGCCGGTGGCCGGCATGTGCAGCCGCCTCTCTTTTTTTCTCTGGGCCGATTGTCATCGCCAGTCCCTGTATGACGTCTCGCCTTGTTTGCTGGTTGGGGTGCCTGGCTGCTGGTCGCGGCGGCTGGGTGGCGTTTCTGGGCCGGATCAGTCCTTTTTTGCACTGGACTTGGCTCCTGGGTCTTGGTCTTTGTGTGGGGCGCTGGGGTTGGGCATTTGGCCGGGATCGGTCGGACTTGCGGGTGGACTGGCCGGGTGGTGGGCGTGCAGGGCAGGTGGGTGGGGCGCTGGGTTTGGTCTCCTGCCGGGCCGTTGAGCAACAGTGGTCGCTCCACAAAGAATGAGGCTGGTGGACGTCGGCCTGGTGGGTCGGCCGTCCGGCTCATCGGTTTGCTCCTGGTCTGGGCAGGTACGTCGATGTGGTTCGGGCTACGGGGGCCTCCGGTGTGCGGGTGGCGCTGGGGGCTTCCTTTGCTGGCAGGGAGGCTGCTGCTGTGTGGCAACAGGTGCTCTCCTCCTACGAGGGCACTTGGACGGGGGGGAGGGGTGTGTGGGAGGGGGTGGGGGGTGGGGGGGCGAACTCAACCTGGGTGTCTAGTGTCTTTTGTGTTTTGAGAGTAGAGCGAATGTCAGGGTGGGTTTAGTTCCCCTTCTGGGATGGGGCTGGGGGGACTGCCTTGGGGTCCGTGGGGCTTTGTGGTGCTGTGGCCGTGGGCCCCGGGTCGGACGTGCTATGGCCTCCCTCCCCTGGTGGATCCCGTTGAACAGCGGTGCCTATTGGGGTCAGTGGGGGAGCTGGCTCCCTGGGAAGACATTTTGTCTCCCAGTCCTTCCCTCCCCATCCCTGGACACCTCTGTCCACCCGCTCCATCACTTTACCACTCATATAGGGTCTTGGGGCATGGGCACATCACTGGGGTACGAGGAGGGGCTTCCCTCCTCGCTGTCCCGTGGTGTCCTGGGTCCCAATTTTAATATACAACTTAGACACTCCCACTTATAACATTTTCACATGACACATATGTAGGGACTTTGGGGTGGGCAGACTTTTCGGCATCCAGAGGGGGGGCGGTACAATCAGCTTCACCTCTGGTGCCGGTGCCCACTGTTAAACCACATATAGACACTGAGGGCTCGGGGTGGGGGTTGGGGGATGTGTGGCTGCCTCCCCCACATCCCACCCCTCTGTTTTAAATCCACATTATAACAACACGCATCAACACCATACTCGAGCGGGAGGATGGAGGCTAGGGGTCTTTTCCCACCCCTGTTCGCTACGGGCCACCAGGGGTTGGGGTCCGGAGGAGGACAGGCGGTCTGGTCGGGGGCCTGGGCTGTCAGGCTGCTTTGCCACTGTGGGGCCCTTGGCGGTCTGCTTGTCTCCATCCTAGAAGGTAGGGGGTCCACCTCCCGGGTCCGGGGGCTGGTGGCTCTACTGGGGCGTCAGTACCTGGACATGGGAGCATAAAGTGTGCATGGGGTGTGTGAGTGAGGGTACAGCGTCATTTTTTTGGGTGTCTTGGTGAGTCAGTGAGAATGTATGTGTTTAACCTGTCAGGTTGGATCTTGGTCTGCCCCCTCGCCTGGCGCACCTCAGGCCTTACACTTAATGGGGGGCCTATTTCCCCTCCATCACTCCCCGCCGGTGACGGGGGCCCCTGCCTGCCGGTGCGCCGGTGGTCAATCCGGTTCGGACCTGGTGCGTTCCTGGGGGGGCCGGTGTGTCGGTCGGCCGATGCGCTGGGCCGATATCTTCCTTTGGTTGGTTGGGGCACCTCTTTTAGAGGTGCCAGGTCTGGGATTGTTGGGTGGTGCCTGCTCGGTGGCTCGGCGGGATGCGGATCCGGCGTCTCTGCTCGTTTGATCACCTGTCCTGTGCGCACCGTGCGTGGCCGGTTCATTGGCGGGTTGGACCGGCCCTGGCCCTCGTTGGATGCCTGGTCTCGGCGCCCTGCGTTGCGCGGGATCAGGACCCGGGAGCTGGTACAACTTGGCGTCCAGATGCTGACTGAGCCCGGCCTGGGGATGCTGTCCGTCCCCTGCGGCAATTTGGTGGGGCGCTGGGATGTTGGCGGTGGGGATTGGCCTAGGGTGGAGGCGTCGCGTGCAGTGCCGGGGGCCCCTCGTCGGCCGGTCCCTTTTCGGGTCCCTGCTGGGGGGTGGGGTGCCCCTGGGCCCCGGCTCCCCCGGTCCGCGGCCGGTTGCCGGCGGAGCCCGTGGGATCGTCACTGCTGCCCCCCAGGCCCCTGCATAGTGGCCGCTGGATGTTCCCCTGGGGTTCTCCTTTTCTCCTCTCTTGGGGGATGCGGTCGGCCCCGCCCGGGTCCGCCTGGGGCTCTGGCGGTCCTTTGGACGTCTTTGCTCCGATCTCCTTCATGTCTGCATCGATTCCTGGGGGACGGATTGATGTCTTCTCACACCAACTATCGAACACTCTTATGGAGAAACCTTATATGCACCAGCATGCTAACACACACACATAGATGTGGGGTCTCTGGTGTTTAAGGATATATTCTTGGGCTGAGGTTATCATTACTAGAGCTTGATTAATCGGTACCATGAGTTTTTCTGTGACGTTGTTGTATTTTTATATCTATTTTTGTGTGATGTGGTTGTGTAATTCTTAGTTCACAATGTTTGGTTGGTTTTGTCGATGTTCCTTTTTCGTGTTTTGTTTTCCCCCCTCTCTCTGCCGTCCTGTGGGTATGGAGGCAGACTTCAATGTTTTCCTGTGTTTTCTTTGTTCCCCTTCCTCTCTTGTATTTTCAACTCACCCTCTCTCATGACATTTTGTTTCCTACCTCTCTTCTTCATCTTCCTTCTTTCTTCTCCTTAATTTTCCGTCTCCGTGTCCATAACATCAGGAAATAAAAACCCCAACAATTCATAATAAAGATTTTTCACACATAAATCAAGTGGCGTACTATAGCAAAAGCTGTACTGCTCCGCTTGTGAAAGTAAATCTGTTGGGCTTCTACTTGGTACTCAGACACCAATTCTGAGCTCCACACTGCCAAACATGACACGTTTATAAAAAAAAAAAAAGAAAATACAAACCCAACTTAAGCACAAAAACAAACAGTAAAAAACACAGAGCATAGCGTTAGCATCGATGCTAATTAGCTACCCTGTTGTCAAGCAGTGTTGTCAAGGAGGGAACCATGGTGTCAGCTATTCTATCTTTGTTAACGGTGTGTTAAAAACATATAGGACGAGTAACCTATGATCAAAGTCATACACAAAAAAAACAGATCTGTTGGCACATATCTGGCACTCCCAGTCATTGTCCTTTCTGCATTTCCCACAAGTATGCTTATAGCAGTGTACACAGCGTGAAGTTGCGTGATTGTTTTTGCACTGAATGGTCACCTGACACATGGCCCTTTTCCCTGGGTGTGGTGTGGCAGGTTGTTGCCGAAACAGCTGCTCTTTCTCCACCATCTTTCCTTGCATAAACTGCTTAGCTAGCTCATTTAGCAAGATGTGCCAGGAAATCCACCATTCTCTCCTTCACTCCAGTGCATACCTGATAAAGCACATGAGCATTCATTGCTGCCATGTCTACCATGTTATAAAACACAGCAACTGGCAATCGACGGTTTCCTGCACACACAGTATACTGCCGAATCTTCTGGTCCATAATGTCCATGCCACATTTCATGGCATTGTAGTCAGTGACCATGTTTGGTTTCCTCTTTTGGTTCTCCCCAATCTCAACTATGCTGTGGATGGTACTGAGGATGCAGATGGTCTTCTGCCGCTTGGGTGCATAAACTGTGAGAGTCATGCCAGTTGTTGAATGCACTTTATACATACTGTAATAGTGAAACAAAATTGGAGCTTTGGTGCAAAAAAGGGGGAAAAACACAGCACTATACACAAGAGAAAAAGCTCTGCAACATTCCTGGGTGATGACTTAATTGTGCTCCAATGATTGTTTGACTGATTGTGGAACCTCCCGATGAATCTTGTTTATGGTGCCAACAAGTGAAGTTTTATGGCTGAGCAGTTGTCGAGCAAGTGATAATGATATGCAGTAGTTGTTAGTTGTAACAGTTCTGCCCTTGCCCATGAATGGTTCCATTAGCTTCATCACTACATTCTCAGAAAGTCTCTCCCCGGAGGGACGACTGAGGACCTTGCCAAGATAGTATTACACATGTATTTGGAATTCAAGTCACTTGCAACCCAGAACTTGATTCCAAACTTGTCAAGTTTTGAAGCGATGTCCTACTGGAAAGGACAGTGAGACTTTGTTGGAATAAATATAAATATATAAAAATAATTTATTGTTTGTGTGCTTCTGTGAAGTCTTTGCAAAAGTAGTCAGTCATAAATTCCATTGGTTGAACAAGTTCAGTTGACCAGATTCAAGACAGAGAAGAGAGACAGATGGAGGGCAGCCTGAAAGACTGACAACACCCAAGCACATTCCACTGACCCATTCTGTGGCTGGCTATATTTACAAATGAAAGGGAGCTAACCTTCAGTGATTTAGTCATTGTTTTCAAACCAAGTAGCCATTTAGCTTAGCTCTGGTAGAGCTGGGGGGAATCAGAAAATGCTGGGAGTGCTAGTGTTAATGCATTTACTTAGGGGCTGTTTACACGACAATGTTGCCGTTTTTGTTTTAAAACGCACTGTGTTTACATGACGGGGCGCACAATGAAAAACGATGTAGTGTGCCCTGTGTATGCAGTGTTCCAAGGTTTCCTCCTCACAACCCGGAAAAGAAACATTTCATGATAACTAACAATGGCGGTCTTTGTGCGTACAACTGTGGTGTGGACTGATGAAGAAGTGGAATTACTGCTTAATTCAACACGGGACTATACTAACTGGATCCGCCATTGTTGTTGTTTTTCTGTAGAAAGGCGGAGTCTGCAAATCCAACATGGACATAGGCGGCTGGCAGTGACGTCATCGTATTCAAAAGTCTCTGTCGTTTACATGACAACGAATCACCCAACGAATCCACTCTGGAAGCCATTTAAGAAAAACGAGAGGCCGAATTGCAGAGAAAAATCTCAGATGTGCTAAAAATCGTTGTCGTGTAAACAGCCCCTTAGGGTTTGGATGGGTTCAAAGTCAACAGGTGACATTGTAGTCTAAAACTGAGTATCATCTGCATTGTTATGGTAACTAATATTATTGGTTGTTATAATCTGGGGTAACAGGAATATGTAGATATTAAATAGGAAGGAGCCAAGGATGGAGCCCTGGGGCTCCCCACATGTGATTTTTCTCTGTTCTGATGAAGAATTGCCTATTGACACAAAGAAGTTCCTGTTCTTTAGGTAAGACTCAAACCAGCCAAGTACTCTACCAGATAGTCAGACCCAGCGCTCCAGTTGTTTCAATGTTATATCATGGTCAACAGTGTCAAATGGTACACTGTAGTCCAAAATAACCAGCACTGTGGTTCTACCACAGTCTGTATTTATGTTGATGTCATTGAACACATTGACGAGGGCAGTCGTGGTGAGCACGAAAACTGCACTGGAAAATATCAAAACGGTTGGATATTTTTTGGAAGCTATTTAACTGTTGAAACACAGCTTTTTCAATAATCTTGCTGATTAACGGAAGATTGGAGATTGGCCTGAAGTTCGACGTTAAGATTTTATCCAGGTTGTTCTTCTTTAGTAGTGGTTTAATACCTGCTGTTTTAAAGCCTGGGGGAAGACACCTGAGAGGAGGGATGAGTTAACTATTTCAATCAGATCAGGCCCAATGAGAGGGAAAACTTTCTTAAGAAAACTGTGAGTAAGATATCGAGGTAGCAAGAGGAGGAACTAATTTGGGTTAATAATAATGATTCCTTTGCATCTTTCAAAGTTAAGTGATTTCTGGTCAGTCTGTCTTTGTAGGTCTCACAGTGAACCTCGAGTTGAGTTTTCTGCCATTTTCTCTCCGCTCATCGACCTCCCATTGTTCTCTACGTACCCGAGGATTGCTAATCCACGGAGACTTATTTCTACCTGAGACTACTTTCACAATAGTTGGAGCAATGGTATCAATGATGTCTGAAATTTTCGAGAGAAAGTTATCTACCATCTTGTTTACTGTCTTTGAGTTGGAGGATGAAGGGGATGGAGAGAAGGTGGGTGAGTAAATTTGTTTAAAGGTTTCAACTGAACTTGCCCCTAGAAAATGCTTTTTAATAATAGTCTCACTGTGGCTAGATAGTTTAGCAGAGATGGTGCTTTCAAAAACAACACAGTAATGGTCATATAAGGCCATATGAATTATCAAGATGTTTGATATATTTAAAGCTTTGCTGATAATTAAGTCCGAGTGTATCATTGATTGTGTATTGGTTGTTTGACATGTTGTGTCAGGCCGAAGTTATGAAGGATGACACTGGATGTTTTTCCCTGTCTATCTCGGGGGTTTTCAGTATGGATGTTGAAATCCCCAACAATTAATAATTGGTATTGTCAATACTACAGAAAGAAGTTTGCAAAAAGTATTGAAGAAATTAACGTTAAGTTTTGGGGGTTTAGATGAAGTTAGAAATAAAACTTTGTTAGGATCCTTTATCTGGAGCGCTAGATAGTCAAAAGAGTCAAATGTGCCCAGGAATCCCCTTTAAAAGTTTATTGACTCATAAAAAATGCCTCCACCTCATCTGTGTTTCCTGCTCTTGCTTAGAAAATTGATCAATTTAGATGTTTCATTATTAAACTCCAACCAGGTTTCCGATTGAAACAGAGGGTGTAGATTACGCTCAATGATGAAGTCATGGATTTAAAACAAATTTCCTGACAAAGACCTAATGTTTAATAATGCTAATTTAAGAGGTTTGATACTGGGTAGCATATCCTTTTGACAGGTGATCAGTTTGCCTTTAGTTTCAATTTTATGGTTTTTCCTTGTTATAACCACCAGAATACTTCTTTCAGGGTGGCCAGACACATCCTGGGAGACTATGGGTCTATAATTACTGTCTGGTTCCCTTCTATTTCAGTTGTCTGTTATTACCAGTTGTGGTAGAGGAGAAATACATCTAGTATCATTCCCAGAGGCCTGGCAGAGTTCAAGTATCGGTGTTAGTTGTGTCCCAATTCTAATTTGAGCATTCAGTCTGTCAGGGAAAGCTTTAAAGAGAGATCATTTGGTGATGATGAGTAGGAGGACATTGGAGAACGCTGTGATGAACGCTGTGGTGTTCTTTATGCTGGTGGGATCATCTTTGCTTGGTGTACTGGTGGGTAGGCATGAAGTATTCTCTGGTAATCTCTGCTGGCTTTGCGTCATAGTTAGCCCTTGCTAAGCCCTTGTTGCTTCATCAAATATTTTGGAACATCCAGATCTTTTTAATTGAGATAGCAGAACATGTTGCAGGTTAGGAGTCTCAGTGCGGCTTTGTTCAGATAGCGCTCATTCTCCCTGAAGAGATGTTTTTTACCGCAGAATATTTTAAAGTTACTGATAAATCTTATTGGACTGTCAGCGCAGGTGTTCTTAAGCCATTTGAGAAGCACACGAAGCAGGGCTGTACGATACTGCAAAATTTGGTATCGATCCAATACCAAGTAAATACAGGACCAGTATTGCCAATATCAATACCAATACGTTTCACCACTACCATCTGCTTTTGTGTAGGGGAGAGCAATGTATCATAATTTATTACTTAAATGCGAAATCAATATGCAAATTTGTCTGAAAACTTGAATTTCATGATTATTTAATTATTTTGTAAGTTTTCTTTTAATTAATCATGTTTATGATGATAATAAAACAATGAAATAATCAATTTAGTTTTATTTCAACTAGCTGAATATATTCCCTGTATGACTGTCAGAATAATCTATTAATCAGTCTTCTAAATTACTGTAATAACCAATTACACTGAAAAATAGCATTAGCCTATCTAATGCAGGAGATGACTAAATCTTACTTTCACTTCACAAAAAGCTACCTGGATATTGTTGCCCTTTCTGCAAGGGACCTCTATCTCGGTGCTGGGGGTCGGCTTTCCCTCTCTTCCTCCTTCCTTTGGCTCTGCAGCTCAGAATTCTGGTTGGGGTGTGTTTTGATGTCCTTATATAAGTTTGTGGTGTTGCCACAGTACCTAATTTCTTTCCTGCAAACATCACAGGTTGCAGTGCCTTGATTTAAAGCTGTAAAAAACTTCCAAACGTCGCTCCTCTTCCGGTCTGCCATCACGCAGCCATAACAGTGCTCTGTTCGCCTTGCAGTGAGCGTCAGTGAGTGAGTGTTGCAGTGGAGGGGGGAGGGGCTAATTGAGCATGAGTGAAGTGAAAGAAGAGTGCTGTTGTATGGCCAGTCGGTCACTCTGTAAATACCTGGCATTGTACAGAAGAGAAACTGAAATTTAAGGATCGATCTCATCACAGAAGCATCGATCAATACCAACATTAGTATTGATACTATCAATCTTTTAGATCGAGGCGCCCAACACGAAGTCTGTTATATCTTTCTTTACTTCCTGTAGGCACTGGTCTATTGACAATGATATGTATGTTAAGTCCCTCAAGTCTTTGGAGCAGACCAGAAAAATCCCTTTTTAAAATCTCTAACTGTGTTTTGGCTACATTAGTAGATCCTGTCTGAATAATAAACGTTAGCAGTTTCTGATGTTGATTTATGATTGTCAGGATTTTTTCTAAAATGTCTCTTACCGTATTTTGGGAAGAATTGATAACACTAGTGTTCTTGCTGGAGAAGTGTTCTATGCCATTTTTTGAACTATCATGAACAGTTACTTTTGGTGGGAGATTTCTTATTTTCTGTCTGCTTCATAGAGTTGGATTTCTCCTGGCGACCTTGGCTGGTACTTGAGGCCGAGTTTTCCTTCGGGGAACAGAGTGCTGCAAATATGTTTTTGAGCGGGATTCCAGTACTTTCAGTACTGTCTCTTGTTTTGAGTTGGAACTTTTTATCTTTTTTCTTCCTCGGAGTGGGGGTGGAGGTGTTGCTGTGCTGTAGAGAAGGCAATTAAAATCATACTGTGAATACGGTGTCCTTCCAGTAAAGCATCTTGTTTTGGCTGAGAGCTTATTTTTGAGACCATTGCACCGAAGGTTGCTTAAACAGTGCTGCTAGGTTCTTTCTCACTGTCAGCAATCATTAATAAAGTTGTCTCAATTACATATCCAGTGTTTACTTCCACATTCACTTCGAGATGATGACTCTTCATTTCCATAGCATCCATTCTCTGGAGCAGTTTTTCAAAGACCTCAGCTAAGCAAAATTGCATTTTGTTTTCCCACAGTCCTTCAAAAAGTAACACAAAATGAGATCCAGTCTAATACAGTAACTCCAGAGGCTGGGTATATAAAGTAACTAAACAAAAGCAATATAGAGCTGAGAGAAAAAAAGAGATCAGGAGAGATCAAGAAAGGCTGCTCCTGGTTCAGCAGCCAGCTCAGAAGTGAAAACATTTCGCCTGTCATGAAGCATTGTTTTACATTTTTTTCACCATGAGAACATCCTTTGAGCAATTGTTGCAGTGGAGCCACACCTTGATCCTAGTTTATTTATCCCTGTGTACTGTACAGAAAGGGATACAATTATAAATTAGTATCTAGAACTATGAAGTTTTAGTACCCTCTTGAGCCTTTATTGTATTAATAACTGTTTTAAACCTGCTCAAAATGTCTTCTTTTTATTGGCAAGTTATCTGATTTGTTTGCATATGTATTTTGAGGACTGACTGTAATATATGCATTGTATTAATCAGGTTTGATGTTTTTCCATTTGGTTTTGGAATTACTGCCCAAAGTGAGGTATCTCAGAGTCACAAGCGGGTGTCCAATACAATGTGACAGATTAGCAATAAGGGAGAAGACAGAACAGAGCTGATGGATGGATGGATGGATGGATGGATGGATGGATGGATGGATAGATGGAGTCATGGGGTAACACCTCCCATCTATGTGTAACTTCCACGCTTATGGACAAACAACCAATGTTTGCACAATTGTGCTTGTTTTGTTACATCCGGCTGGCTTACAAAATTGTGTGTAAGGATTTATGATCACCTATTGGTTAGTTGATAGGAAAAATGACTAAATAGTATGTTGTTTCTAGGGTTGGGCGATGTCCCCCAAATTGGCAGTTGACGATGTTTATAGTAATACATCGCGATGGACGATGCTATCGGGGGGGGTGACTTTTTTTTTTTTTTTTTTACTATATCTCTTTAAATAGGCCTAAAAAACGTTTTACTTAAAAAGTAGGAAAACTGTACTTTCGTTATTTTACTACACTACTACATTATAAGTTGTAATACGTTGTACATTTCAAGTTCTAATACACTTCACGCAGCTGTGTGAATAAATGTAAATGAATGTAAAGAAATAAAACTTGATGTCCGGATTTTGTTCTCAGTCACCCATTAGGAAGGCGGTCTTTGTATCAGGATCGACCTACTACTCCAGGTTGTTCTTCTCCTCCCAGGTAACAGCCTTACAATAAGTTATTTTCACCGAGCAGCTCCACGACGCGGTCCTCCCCTGTGTCAGCTGACAGGCGAACAGCTGACGCTCTCACGTCTCGGTCTCCACCCTCGGCGTGCTACGCCCCCCTTCAGCCTAAAACAGGAAAACAAAAGGCAGCCACCAATATCCACGCACCCTTGACTTATAGTGCGCAAAGTGCTAGTTGTGCAGCGATCCTCGCTCGCTTCTCAAAACAGAGGTGAAACGGTACTCACGCACTGTGAGTACAAGCGATGGCGCGCACATGTCTCCCGCAAAACTGCGAGGCAGATCATCGACGTGTGCGGCGATCCTCGCTTGCTTCTCAAATCAGAGGTGAAACAGTACTTGCAGGCGAGGCAGCGCTGCCTGCCTTTCGCAGTTTTGCTGGAGACGTGAACACGCAGGGCCATCTGGACGTTCTGGAGAATACTAGAACGGCCGGTGTACCAGGACGGCCGCCACAGGTTTTTAAATTTTTTTTCCTTGCTGATAATCGACGGTTGTTACATATCCAGAAAGATAGGTGGCAACAATGCACCTGCTGGCCCATAAATGCGCAAGCTCACTCGTCAATGCTCGTCACTCAACCGTTTACAAGTGCAGATGGGAGAGAGACAGACCATGGATACTGTAGGCGTTGGTAACCCGAAAAAAAGGAAAGAAAAGGGTGGGGCTGAGCAGGTGAGGGAAAAAAATTAAGCAGTTAGAAGAGAGTGGAGCATCCAAATGCCGGAAGCTGACATAAATGTTTGCCAGCGGCAGTAGCACTGCAACTACCAGCAGCTCTTCAACTACTGGCAGTTGCAATTTTGGAGGCGGCGCCAGCTGTTGTGAGAGCCAGGAGGAGGCTGGGGCTGCAGCACAGGGAGAGAGAGATGAGGGACAGATACATGAGCTGGTGGAAGTTCCCCAGACAAGTGCAGGGCACGTAAGTATGAAAGGAGGATAATGAGAGTTACTTGCTAGGTAATCTGACGTTAGCAAATGTTATTTCAGGTTGCTACATTTTTATCTATACCCCAATGAAACAAAACTATTGCCGTTTTTACAGTTGTTTAACTATAAAACACAATATAAACATGCCACAGCATCAACATGAATGCAGAAGAAATATTTTATAAAAATAATTAAACCGTTTTTTTGTGCTGTAATTTTCTGCACAAATTAAGATTAGTAAGTAATAAATACATTTTAAGATTGCATTGAATAGATGATGTAATACATAAACTATGAACGGTCCGTGTAACGCTTATCAGTTCTATTTTCTAAACACAAACGGATATTTGGAAAAACAGAATTTTTTTTTCAAATATTAAATTTTTCATTTCTTTCACCTTGACAAATTAAAAAATTTGATTTTTAAAGTTTTTTTTCCAATTTTCTGTTTTCATTCAGAGGAAGTTACCTTTTCACTGATTTTGGATTTTATAAATATTTTTTCTGCAATCATCTGTACAAAGCACTTGTACTTGCTGGGGAATGAAAAAATAATATCCCAACACCAGCTGAAGCCTGAAGTCTTGAGTCCACCTTCCAATGTTTGGCCAAATCCTACATATGCACTGTAAAATTACCAACTTTTCAAATTCTAATTTCTCCTTCACTATACAAGCCTCTCCATCAATATAACTGATGGTGAAAAAAGGGGTTATTTTGTTGTACCTGCACCTGTACCAGGATTCAAACAAGGGTACAACCATTTATGGCTTTACCTTCCAGCTCAATTTGCCACTTTAAGATACCCACAATATCCTGGTTCCTAATTCTCTCATACTATAATATTATGACTCACCTCATTTATAAACAGGGATAACTGCTGGATTATAAATGAGGTGAGTCAGAATGCTGAACCAGCAGATGTGGAAGCTAAAAGAAAAAAGAACGCATGTATTAAAGCCTTTTAGTGATAAATGTTATGCCTGATAGCTACCATTTTTAAACACAATAAACAAAGCATATTTTTACTGTAAGAATATGCCTGTGCAAATGTCACTGTTAGGAAAATGGAACAAAAAGTAAGTCAAGGAACTTATCTCCATTTTTCACCTCATTATGCTTTCTCTCATTATGGCTGAGTTTGAGTGCAGTTATACTTCAATTCCCTAATTTATTTCCAAGCAGTCAAATGTGGAATATTGTTATTGTTGAAAGTCAATAACTGGTGTCAACTTGTGATATGAAGCGTTTCCTCATTTTAAGTTCCAGTTAGCACTCCACCTGACAGAGTCTGAGGTAATGACTGTCTATTCATTAACAGGGAGTTTAATGATGCTTGTCATGTATCACAACACACAGCAGATGATAAGAGGAAAACAAAACACACCATTGAGGTAGATTGGACAACAGGAGGAAGTTCCACCCTTTTAAATGAGCACACAACCTTTAAAAAGTGTGCTAAATTTGCAAAGCTGTCCAGTGCATAAAGCCTTAAGGTAAGCATTGGGAGATATACCGTCCTGCCATTATGGGGAAGGTGGAACTTTGTTTAGCAGGTGCAGTTTACTACTAGTCATCAAATCCCGCTCCAACTGAAAACAGCTGACACAGCAGAAACACAAGACCCAAATAAGCTCAATCAACACAACTGATAATATTTCCTCTTCAGCTGTGTGTGTTTTCCTCTGCTGTTACCTGGACAGGAGCACGGTTTTCATGCCCTTTGCTCGACAACCACTGTGACCTCCGTGGGGTTACTTCAGCCCCCGCTGAGACAGGGCGGCCAACAAATAACAACTCAGTGCCTTTGGAAAACCAGGGCGTCCCCTTCTGTCTTTTCGATCGAGCTACCAGAGAGCATTCGGCCTCTATAGTACACCTGCTGTCGGCCTCTATAGTACACCTGCTGGGGAATAAAAAAAGGACAATGCCACTGTTTTTATTTTTTCATGCCTCTGGTTTTCTTATGTGCTATTCTTTGCCAGAAAGAAGAGGGATGAGGAAATTAGAAAATTTGCAGAAAAGAGGAAGAACCAATCATAGGAGTGAGCTGAAAAAAAGGAGATTAAAGTACAGAAAGGTAAAACAGGAATGAAAGAAAACAACATGAAGGAAAATTAAAAGGAAAACAAGGAATCAAAAACCAGGATGTAACGGAGAACAAAAAGAATTAAGATAACTGCTAAAAAAGATATAGAACACTTACAAGACTGACATCTTTTCACAATTTTAGGGCATATTTAATCATTTTTACAACTTTTTTTGTTTTATCTCTGTTCAGGCTTGTAGCTCTGATAGTCCAAAAGGACCTGTCATCCAGCGCTAGCACTGTCAGAGAGGTGTCCACAAAGATGGGGGCAAGAAATATGGTCAAACAACTGGTTGTTTGACTACATGGTGATTAGATGCTTTTGCACTTCTACTTTAGTTTTCAGCCCAAATGTTTCCCTAACTCAAATGATTTTCTTTTTCTAATCATCCATCAGACGTTTAAATAATAAATAAAAAAATTAGGAATCAAAGCAAATGAATTACCTACAGTGGGACAAAAAGGGTATTTGGCACCCACCAATTGTGCAAGTTGTCCCACTTAAAAACATGAGAGAGGTCTGTAATTTTCACCATAGGTACACTTCTACTGCGAGAGACAGAATGTAAAATAAAATCCAGCAAATCATATTGTATGATTATTTTTAAATAATTTATTTGTAAAATGGTGCAGAAAATAAGTATTTTGCACTTACACGCACAAATTCTGGCCCTCACAGACCTGTTACTTCTTCTCTAAGAAGCTTTTCTCTCCTCCACTCATTACCGTTATTAATGGCACCTGTTTGAACTCATCTGTATAAAAGACACCTGTCATACACATTCAAACAGTCTCCAACCTCCACCATGACCAGAGAGCTGTCCAAGGACACCAGCTACAAGATTGCACACCTGCACAAGACTGAGACGAGCCAATATATAATAGGCAAACTGTTGGACCAAGTGTTAAAAAATGAAATAAATAATAATCTCTCTCTCTCTCTCTCTCAGGCGGCAGAGCTGGTCTTAGCTGAAAGGTTAACTCCATTGTCTTTGGTCTGTTGGTAAACCAGAGGCCTTCCAAATGGACGCTTCAGCCCATGTGCGCTGTCCATTTTAGCCAAAGCTAGTTTATGGCCCTTTGTCTCCTTACACTACATGTGCCCCCCCTCCATCTTGGCACAGAACTTAGATTTATGATTTGTCTCCTAGGCTGTCTCTGATTTGAGCCCCCTGGAGTGAGGGCCCCCCTCAGCTGTTCTCACTGATTCATTTTATGCTAATTGTGTTTAATGTTCACCTATTATTGTTGTCTAAGATCTATAGTAGTTTTTGCATGCTTTAGAATTTATGGGATTTTCCATTCTCTAAATAAAGTCCCCTTAACTTAAAGAGAAGTTGTCTGTGATTACTTGGAGTGATGCGTACAATTAATGTCCACAGCGTAAGAACTTATTCCTTCATTTGTTTAATAATCTCAGCCTTATCAGGGTGGTAATCATAATCATAAACCGAGACTAAACAATTTGGCTATGTTCCTGGAACCCACCAGGATGGTGCCCCAAACCTGGTAATTTTTACATAAAATTATTAATATTTGCCCTAGGCAATTATTCATATTTATTCATAGCCAAATCCTACCAATCTGCGGCACAACAATGCTTTAGGGCTGCTTTTCTGCAAAAGTAGCAGAAAAGCTACTTTAATATGGAGGACTTTTCCATATTAAGCAAAGTATGAATGAATGTATCATGAAATTTTGGGCAAAATCTCCCTCCATCAGTGAAAGCATTGAAGATGAAACGGAGCTGGATCTCCCAGCATGACAATAATCCCAAACAAACCGGCTGGGCAATGAATGAGTGGCTACATAAAAAGCATTTTAAGTTTCCGGAGTGGCCTAACCAGTCTCCAGACTTCAATCCAACAAAGAATCTGTGGAGGGAGTTGAAAGTCTGTGTTGCCTAGTGACAGCCCCAAAACATCACAGCTCTAGAGAAGATCTCCATGGAAGAATGGGGCAAAATGCCAGCTGTAGTGTGTGCAAACCTGGTTAGGACCTAAAGGAAAGGTTTTGCCTCGTCATCACCAACCAAGGTTTTAATTACAAAGGATTGAGGTAAACTTTTGTTATTGACCAAATGCTTATTTTCTGCACCATTACACACAGAAATTCTTTAAAAATCATACAATGTGATTTCCTGGGTTTTGTTTTACATTCCGTCTCTCACAGTTGAAGTCAGAATTATTACATTCATGAGAAGAAAAACACCCATTGTAATATAACAAATAAATGACCATTTGAATTGAAGACATATAATTTTTGGGTTTTATTGTTTTTCTTATAACAAATTTCTAGCCAGTGAATGGGAAAATTGCCGCGCGCAAAGCAATTGAGTTTCAAAAGTCTGAAAAAAAGCCGCACAACACAAGTGGTACTCAAAATATTTTTGACAAGGTTGAAAGGTCTGACAATCCAGCGAACTCCGGTGCGCACCAAACAAGTGAACAGAGACCCAGCTGAAAAGGTGGTGTGGTGGGAATATTCCTATGTAATTAGGATTTAAGTACATATTGTCTAGTGAATGTATCTAGGGCGAGATGACAAAGTTAGGGGAAGCAAGGTTATGTTCCTGATAGAGTTGTGTGAGATCACCAGAGAGAGAGACGCCGGGGCAGCAAGATAACTACGGAGCAGTCTGTGTCTGTGTGTGTGCTGATTCATGCTATACAATCAGACTGGCATGAACCAGTTCTCCAAAAGCTTGACATGAAGATTGGAGAAGACGTGCTGCAGAGATAAACAGTGATTACTGAATACTATTTAAACAGTTAGTCAGAAAGGTTGGGTAGGGCGATGCATGAGTAATCTCTGTCCCGTCCATATTCTGGCTAGATATGTTTGTATTAAATACTTAAACGCCTTCTGGGACTCAGTCTTCTTTTTTTATTTTTGGAACCCTGAAGTATTTTCTTCCGTTACAGTGGTCTCAGAGCGGTTCCAAACGAACCCTGGTGTGGAGCAAATTTCAATTCAATTCAGTTTATTTATATAGCAGTGATTCACAACAGATGTCATCTCAAGGCACTTAACAAGAAGTCATTTCAATACATTTATACAAACATTCCAATCAGTTAAAAAGTTTCCTATTTAAGGAATCCCAGCAGATTGCATCAGTCATTGGCGTGAGGTTGGGCAGACTTTCCAACCACAGCAATCCCTCATACTGAGCAAGCATGTAGCGACGGTGGAGAGGAAAAACTCGCCTTTAACAGGAAGAAACCTCCAACAGAACCAGGCTCAGTAGGAGCAGCCATCTACCACGACCGTCTGGGGGTTTGAGAAGACAGAGCAGAGACACAGAAGGAACAGAAGATCTGATAGAAGAGTACTTTCTATGTTACAGAAAGTAAAAAGTTGATAACAGGACACAGTGGATGTTCAGCCACTGGGAGTACCATCCCAGTCGATGCCTCCCGTCCAACAGGGCATTCCAGCCAAGCAGGATACCAGACTAGGTATATCTTCTATGGAGAGAAAAACACTGAGAGAACACAAAGTTAACAGTCGAAATAACAGAATGTACCGAAATACAACTGGAGAGTCATAGGAGAAAAGGAAGTAGCAGAGTGAAGAAAATTTGTAATTCTGTCCTCCAGCAGTCTAAGCCTATAGCAGCATAACTACCGAGCTAGCTCAGGATGACCTAAGCCACTATAACTATGAGCTTCATAAAAAAGGAAAGTTTTAAGCCTTGCCTTAAAAGTAAACAGAGTGTCTTTCTCACGGACTAAAACTGGGAGCTGGAGCCTGATAACTAAAAGATCTGCCTCCCATTCTACTTTTAGAAATCCTAGGAACTACAAGTAAACCTGCTGTCTGAGAGCGAAGTGCTCTGTTGGGAACATATGAAACAATTTGATCTCTGATGTATGATGGAGCTTGATTATTAAGGGCTTTGTATGTAAGAAGAAGGATCTTAAATTCTATTCTGGATTTAACAGGGAGCCAATGAAGGGAAGCTAAAACAGGAGAAATGTGATCTCTTTTTAATATTCATCAGAACTCTTGCTGTCGCATTTTGGATCAACTGAAGGCTTTTAATGACATTTTGTGGACTACCTGATAGTAAAGAATTACAGTACTCCACCCTTGAGGTAACAAATGCATGGACTAGTTTCTCAGCATCACTCCTGGACATGATGTTTCTAATTTTAGCAATATTCCGGAGGTGAGAGAAGGAAATCCTAGAACCTGTTTAATATGGGATTTAAATGTCAAGTCTTGGTCAAAAATCACGCCGAGGTTCTTTACGTTATTACTGGGGGCCAATTTAATGCCATCCAGATGAAGTGATTGACTAATCAGTTTCTGTTTTAGAACTTCTGGTCCAAAGACAGCAACTTCTGTCTTGTCAGAATTTAAAAGCAAAAAGTTTAGATTCATCCATGTTTTTATGTCTTCCAGACATGCCTGTAATCTACCTAACTGACTGGGTTCATCAGGATTTATGGATAAATATAGTTGTGTATCATCGGCATAGCTGTGGAAATTTGTCCCATGCTGTCTAATGATTCTACCAATTGGAAGCATTTTTAAGGTGAAAAGAATTCGTCCAAGCACAGAACCCTGTGGAACTCCACAAGTAACCCTTGAGAGTGAAGAAGATTGATCATTTAGATGAACAAACTGGAATCTGTCAGACAAATATGATTTAAACAAGCCTAGTGCTGTTCCTTTTATCCCTGCAACATGTTCAAGCCTTTCTAAGAGAATATTATGATCGACTGTGTCAAAAGCAGCACTGAGATCTAACAAAACCAGAACAGACACAAGTCCATTATCTGAGGCCATGAGAATATCATTAGTAACCTTCACCAGTGCTGTTTCAGTGCTATAATGAGCTCTAAAACCTGACTGAAACGCTTCAAACAGCTCTTTACTGTTTAGATGCTCACAGACTTGATTAGCAACAATTTTCTCAAGGATTTTGGATAAGAAAGGAAGGTTAGATATAGGTCTGTAATTCACTAAGTCATCTTGATCAAGGGAAGGTTTCTTGAGTAAAGGTTTAATTACAGCTATTTTAAATTCTTGTGGTACGTATCCGTTTACTAAGGATAGATTAATCATATCCAAAATGGGGCCAGGAACCAAATGGAACACTTCTTTAAATAATTTGGTTGGGATTGGGTCCAACATACAAGTTGAAGGTTTAGATGAGTCTAATATTTTTGATAATTCCGAAAGCTCGACTGAATCAAAACAGCCTAAGCACAAATGAGGTTCTACAGTTCTTTCCGATGCTGCCTCATTTACTGAGGAAGAAGTAATCATGTTTGGGAGGATGCCAATGATTTTATTTTTAATATAATTAATTTTATTTATGAAGAATCCTATAAAATCATCACTGCTAAGAGCTGGGGGAATAGTTAGCTCAACAGAGCTATGACTCTGTGTAAGTTTGGCAACTGTACTAAAAAGAAACCTAGGATTGTTTTTATACACCTCTATTAATGATGAAAAATATGCTGTTCTAGCTTGTCGAAGGGTCTTTTTATACTGCAGTAGACTGTTATTCCAGGTTAAATTGGAATCCTCTAGGTGTGTAGAGCGCCATTTTCTCTCCAACTTCCTAGTATTCTGCTTTAAAGTATGCAACTCTGCGTTAAACCAAAGAGTCAGCCTCCTATGGTTTGCCACTTTCTTTTTTAAGGGGGCTACACTATCTAATGCCAAACGCAATGAGGACGTAACGCTGTGAACCAGACCATCAATTTCTGAAGGGTTAGAGATAGAATTGCTGCCATCCACTGTGTTACTCTGAGACACTGAGGAAAGTAAGAATGGAACAGATTCTTTAAAAATTGTTAAAGCATTGTCTGATAAAGCTCTACGATAATGAATTTTTTTTTCAGATTCAAGATGGTCAGTTAAAGTACATTCAAAAGTTATTAAGAAGTGGTCAGACAGGACCGGGTTATGTGGGTGGACAGTTATTTCCTCACACTCAATACCGTATGTTAGTACAAGGTCCAAAGTGTGTTTACCCAGTGGGTCGATCCCTGTACTTTTTGAGTAAAGCCAATTGAGTCTAAAATAGCACTAAAGGCTGCATTTAGGCTATCACTTTCAGTATCCACATGAATATTGAAGTCCCCCACTGTAATGACCCTATCAGTATTTAATTCTAAATCAGATAAAAAATGTGAGATCTGATCCAAGAATTGAGAGTAATTGGGACCAATTAGTAAATCAGAACGGAAAATGGTTGCAACTCCTCCTCCTCGCCCAGTATTTCTAGGAATGTGAAAATTTAAATGTCTGGAAGGAGTTGACTCATTTATACTTACCCGTACTCTGTGCATACAGTTGAAAATGTCTTTGCATTTGCACCAAGTGGTCAGAGGTTTGAATACTAATCTGTCAAAAGGACCAACACGTTTCAGATTTTTCCATCACTGTTTAAAAAACTGGTCGAATACAGAAAATATTTGGTTAACCGACCCCTGACCATAACACCAGAAAGACGATAATAGCAGCACTCTCCATTGTTTATTTTGACCTATTTTCACATCCCTTCCTGGTTTTACCCTGCTTACTCTAACAGTCCAATGGCTGAAAGACATTAGCACACATGTCTTTTTGATGAGAAACTCTGGTCCTCTTGCATTTACTTGCAGTGTGAATAGGATCTGCAGCAAAAAAAGGAAAAAACAAAACAAAACGTTTGGTCCGGACCAAAGTAAGTGACCTATCGACCTTCCTGGTGTGAATACAACCAAAACCCTTGTGAGATACAACATGACTTTGGTGTAAAAAAACAAGGTGGCCGAGGAGGAGGCAATAGTTTGTGGGCTAGTTTTAACGGAGATAAGAATGACACAAAAATGAGCACTACATAAAGGAGTGGAGACAAGCAGTAGCAGGGGCTATACTTGCTATATAAGATATGGAGGTGAGTTATTTTTTTTTTTAAACTCTGAAATATTGTTATACACTTTGCTCTGATTGATACCTGTTTCTATGCGTTTGTGGACTGCGGTAAGGTGAGCCAACACTTGGAAATAATAATAATAGTGACTTTGGAGGAGTATCACTGCCTGTCACCTCACTTTCTGATTGGCTACACCTCACATTCAACAGGCTGCATGCTGCATTTGTCCTTGCAACACACCACACATGCTGCGATATCCGGCCATGACAATCCAACATGGTGAATATCCCTGATTTGCGATTGGGAGGCAGGGGAGGCTGTTTGTCTCATTTTTTACTCTAGTGCAGGGTTCTCAAACTCCAGTCCTCGAGGGCTGCAGTCCTGCAACCTTTAGACATGTCTCAATTTTAACACAACTGAATCAAATAATTAGGTCGTTAGCAGGACCCTGTAGAACCTAACTGCCTGCAGAGTTTTCAATGTCCAATTACATTCAGGTGTGTTGGACCAGGAACACAACTAAATGCTGTAGTAAGCAATGTGACAACTAGGGTGGCCATTTCCACAACACCAGAAACAAGGACTTTTTCATGACTGAACAAAGATAAAAACTAAAATATAATATCAAACCGATTACATAGTATGACTGCTGTACTCACCAAAGATGGGAAGGTCTACTCCATATTTTTGGCCTTTCCTGGCTGCTTCCAATAGTTTTTTGTTTGAGAGAAATTTCCTATACATGTATGTGCACTCCACTCTAAAGTTGACACAAATTTGCAGCTCTTCCTTCACACTTTCCACATCAAGACGATTTCTCTTATTTTTCCATGCTAAGGTCATCCTGGAAACTGTGCGTTCTGTGTGTGCATTGCTGTATGTAATGGAGAAGATGTAGGCGCTGATGTTCTTCAGGTTCACCAGTTGGACATCTGCTTAGGAAAACAGCTTCCGCTACCGTTCCTCGTTCTGACAACCTTCCATTTCTGGGGAGCTGAGAAAAGCTTCAACCATGCCATATTCCTAAGAAGGTCCATCCATATCAATATTATTCAGTTTGCAGGCCTGGACTGTATCACTGTACTCTTCATGCTGACATTTTGCTGTGAAAGCTGTTCTCAGAGAAGTCATACCTTTCACTCACATACACTACTCACAATAAGTTAGGGATATTGTTATTTATGGATAACAATAGAGTTATTCCTATTTGGTCTGAATTTTAATGAAATAAGTAAAAGTATCCTTTTATATTACTAAAAATGTATGAGAAGAAACACCATTTTCATTAGTGTAATATTTATTACCCCACAAATGTAGACAATAATAAGGACAGCTCCAAATAACACAAATTGTAAATGTCAGTAGCGGGTGTTTCCACCATTTGCCGCAATGACAGCTTGACAGCGACATCTCATGCTCCTCACTAGCCTCATGATGTTGTCCTAAGGCAATGCCTTCCACTCTTACACAAGTGCTACTCACAGTTCTGCCAGGTCATGTGGGGGTGGGCTACAATCATCCAGTCTCTGCTTCAGCTGGTCCCAAACGTGCTCGATGGGGTTCAGGTCAGGGAACATTGCTGGCCATATGATATGAGGCACTCCGACTTTGTGAAGTCGAGCTGTGACAATTCTGGCATGATGTGGTGGAACATTATCATCCATGAACAGAACGTTTGGGGTGTGCTGGCATAATTGGGGGATAATGATGGGTTCTATGATGTCTCTGAGCTAAGAACGTGCAGTGACTGAGCCATCTACAATAACCAAATCGGTTTTGCGCTGAGTGGTGATGCATGCCCAGACTGTTACACCTTCTCCATCAAAGCTAATCCTGGGGTCCATGTTGACCTCAGCGTATCGCTCACCTTGCCTTCTCCAGCAACACTGACAACCATCTTTTCTGTGCACGGTGACCCGACACTCGTCAGTGAACAGGACGGTAGACCACTGCTGCATTGTCCAGGTCACATGGTTTTGTGCCCACTGCAAACATTCACAGCGGTGTCTTGGTGTCAGTGGAGTAACCTGCAACGGTCGTCTGGCTTTCAAGTCAAAGCGATGGAGTCGGTTGCAAATGATTTGTCTGGAAACCCTAGTACCCTTCATATCTTGGAAATGGACCTGCAACTGTGTGGCAGATGCATGATGATGTCTGAGTGCATAGGTCCTTAGGTACTGGTCATTGTTGGGGTCTGCAACTCGTTGGGGCTCCACTCCTGGGCCTGTCGCGAACTCTGCAAGTAGTTCTGTGTCTTGATGCAAGTCTGCTGATGACACTTTGAGACACACCAAGTTCATGTGCAACATCTGACTTCCTGCTACTGACCCGAAGGCACGCTATGGCCTGGTGGCACTGCTGTCCATTAAGTGACGTTGTGTGTTCATGGCTGTTTGAAGGATGAAGTTGGAATGACTTGCTGACAATACCAGCTTTTTAAACCCACAGAATGGTGAAATTGATGCCACATTGAAAAGGGTTGTCTTTAGTATTTTTTGGTGTTGGCCCCAATATGTAAGAGACCATTACATGGAAAACACAAATTGAGGTGTGTCTATCACCCTTATACAATTGCCTCCCTATCCCAAAATTCTCTCAAGTGAAACAAACACCATATGTTTGACATCCACTGAGTCTCTCACAATATCCCTAACTTATTGTGAGTAGTGTACTTCTTTGCTCTTTCATAGAACTCAATGAAATCAGTCTCACATTTGTTCGCAATATCAGGAGTTAACTGTTTGAATCTGCTGTTCACAAAAAAAACGTCTTGGCCTGTTCTCAAGTTTCACTTTAAACTCAGTCATCACTTTAAACACTGTATGCTGAATGATTTGGCCTCAAGTCCTTCAATGCAGTCTGAAAATACCTTCAGAATGTGACTGAGGAAGAGGATGTACATCTCAGACACTTCAGTTCTGTCTTATGCAAAGCACTTCCACAAAATCTTTGGACCTTCTTCATCACTGAAGCTCTGGAAATAGCTTGTCAGGGGCTTCCAACACTTCAGCATTCGGTCGATAGATGGCAACAGAGACAGCCACCTTGTAATGATATGGCACAGCCGGTTGCCCTCATCAGCCTCTACAAACTCGCAAAAACTCCCTCAGCTGTGCTGTTCTACTGGCTGAGATGCTAAAATGGCAATAATCCTTCAAAACAGAGTTTTCAAAGTCCAGATCCAAATTGCAAGCCGCATATCTTATGGCATTGTGCAAAACATGTGCTAAACAGTTTGCAGCAAGCACGTTATTTTGAGCTAGTTTAAACTAGTTTTAACTAATAAACAATGTTGTGTTTTCCATAATTAACGCTGGCATTGTCTGCTGTATTTGCTGATAGCTTTGCAAATCCAGACCAGACATCTCGAGTTTTGCCATGTGTTGTAGCTTCCGATGTCTCATTACTATCACTGTAAAAATCAAGATGGTTGTTTTGGCAAACAAAAATACACTTTATGCTCATTTAAGAATACCCAAATTATTATTGTTGGGTGGAAAGACCTGAGATTTTTGAGTTGCAAAACAACTACTTGGCCCCACCTCTAAATCAAATCAAATCAAATCAAACTTTATTTATAAAGCGCTTTTCATACAAGAAGTTGCATCACAAAGTGCTTTACAGATTAAAATGACCCCACATAAAACCACCTTCCCTTCCCTTCCCTCCCCTACAGATTTAAAAGCATGGTCACAGTTATACCCCCCTCCCCCCAACCCGTCTCCCATGCACACACACAGTTAAAAGAAGAAGTAAAAAAGGACATTGGGCCGAGTGTAGATGAACCATGCAAGGATACGCCATCAGAGGAGCCATCTGCCCCAGCAGCGGTAGACTACCAGCAGCAGCCGAGGCATAGACACAGGGCGCCCTGTGGAGGCAAGGCCAAGACCCCCACCTCCACCCAAGCTCCACCTGGAGAGCACCCAGGGAGCCACAGCCGACCACCGCTCCCAGGGCAGAGGGCTCCCACAGAGGAAACACTGGAACGGGGATTAAGATAAATTAAAGTATAAAAAGAAACAGTAAATTAATGTGCTAAGATTAAATAGTAAAACTGATAAAAATATAATCATATAGAACATGCAGAGCAATTAAACAGTAATAAATAATAATCAGTTAAAAGCTAAGCTAAAAAGGTGAGTCTTGACCCTGCTCTTAAAAACATGAACGTTCTCTGCAGCCCTGAGGTCCTCTGGCAGCCTGTTCCAGAGGTGAGGGCCATAAAACTGGAAAGACGCCTCGCCATGCTTGTGTGTCCTGACTTTTGGGGTGCCAAGGAGACGGCTGCCAGAGGAGCGCAGATACCGCGAAGGTTTATATGGTAAAAGCAGTTCAGAGAGATAAGAAGGCCCAAGACCATTAAGACACTTAAAAACCATTAAAAGAACCTTAAAGTCGAGCCTGAAATGTACGGGGAGCCAATGCAATGATTTTAAGACCGGTGTAATGTGCTCCCGCCTCATGGTCTTTGTCAGGACACATGATGTTGAATTTTGTAGTAGTTGTAAACCTGATATACTCTTTTTGGGAAGACCAGAAAGGAGGGAATTACAGTAATCAATTCTACTGGAGATAAAAGCATGCATCAGTGTCTCCATATTGGCCCGAGAGAAAATGGGGCGGACTCTGGCGATGTTCTTTAGTTGATAAAAACCTATTGTAGTAATATTTTTTATGTGAGGAATAAAAGTCAGCTCAGAGTCAAAAATCACGCCCAGGTTCTTCACTTGTAAAGAGGGATTAAAAGACAGTGATTGTAGTTTTGGTAAAAGTTTCTCTCTCTGAGCCTCAGGACCGATGACTAAAACTTCAGTTTTGTCCTGGTTGAGCTGGAGAAAGTTTTCTGCCATCCAGGATTTAATGTCTAAAATGCAGTTAAAATGTGCATCCATTGGCCGTGTGTCATCGGGAGACATGGAGATGTACAGCTGTGTATCATCAGCATAACTGTGAAAGTTTACTCCATGTCTCCTGATGACACTGCCAAGAGGGAGCATATACAGGTTAAAAAGCACTGGGCCTAAAATCGAACCCTGGGGCACACCACATGTAATCCTATGGACCCTAGAGGAGCAGGTATCTAAACTTACCATAAAAGTCCTGTCTGTAAGATAGGATGTAAACCATTTGTGAACATCACCAGAGAGGCCGATCTGTTTTAAACGGGTTAAAAGAATAGTGTGGTCTACTGTATCAAAGGCAGCACTTAGATCCAGTAGAACCAACACTGTCACCTTCTGAGCGTCATAATTTATTCTAAAATAATTTAAAATCTTTAGAAGAGCCGTCTCTGTGCTGTGGTTCATCCTAAAACCAGACTGAAATTTCTCCAGGACATTGTGCTCATTAATAAAATCATTAAGTTGAATTAAAACAAGCTTTTCTAAAACCTTGCTTAAAAATGGTAAGTTAGATACTGGTCTAAAATTATTAAAATCATTAAAATCTAAATTGCTCTTCTTCAGGAGGGGCTTCACTACCGCCCCTTTAAAGGCGGCAGGAAAGACCCCTGTCTGAAGGGAGCAATTCATCATGGTTAAAATCTCATCTCTAAAAGATTCATAAAATGGCTTAAAAAATGAAGTGGGAATCGGATCCAAAACACATGTGGTGGGCCTCACTGAGGAGAAAACTTTATCAAGAGTCCCAGCTTCTACCAGGACAAAACTGTCCAGCGTTTCCTCTGGTAGAGACACACACTCAGATTTGTCTAAATTCATGTGACTTTGAGAAGATAAAATATTACATCTGATCGTGTCTACCTTCCCTCTGAAGTGGTCTGCGAACTCCTCACAAAGATTGTTTGAGGGTTTTTTTCTGAAATGCATTAGTAGTACAGTTAAAAATGTCTATCAATAGTGGAAAAAAGAATTTTAGGATTATTTTTATTGTCTGATATGATTTTTGCAAAGTAAGCATTTCTTGAATTTCTTACAGCATTCTTACAGCATTATTATATTATGTGTATAATTGATGGTTTATCGTGGTTTTATTTTTTCTCAATTTTCTCTCTGCCGCCCTGCAGTCCCTCTTTAGTTTTTTAAGATTGTTATTTCTCCATGGCGCTGCAAGTTCTGAATGTGAGCGTTTCACTCTAAGTGGAGCCAGCAGGTCAAGAGCGGACTGAAGTCTTCTGTTAAAATCACTGGCGATAAAATCACAGGGGGCATGTAAGGGAGTAGGAGGAAACTTTTGGAAAACTTCTAGAAAACCTGCAGCCACTTCAGGGGTTAGATGGCGCTTTCTGACAGTTCTCACAGAGGTCTCCTGCTGGATGAAACTGGTGATGTTAAAAAACACACAGTAATGGTCAGAGACAGCCAAGTCAACAACAGAGGACACACGGGTGGACAGGCCATGCGTGATGACCAAGTCCAGGGTGTGTCCTCTGTTGTGAGTTGGCTGCATGACATGCTGACTAAAATCCATATAATTCAAAATATTTAAAAATTCTGTTGATAAAGGGTCTAAAAGGTTATCAATGTGTAGATTAAAATCACCAGCTAAAATTATCCTTTCAAAGGAGTTGTACAAAATTGATAAAAACTCTGAAAATCCTTGAATAAAAAGTGCACTCTTTTTAGGAGGCCTATAAACTGTGACATATAAAATCTGAGGAGTGCTAAAAACAGTTGCATTATATTCAAAAGTACTAAAATTATCAAATAAAACAGGTTTGGCAGAAAGCGTTGATGAACTAATAAAAGCAGTTCCGCCTCCCCTTTTGCAACCCCTCGTGGAATAAGTGAAGTTAAAATTTGGTGGGGAGGCCTCTGTAAGAACAACAGGGGCATCTGTACTCAGCCATGTTTCTGTTAAAAATAAACAATGTTTTTTATGATCTAAAATTAGGTCATTTATTATAAAAGTTTAATTCAGCAAAGAGCGAACATTTAAAAGTGCCATATTAATAGTGGTTGGATATGGAGTGACTGTATGATTTACTGGGGGTAGGACTTTTGGTAACTGTTTGAGATTATTAGAGTTGCATTTGCTACGTTTTTTATTATTTGTCCGCTCTCTGCTGATAACGGGTATAGATGATTTAGGGCAAGGTCCAAGTCCGATATGTGAATTACTGTTAATATCAGAACTGAGTTCGTAGGAGCAGGGACCAGCTGCACATCAGGATGTGGCAGAAGGGGCAGAGAGGGCAGGTGCAGCTGGGGCTAGTGTGGTAGACAGGGGGGGGCGAGGGCATGCCAGGCTCATTGCCAGCATGCGGGAACCCTGTCTATTAAGATGTAGTCCATCTGGACCAAACAATTGACTCCTGCCCCAGAAAATGTTAAAATTGTCTATAAAACCAATATTGTGCATCACGGTGGCAGAGGAAAGCCAGGTGTTAAGAGATAAAAGTCTGCTAAAACGACCAATATCGCTGCCAACAGTGGGGGTGGGGCCAGAAATAAAAACAGACACATGTGTGTATTTTAAAAGAGTTCAGCAGTCTGAACTCCAGTTTCAGGAGTTCAGACTGCTGTTTACGAATGCCGTTGGTTCCAGCGTGAATAATAACTCTACTCACAGATGGGTGATGTTGGATATGGTCCAGGATCTGTTCAGTAATATCCTTTACACAGTGTGACCATTCCTCTCATCCTTACATTCCTGATAATAGAGTCTCCAATGATGAGCGTGGTGGGCGGCTGGTCTACAAGTGGATGCTGGGCAGAGGATCGTTCACGGTGCAGGACCTGCTGGATGTAAGGCGGATTAGCTTCCCCAGGACTGCAGCAATGTGTAGTCGGCGCCGAGGGCTCGTTCTGTGGGTTCGGGGTGTAGTTGAGCGCTCCTCGGCGAGTCCTGGGTTTAGCGCGACGTGGAGGGCTGCGGGAGTCCAGCTGCTGGGAGGGGATGGGCGGCAGTCCTGCAGAGCTGCGGTGTTTCAGGGCGGCCGGAGGGACAGTCAGAGGAGGGAAGTCGTGCTCCAGGGCAACAAAGCGGTTTGACAATGGTAGGCCGGGTGAAGGAGAGCGGTGGGGGGTCCCGGAGCAGCCGCCACCGCTCTCCTTCACCCGGCCTACCATTGTCCATGGCCTGGCCCGACCATGGACCAGGCACCCTGAAGCACCGGTGTTGAGCTGATGGGGGCGTTTGGCTTAGCCCCCAGATGGAACCAGCGGTCCTCCTCTGCAGTTGTTGTTGCTCCTCTGGCGTTCAGCAGTCCGAGTCCAGCGATGGATTCCTCCTCCGCAGCTTCACCGGGCTGGCAGGGAATTGTGTCCGCCAGCTGAGCACTGTTGGCGGCGGCGAAAGTCCGGCCGAAGATGATGTCGACGTTGCGCTCGTGGTCCTGGATTTGATGGAGCATGGAGATCCTCTGCTCCAGCTCTAGAACTTTCTCTGTTAATTTAAAACAGCCATCACATCCGGGGGTGCCGGTGAGTGAAGGCATGACGAAATAAAAAGTAGTCCGTGCTCAGATTAAAAACGCCCCCGATAAAAACAAGTTGCTAAAAGTCAGTGGTGTTAAAATCGGTTAAAACCAGTCACCAAAAACTATTTAAAACCAGTTAAAACCGTGTTTGTTAGGGAGCCGAAGTTGGCAAGTCTCTCTTGCCAACTTCGGCATGCGCACCAGCCTTCTAAGTATAAGTACACATATCAATGGCCACTGTTATAGAAGAAAATATCTCTTCCTTCCATAAGGATGAGGATGGAGTCTGGATTGGCGTTTCTCATATTTTATTACGGCCACTCTTGTACATGAGCCCGTCTGGGCCAACACTTGCACTCTCTCACACCCAAGATCATGTCTGCCCGCCTGCAAGCAGCTTCTGCCTTCAGTCTAAAGTTATGTCTTCATTGCAAGGTTAACCAAAACACTTCTCAAAGTTGAGGATTTCTGGAGTTAGATTAGAGTAGGTGAAAGGCCTCTTCATTGACCCTAATAATTATGCCATATTCCCTAGATTCCCTTACTAATATGTAATTAATCAATTAATTGACATAACCTTGAAATATTGCTGTAACGTTCCCTTCTTTTTCTTTCACTACAGTAATGCCCAACACATGCAGAAGTATTTCAAGATGTTGAGGCAAATTCCAATGGGTGCGAAGAGAACCAACAAAAGAAAGACAATGATCGATTTAGATGACCTTGTTGAGACATCCCTTTTTGTCAGAATGGAAAATCTGACAATGGGTATACGCCATTCTTAGTTTTCTTTTGTTCACCACTTCATTCATTTTAGTGGGGAAAGATTTTGACGACCTCCTGCCCCCAAAGACAGCCACACTCTTCTCATCATCTGTCAGGACTCTAGAAGAAAGTACCCAACAGATAGAGATGTTATGTAGGCTCTTTTACCACATCTCCATTAGATATTAAATAAATATTAAATTAAATTAATATGCTTCCCTTGTAGCTGCTCCATGGCATGACCCCCAAGGTCCACCTCTGGTCCTCCTCAGCCTCTGGTTCACCACGGAAGGGCAAGGATCACCAATCAGGAAGGCCCTGATGTGATCTCCAGCCGAGTTATTAAGTGTTAGAGCATGTTAGTTCCAACATATGTGAGCTAATTCAATGTATTGGTTGGTTGATTATAAGTAAGTTGCATGCGGATCGCGCACACAGACCGCTCCGTGTCTTCCTGTTTACAGTCACCATATTGTGAGAGAGCATCAGTCATGCAGAAGTTGCTCACTTCCAAAATGTCTTTAGCAAAAATACGGGTGGTTCTCAATAGTGCTTGCTGCTTACTTCTTTGACTCGCTGTGTCGCCAAAGGTGATGCGCATGCACAACTGCTGCTGATCAATATTCAATTTCCTCCTATTGCAACTAAACTTTAACCAATACCCTTATATTACCATAGGTGAGTTTGATGGTTACTTTCCAGCAGAAGGAGGATACACTTTCTACCACAGATTTGTTGACCCCTTACCCTGATCCTAAACCCAGCTCATGTTGTCCTCACCCATGGTGCTTACATTATATTTGTTGGAAACCCATTTTCTACAAATGAACTGAACAGACTTTTTGGACGACTGAAAGCCATTTTTCCTAGATGGACTGAGCAGACCACATTTCCAAGCAATCCCAGCGGTGACCCCCAACACACTCCTATTGGTCCATTGCCAGCGATGATGACATCAATGATGACATCACAGCCAACGGGCTATAAGAGTGGTAGTGGCAGCCATTTCAAATTTGTTCTCAGCACAGGTTCTTAGCAGAAACTCCTGCTATACAGAGGCAAGGCAAGGCAATTTTATTTGTATAGCACACTTTCAACAACAGGGTGAACTGTTTGACCCTCGGTTGAAACCAAAAAGATTTCGAACTGCACAGCCAAACTTGTCCCTATGTAAATCGAATATGCAGTCCTAAGCTCAATTTCCTCCAGTGATATCACGTTTCCATGTTCTTGTAATGAGCTGCAGAACTTTCTAATGTATAAGGAAGGTTCATTAGTCTATACCATCAGTTTCAGTCTTGCTGTGAAGGAAGAAACACAATCAACATTTTTACTTCGGAATGATAAAATTAATATCTCTCTTGCAGTTACATGTTCAAGATCAATGATAATAATTCATCCTCCAGGATTAATCAGCAGCCTGAGAGAATGCCAGCCCATGGGTTTTCTGTGCGGAAACTGAACTACATCCACTCTTGTTCTTTCCTTAAGTTTTTCTTACTTTGCCAGCACAAAATACCATACTGGTTGTTGCAGTCATAGCATAAGGACATGTCTCAATCCAACTGGAAAGATGTAACAAGAGCAATACCTTTCTTGGAGTGCTACCACTATATTGCGGCGGTGATAAGGTTGTAGCCTTGATGACAGACTGACCTGTCCTGCTTCAAATTATGAAAGACCACATGACACTGGTCATCTGGTCATTCATAATGACACATGCCCTATATCAGATATCCTGTCAACATGCCTACATGTCCACAGTTATAACAAAAAGCATAATATCGTAGAGCCTTCTCAGAATGGAACGTCTGTGGAAAGCACTGAGTGAAAGCAATGAATGTTTAGCAATAGTTTGCAAAACACTGACAAAATTTTACATAATACATTTAAAGATATACTTGTAAAAATAATGTGAAATATCAAACAATGTAAACTGATTTCCATGTCATTTATGATAAAAGAATAATCAGGGGGGAAAAATGCAACGCTTAGAAATGCAAAAAATCAACTTCATGCGAAAAGTTAAAGGTGCTCTGCATCCACACTGCAGCCGGTATGAATCAGGCGTCAGAGATGGGATGAGGAGCTCTATCATCCTGGGAGAGCACCTACTGCTTGTCTGATTTAGAGGAATCAATTAAAGTGGTTCGGGCATCTGATCAGGATGCCCCCTGGTCACGTCCCTTTGGAGGTTTTCCGTTGTATTTTTTAGGTGCCAACTTTAAATATGTCATGGAGAAAAAGCTGAAGCATTTCCGCTTAACATTTTTTACTTAATTTATTTAACTTAAATAATTGAAGATTTTGTCTTCTAATGTGCTAAAACAGTAACAGAAGATAAAACTTAAAATTTAGTTTATTATATTAAACTTAGTGCTGAACTATAAACATTAATCCAGTCATTTTTACCTGGCTAAATTGGTCTGGTCTGAGTTCAGACCTACTGTAGTTCCTGCTAAGGATGAACAGGCACAACACTGTCAATCAGGGTCACCTCTTCAACTTAATCTGTACAGGCACAGCCACACTGCTATAAGAACCCTCAGTGCAAGGCTTATCATCACAATAATTTGTTGACTTTGTAAGAATTATATAAAATATTTGTGTATTCTATTCAAATGTGTTTTACTTGGTTATTTTATAACACAAGGTGTTTCTTACTTTTGAGCTGTTCTACAAAGAAACAACATAAAGGAATACCATGAGCAGAAAGTATCCTTAGAACGTCTAACATAGTGGTGGAACATAATTAGCACCTCTACAAGTTTTAGAATCCAAGAAAATAGGCTTTCCAGGAGGACAGAGTTAAACCGACATAAAAACTAAAGCTCCACAGTAGACAATAACACATATAATGAGAAAATACATTTTGCATTTACACGACCCCTAATCACAGAGAACTTTCACTAAATAATTCAACCCTCATTAGTTTTATTTTTCCTCCAACTATCCAGACTTTCTTGTAAACCTTTAAAGTTGTATTTATAAACGGTTGTGTGGGCTTTCTGAAAGTCCTTCGAAGTATAGGTAAATTATAGACAAAGGGCGGGTGTGATGATTTGCAAATGACAATCAGGTCTTACAGGTAAAACAGAGGCTCTAGGGAAAAGGATAAAAAAACAATACGGAACAATAGGGAAGTAATGAAATGCAAAATTCAAAGAATGGGACCTAGATGAAGACAGTAATGTTTTAAATGAACTTAAGTATTGTTTTTTATACGTTAAAACAAAGATCAATCCTAATAAACTTCTTTATACTTTTTATGAAAATTTCAGCCTGATCAGCTACTGAACTTCTTTATCCCAGAAAATAAAATAAACAAATAACTAAATTGCAGCTATTCCACTTGTTAATTAAAATAACCTCTGTGAATCAATGAGTAATGTTAATTCGCATTATGCAGAGCCTTAACAAAGGAATCTGACTTTGTGCTTTTAGGGCAGGTTGAGATTTCTGGGTTACAGGATCCACTGAGCTTCAGAGGATTTTTTTTTTTCTTTGTTCTGCACGAGTCAGCATTGGCCTGAATTCCAACAATATCACCCTGTAGGATATAATACCAGCTGGTGCAGTGGGAGATATTCCCGCTGTATGATATTGCACAGCGAAAAAGTGACCGGGCTCAAACACCTGTATTCGATTTCTCATCTGAACTCGGCGGAGAGCTCTAAGCCTTGTTCTCGCTGGCACTAATCCTCACTAGAAAACAGCTTTCAGAGGATTAGCATCAAGGGGGGGCCGAAAGGCGCTCCTTGGCGAACACAGCATTGCTTTCCTTCTTTTTCCTCTTGTTTGCAGCCTCTGTAACATAACCTCACAGCTATGAAAATCTGACCTTCGGCTCTTCTTCCTCCCCTGTCGAACCGATAGAGCTCCCCATTGACTTTCACTTAAAACTCCCATCAGCTTCCTTCCCCTTCACACTGACCGGATGACTTAACCATGTAATTTTTATCCAGAGGAAAAAGGCAGTACAGATCCAGTGCATCAGGCTGCTGAATGTTGTACTGAAACCCCCAAAAGCTCAGAGTAAAGATGTGTAAAGTTCAAGAAAAAAATAAAGATGGAAAACTAAACATGAATTTCAGCTGCAGGTGATGCAGGGATGCATATCGGAATAGCACCTTGGCTGTGAAGAAACCCAGATAACGACATGACCGCTCAAGGCCGCTCACAGATGCTGGAAGAAGATGTTGTGAGACGATGGAGTGTTTTTTGTAAGCTTACAACTGTTTTCTGAACAAAGAGGATTTTTTTGCATGTTAATGGGAGAAAGCTGCTGCAAGCCACAGCTCCTGTAGCGAACAGAGTCAACAACTTGGTAAATGTAACTTTCTCCTCCAATTTCTTCTTATGTTTTTTTCCTGCCCTCCCCCTCCAAACATCTGCAAATATTCTGCCCTAATAATTAGCTTTGATTTTGTTTCTCCCTGCACAAACAGCAAGCCATTCAGTTAAGAGCACTGAGAGATGAAAGCAAGTGCATCCGGGCACGGATCAAATAAAAAAGAAAAGAAAAAAAAGGTTATTTCCCTCCCTTCAGCTTCCAAAATCCTGCTGGTTGTGACAGAGTTGTAAATACCCAAGATAAAAGACGGTTCTGCTGGCTCCTACTTAACATTCCCATTTGACTCCCCCACAATGGCTGCTTTTGTGTGCTCTCATGTACAGATACAAATAAAAAAATTCCTTCGCCTCTGGTACTTTGCGGAACATTATTCAATCACAGACGGAAAAGCGAACCCAAAGTGAGCTCGGTGATCTGTCGACCAAAGCAAGCGATGGTTTGGGAATTCTCCGATCTAAGAGCTGAAAGAAAGCTTTGGTTCAGAGAACAATGGATGAATCGTGACAACAGGACTCAGTTTTGATAGCAAACACTGCGTTTAAGGAGCTGCAGGAGGCCCATTAGCGAGGCAATAGCCTGATCGGATTTTTTTTTATGGGACGCTTCTGATCGTGTTTTGAACTCCTCTTCTACCAACATAGAACTAAAATGATTGTGCATTAATTTAGTCATTGATGACCATGTATCTGAATGGTGAAATCACGTGACCGAGGTAATTGGTTCATTCAGCAGCGCTTTGAATCTCGAGGCGCACTGTGGTGTGGTCAGCGTCTATAGTGAGTTAGTGAGCTATTGAGCTAGTCAGTCAATCAGTTAGTTAATAGAAAATCTTACTTATAGCCTTCTGAGGTCAGATCTAGGCCTTATTTTCTTTTACATTTGGGAGTTGGTTAAAAGTCCGGGTGTTTGTTTGTATACGTTTACTGTAAATGATGCACTCCTGTTTGATGTGGGCACTTTATATACACCAACAATCCAACACTCTTTTACAGATTGAGCCTCCAAGAAAAAGGAAGTCTTCCCAGAGTGGGAATATTTTCAGTTGATCGCTCATAAAAAGGTGTGAAAGTGTGAATAAATTAAAGGATACACTATAGCCTGGGCCTATAGCTCCACATCAAAGCAAAAAACACCAAAGTAACAATTTTCTAACATTTTGATGTGCTTGTTTGGGGTCATGTTTTTAGCAGATGTGTGGTTATTACAGAGATGTGGTTTTCATTGAGTTCTGTTTGACATTATGTCACCTTTAGCTGAAGTAGATTTCCTTTAAAATAAGAGTGCTCCATTGACTTTGCAGCAATGATATTTTACCTTACATAGCTCAGTCTAAGCCCCGCCTTACAGCCTGATGGTGATAAGAGCCTGCTGGTATTACAAGGCAAGGCAAGGCAAGGCATTTTATTTGTATAGCACACTTTCAACAGCAGGGTAATTCAAGGTGCTTTACATGATTTGGTGATTACAGGATCCCCTGCCTCCCCTTCCAACTCCAGCAACGCGCGATTCAGTGCAAAAAATACTGTGAAGAACTCAAAGATGAAGGAGATCAGAAGGTTGAAAGTTGAAACTAAAATAAATAATCGAGTAATATCTACGTTTTTCATGAAAGTACACTGATCAGTATTGATAGGGAACAACTTCATAGCATCACACCAATTTGCATTTTGCTGAAAGTCCTTGATCCATTGCCAGTAGCAGAATTAAGCGCTGATATTTACTGTGTTTCTTCTCTTTATACCTTTGGTATTTATCATTACATACAGCAGGAGATAGCTTGCGCAGGCTAGAATGGACAAGCATGAACGCAGTTTCAGCTAAAATGATTTTGTGTTGCTACAACTGGGGCCAATGCCTCTGTTGCAACAAAATCTGTGCCCATCAGAATCTATGACTGCAGGGAACACAAAATTATGTCCGCCTGAAATATTCTCCCCCTCCCTGTGCTTACAGCAGCCAGAGTTAAATAAAATTCAATGATCATAAGATGTTGGCATTCCAGAGTGCTGTTGACTCTGTAAAACTGAAATAATCAGTCATATTCTGATTGTTTTCAGAAAATGTTATCATACTTGATATTAGATCTTATTACTCAGAACAAACTTTCTGACATTTCAGAGTATGAAAACTAGGTATAATTTCAACTCTGACATATAAACGCAATGGGTTATGGGGTGCTGTTTGTAAAGCTAGACAGTCAAAAATTAACGGTAGTAATTTGACTTAATTTAGTTTGCAAACTAATGTGTAGTTTGTAAACTAAATATTTAGCTGGCTCATTAAATATTTAGTTATAAATTGTGACACACACACACACACGTGAATTAATAACATGGTGAAAACATGACTTACAAAATTATCCCCCATTTTTTTCTCTTATGACAGGTTAAAATAACTTAAATTATTGCTGTTAACTTTTGACTGGGTAACTTTAAAAACCGCACTCCATAGAGGGTTACTTTTGTGATACCTATCAAAATGTGACCATGACACCTGAACAGAAAAGAGATTCAAACTCATAGCAAACTGAAAAATCTCATATCTGCCTTTTCTCTTTCTGTTGAAGAAGAAAAAAACATTTTAAACATTAATATACTGGATATTCTTTTGTGACACTCTCAATTAAGTTGCATTTAGGTCACACATTCTTGTACCGGTGATCATAATCCGTGATCTGTTACATTTTAGGCTAATTTCAGATGTCAGCAAAACAAACGTGAGCACAGTGCTATAAAGTAAACTTTTCTGTCAGAATTAAGCCACATTCATTTCAAAAGCTTTATCGTTTAGGTTAAATGCATTAGTTTAATTTATGTATTTTGGAAGATTGACTGCTGATTCCAATTTTTCCAGTTCCTTCATAGCTATCACTTTCCCAGAATGCAATGCATCACTGGTATTCATTAACATATATCCAGTCTTTATAATGTTTATACGTTTATTTTGTTTTCTTTTTTAGATTTTCTTGAAATTCTTCCAGGAGGACCAACTCATGGACATCCCTCAGGAACCAACCACTTTTAACTTCGAAGCTTTCTGGGGAAACCTTTCATCAATGAAGAACAAAGTAAGATATGTTTTCAACACACACACACTGACACCTTCAACTCGAAAACTATGACATATTTAGGAGCGTGATTACACCTTTTTGGTTCATTGTTTTCAAGGTATCCTGAGATTTCAAAGACTGTTTGAGGTTGCAAAGCTAGTTTTAGCTGTTCCACTCTCAAATGCACATGCAGAGCTTTCTCCATGGCGGGACTAAACTAGACTAAAACAAGGAACTCCTCCGCTCTGGATGGGACGCTGTCCTCAGTCATGACAGCAAAAATGGCTGACATTGAGCCACAGTGCTTCAAATGGGAGGTGCCTGTGTCTGTCATCAAGGCATCTATTTCTACAAACACACAACACTAAACCAACTGAAATTCACACACTGCATTGAAACGCACTTAAAAACTGAATTCTGCTGTTTAAAGGGCCCTTTTGGGTCCAACATAAGTGTCTTTTTGTTGGAATATTTGAATGAAAAACAAATATTTTTAGTGTTTAACAAATTTTGTCTTTATTTGATTAACCAGTTATCATTTTAATTGGTTATTTGTAGCACATAGGATGTAAAATGAGAAATTTTTGTTAATACCAAAAACAGTTGGGAGAACAGAATGAGGTTGGCAGCCAAAAACTTAAATAATCTGTTTCGTCAACCTCAACGATCTCACTCCGAACTTTTTATTAAACTTGAGAGGTCTGTATTAACAGGTAGGTCACGGAGGAGAATGCACAACTTGAAACACTGGAGATCACACAGAAGACTTGAGCTTTACCCAGACGTTATAGCACTGAAGATGTGACAGCCAGCTCCTTATATCCTGTGATGAGCTTCAATGAGCTGCCCCTGGCTTGATGGATACTGTAGGACCTACAGTGTAGGTCCTCAGCTCACCCAGGACCTCTGGTGGAAGTCTCCAGAAACGTGGAGAAACAAGCAGGAAGACAGACAGAAACAAATACAGACAAACACCCCAGACTCCTAACACATTTGTTTGGAGTTACCTTTGAGTAAGTGATTAATAATTTCTGAAATGTCATATGTTTTAATCTGTCATATGTTATGTGTTTCTAATGTTGAGTTTTATGCTTTTACTGCAGCTTTTATTTCATTTTATCCCCCAATGATGTAAAGTCCCTTGAATTATCTTGTTGTTAAAAGTGTGCTATAAAAATAAAGTTGCCTTGCGTTGCCTTGCCTTTGGAGACAAATAGATGCTTTACTGATGCAATATTGTTACAGTCTGGCCAGAGTAAATCTGCTGTTGAAATTATAACTAAGAGGCCCCTAAATAAAACCAGAGTTGTAAAAAAGCACAATTATCCCGTAACACACAGTGATTAGAGTAATATTATTCCCTGTTGATCTTTTGGCGGTTCTGCCTCGGCTCCTGTGTTCATGTTACAGCTGGTTGCCAATCCTAAATTTAAGCTGCTTGCAGAGTGTAAGAGTTAAACCCATCAGAGTGTAAAATGAAAATGTGACGAAGCATCTTGCACTCCAACCTCGCTCGCTTGCGGTGTAACCTGAACTGTGTATGAATGTGAAATGAGTCTCGGGTGTTAAGTGAGCCCATGGACACGGGCCTGGAGCTTCTATCTGGGTGGGATGAGTGACAGGAGGAGCATAACGGGATAGAAAAAGAAGATCCTAAATGTCTGTAAACAAAACTTAAATACGCAAATTAAATTAAAGAAATTAAAACAAACCAAGGGTCAATGCTGATCAGTCAGAAGGCTAGTCTTAATCCTGGTCTTCTTCCACTGCGTTTTCTGTGATAGGATCTGAAGCACCGGTCAATTTATGTAGGCTATTATTTAAGAGTTTTTAGACCAACCCATAACAAAATTGTGCACTTTACCTTTAACAGCAGATAAAACGTTTTCTTACTTATTGTGTCCTGTTTGCAACCATACAAGCCTTTAATTGCTACTTTAAGCATTGTATGACATCTAAGCTTTTTAAACTATCATGCTGTTAGAATAAGTGGAGTTTGTGCCCCATAAACCACGAAGCATAAAAAAATACTCCTGGGACACTGTGATGTTAAAACGATGAAGTCAAACGTGTTCAGATAAAAGGTGTCAAAACCATAATATTTTTTTATTGATCTGCCATAAAACAGTATGTTTTCAGAACGTACATGGATAAAAAACATGGTAATATTACCAATATATTTAAAAGCTGCCACATCGCTGTTATTTTAATCCGTTTTCTCATCATTATCAGTTTTGAATGGTGCGTGGCAGGCAATGCAATTTTTGGCAGGCATGCATTTCTCGGCATAACACCTTTTTGTATATGTGATAATCTGTGGACCCGACCCGTTCATTTCAAACCCGCGATCGGTCTGTGTACGCAGCTACGCGCTCCAATGCCTCTGTAGCTCTCCATGGTGCTATCACCGGAGCTCGAATAGCGATATTGGGGTGTCCAGGTCTGAGATGATGCTCAAAGCTGTAATTGGAATCTTTTTTTGATTGATTCCGTTAATTGAACTCTTTGCGTAAAGTAAAAAATGTCTGTGGGTCTGCACCAAGTGATAAAGGGGTGAATTGTAACCTTTAATTTTAGGATGGTCTCAAAAACAATCGAAGACGGAAAAAAACGCGACCCTTGATTGGATGGTAATTATATTACAATGCATTTTCCCCTTTTATTTCTCTGTAATGTTGCACAGCTGACATTTATTTGATGCAGAGATTGTTGTCCTGAAACAAAATATCGTCCACAGTCCCTAGCTTTAACTATGCTCTCCGTTCCTGAATCGTAAATCAGCCACAGAAAAAGTTGGGAAAAAGGACCCACAAGCTGCCTGCATAAAAGAAACTTCCGTCCTGACCTGTGAAATTGAATTTATGTATTTTTTATGTATATCTGCGGCGTAGCAGGACTCTGAACTGTAGTGAAGTTAAGTTGAAGTTTCTCTGCACAGAACGGCAAGGACTCCAAAGAAAGATTTTTTTTTTGTTGCCGGGTTAGCTCAGTTAGCTCGTAGCTACATCGGTTCAGAGTTTGATGGGTGCCAATCATCTGCCCCCACCCGACACAGCCCCTCTCTCAGATCCATCTCTTTGTTCATGTTTTGTATTTTCCGGGCGACATGACACAAAAACATTTTATCTCTGAGGCTTGTATTACAAGTTTGGCCGTTTATGCTTAGAGTTAAAATGGTACTATCAATCAAAAAAATAAAAAATAAAGTTTGAAGACAAAAAGTCTTTGGAGGACTCATGGCAAAGCTTTTAAATCCATTAATACAGTATCAGCTGTCAAGCACGGTGGCGTTGGCACTTTTTGTAAATCCATCAATCTATTATCTATACCCGTCTATCCTATACAGGGTTGCGGGGGGCTGGTGCCTATCTCCAGGGTTCATTGAAAGCTTGAATTATGTTTGTTGAGCTAGCCACAATTCAACTATGTTCAAACTAGTCATCAAGTCAGGTGTAGCAGACACATCAGCTTTTTGAAGTGACCAGTCGGAGCCAGCTCCTGCTTGGGGGAGCCGTTTTTTGTCTGTTCAAGCTGCACATGATTGGTCAACTCCATGATGTGAGGTGGGCAACATTTGTGTGTCTGCACTGAGCAATTACATTGATAATTTAATGGCAGAGTGTAGAGTATTTAAAATATGCAGGTATTTACATCATCTTACCTTTTCTGTGTTGTTTCACTGTAATCAGAATCAGATTTATTGCCAGGTAATTTACATTACAAGGAATTTGTCGTGATTTAAAGGTGCTGACATAGAAACAAGAAACAAACATAAGAATGAGAAATAAAACATAGGCATAATAAACTTTTAACCATAAATAGAAGTCATGTACATATATAGATATACATGTATATATTTGTATTTTTATTTACACGTGTAGTGCAGGAGGTAGTGTGCGGTTAAGCTTAAAGTGTCCAGTGAAGGGGGGGGGGGGTGGCGTTGATGCAACACATGTGACAGTTGTATGGACCATAAGTGTTAGTCAGAGTTTTTGGCTGTGTTCCAAAGCCTGATGGCAGAGGGGTAAAAACTGTCCTTGTGGCGGGAGGTTTTGGTCCTAATGGACCGCAGCCTTCAGCCAGAGGGGAGGGGTTCAAACAGTCTGTGACCGGGGTGAGAGGGGTCAGCAGTTATTTTCCTAGCTTTCGTCAAGGTCCTGGAGGAGTACAGTTCTCGAAGAGAAGGAAGGTTACAGCCGATCACCCTCTCTGCAGAGGGAATGATGCGTTGCAGTCTGCACCTGTCTTTGGCAGAGGCAGCAGTGTACCAGATGGTGATGGAGCAGGTGAGGATGGACTCTATGATGGGAGTGTAGAAGTGGACCAGCATTGTTTGTGGAAGCTGAAACTTCTTTAACTGCCTCCAGAAGTACGTCCTCTGCTGTGCCTTCTTGATAAGGGAGCTGATGTTCAGCTCCCACCTGAGGTCCTGGGAGATGATGGAGCCCAGGAAGCGGTAGGACTCCACAGTGTCTACTGGGGAGTCACGCAGGATGATGGGGAGAGTGGAGGGGCTGCGCTCTTCCTGAAGTCTACTATCATCTCCACTGTTTTGGAAGCGTTGAGCTCCAGGTTGTTCTCCCTGCACCAGGTCACCAAGTGGTCCATCTCCCACCTGTAGGCAGACTCATCCCCACTAGAGATGACTCCAATGAGGGTGGTGTCGTCTGCAAACTTCAGGAGTTTGACGGACTGGTGGCTGGAGGTGCAGTTGTTGGTGTACAGGGAGAAGGGCAGGAGAGAAAGAACGCAGCCTTGGGGGGAGCCGGTGCTGATCGTCCTGGTGTCCAAGATGTACTTTCCCAGCCTCACATGCTGCCTCCTGTTTGTCAGGAAGTCTATGATCCACTGGCAGGTGGGGGCCGGCACGTTGAGCTGAGAAAGCTTGTCCTGTAGAAGAGCCGGGATGAGTGTGTTAAATGCAGAGCTGAAGTCCACAAATAGGATCCTGATGTAGGATCCTGGGGAGTCCAGGTGCTGGAGGATGAAATGGATGGCTGAATTGACAGCATAATCAACAGACCTGTTTGCTCTGTAGGCAAACTGCAGGGGGTCCAGGAGGGAGTCAGTGATGGATTTAAGGTGAGACAGTACCAGGCGCTCAAAAGATTTCATGACCACAGAGGTCAGGCCGACGGGTCTGTACTCATTTAATCTTGTGGGTCCTGTTTTTTTGGGAACTGGGATGATGGTGGAGGCCTTGAAGCATGCTGGGACGGGGCATGTCTCCAGTGAGGAGTTGAAGATGTCCGTGAACACTGGAGACAGCTGATCCGCACAGTGCTTTAGGCAGGATGGAGACAAGGAGTCCGGCCCAGCAGCTTTGTGAGGATTCTGTCTCTTTAAGAGCCTGTTAACGTCTCTCTCCAGGACAGACAGAGGTGTCGGCGGCGGATGGGGGGAGGTGGAGGGTAGATGTGATGATTGGAGCTGTTCCACTTCTGTTGTGTTGGCGGGGGGAGTAAAGCTGGGGGGCTGGTGTTGGTTGGAAGTGGATTGGGGGATGGTGTGAGCACTGACCAGATTGTCTTCATAGTGGGAGTAGAAGTTGTTCAGGTCGTTGGTGAGGCGACGATCGTTAGCAGAGATGGGGGCTCTTGGCTTGTAGTTAGTGATCTGCCTGAGCCCTCTCCAGACAGAGGCAGAGTCGTTGGAGGAGAACTGGTGTTGAAGCTTCTCTGAGTACAGTCCTTTAGCCTCTCTCACCTGTCTAAACCTGTACTTGGCCTCCTTGTACTCTGCTTTGCCACTCTTAAACAGTTCAATGTTTATATTTACATGTATACATATAATCAGTTTGTTTTTCTACTTTAACATTTATTTTTTTTTGTAGCACTCTGTTCCATGGTAAATTTAATACACCATATAAATAACATTTGATGTAATGTTTGTAGATTAGTAATTCATTTTACACATAATTTTACATTGTTTTTGGTGATACATTGATTTAACAAACCAAAAATTTGAGGAGCTGCTTGGGAGCCGAAAAAGCTCACTAGTAGGGAATAGTGATGTCTTTCTCAAGTTTTTTGGGCTATGATGACTTGTTTCCTGTTGCAAAATAAGAGATAATAAACCAGAGAGGAAATATTTAGGTAAAAATTAATCACCTTATTCAAGAGACAAAATGTAACCAATCAACAAGCAATAATCTACAGAAGGTCCCACGGTGAGAAGAGGAAGTAAACATAAAAAATGACTAATGACAGTTATTCTGCATGATAATACTCAAGTAAAATCAATATTGAGAAAAGTATTGCAATAAAGCCCTGTCTTTATCTGGTTATTTGCTGTGGTATAGACTCTGCTTTTAAAACAAAAACCCTCCACCAATTAGGAAACTTGAACAAGCCATTGCATGTGATTACATTGTGAAGTAAAGTTAGAAAAGAATAAATAAGTAAGACAACGAATGGATGTGTAAAATACAAAATAAAAAGAGTGGGAAAATATGAGAATAATAAAATAATGAATTAATAAACAAAAAATAAACAAATTGAACTGGAGAAGAGGAAAACAGCTTAGTGAATAAATGTATCCCATGTACCGCACGAGTTCCAAATTACATCAAAGCTCCTATTCTTACTCAAAATACCTTTCAAGAAATGCATAAGCTTCATACCTTCAATTGACTTTGAAAGACACAGCTGACTGAGGAACATCACTCACATGCAACTTATTCAAACTTGTACCATACTGTGAAAAAGTTTTGGGTTCTTTAGATGTGTAGATCATGCAGCAGCATCAAGGAGGAGTCTGATGTGGATCTGCAGCAGGACAACAAGTTCATAAAGGAATCCAACAGAGCACAGTGTGGCCCCCATAGAGCCCTGATCTCAACATCAAGGAGGCAGAAGGAGAACGTGTGAAGACACACAGGACAAAGAAATAGCCTGAATCCATACAGGAATAAACTCTCCAAGATGCTCAGGAAAATCCATCTGCAAAGTTCTTTGAAAAGTCCTGAGCTTGTCATATGATGGAGAAATGTGTAACTAACCAGCAAGACAAATGAGACCCACTGAGGGGAATTATCATAGTGTGGTAATATGCCTCAACGGCTGTGATTTAAAAAAGAAAAGGAAAAAAAAAGAAAAAAAGAAACAGACTAAAAAGCCAGCAGTTCTCATAAAACCTATGCTAAGATATATCCCAAATGGGAGTTATGAAAACTGCAACTGGCATGATTTCCAGTATTAAATAAATATGAAGTAAACACTGAAATCAAAGTGGTCTGATAAAAAGAAATGGAGCAAAGCATCTGAACAGAGTAAGCACTGCCAGTGTTGATATTTATTCCCAGCTGATGGTGACCCCTTGCTTTTATTTATTCGTGTTTGTGGGTTGGTCAGAGTGTGTTAGCTTTTGTTTTTCCACCTTTCCACTTTTAGAGAGCTGACAACAGGTTTCAAGTGGGTTTAAGATTAAGAGAGTCTTCTGATCACTGGTCCAAAATTTAAATGTTTACCATCTGATCTTTGATCCACTTTATTATTTAGTACACATTTGTGTTTTACTTACAGATAGACAGACGAGCAGACATTTTAAAGCAAAACAATGATGGTTCCACTTTTTGTTTGTGGTAACCAATGCCAACAGAAGAAGACAGTGATTTTAAGAACTTCTGATATTGTTTTTTACCAAACATTCCATACTAAGATTGATATAGGGATTTCAGCTCGACAGTTTTACAGCTTCACCTGTTCTGATGACATATACTGAGAAAAAGTTGTGGAAAAAATAAAAATTTTAAGCTATGAAGCTGTTCTATGAATAAACTACTCAAAACTAAGCATGGAGAAGCAGCTTTCAGTTTCTATGCTCCTCTAATCTGGAACAAACTTCCAGAAAACTCCAAAGCTGCTAAAACACTGAATTCTTTTAAATCCCAACTTAAAACTTATCTGTTTAGAGCTGCCTTTGAGTAATGTTTTCATGTATGATATGCTTTGTGTGTGCTTGCTTTATTACTGTTTTTATTTTATATGCTTTGTCTTTGTGTTTTACTGCAATTTTTATTTTACCACTTAATCATGTAAAGCACCTTGAATTACCTTGTTGTTGAAAGTGTACTATACAAATAAAATTGCCTTGCCTTGAGTAGGTTTGAGAGAGGCATTAGAAATATTTGTAGAAATCCTAACAATTACCAGAACTAGACTGATGTGGCTGTAATTGGAGTATTTGCTCAGGCTGCAGTTTTCCATGTGGCATCATCAGCAGCTAACGAGCCTTTTTCTGCAGACTGTGATGATGTTTAATTTTAGACCTGATGCAAGAGAACATACATTCAAACAGCATGTAGTACATCATACAGAAATAACCCTGCTCCAAGCTCGCCCTTGTTCATGGTATTATTTTCTGTCAGGAGCTTGATTTTGTCTTTTTTTCTATAAGCAGCCAGCTGGCGCAGTAGTGTTAGTGGTGCATTCATGTGTGTGTTTGTTGAGTTCCCAGGGGGCCGGTAGCGCCGAGCTTTTAATGCATGGCTCTACTCACCTGTTCGACACAGGAGACGCATCGCCTCCATCGATGAGGCTGCAAGACGAATGAGGAGGAGGAGAAACCGCAACATCGGCGCTCCTAGAGGTGACCCGGCCCAGCTAGTTGCCATGGGCTGACATGCAGAGGAGCAGCCGGGCAGGAGTGCTGCTAAAGGGAAGGTCAGTGGATCAAGGTGCCTTTATGCAAGGCAGTGAACCCACAATGGCTCCCAGTAGATCTCAATCCTTATTTTATCTGAAAATGTTCTATATGCATTACATATTGAAAATAGTAATCAAATATAAGAGACATGCAACATGTTTAGGCCTACTTCATCATTGACCATTTACAATTTTTAAATGACCAGTTTTCTATTTATCTGGTTCTAATTGTGCACAAAAATCAACAAAAATTTACTTATTTCGCCTGTTTTACTCAAAACTGGTTAAGGAGATGTTCCAAGTGGAGATCATCAGCAGTTTATTTGCCAAAGACGTATTTAAAATAATACTTTTAGAAAAAGACGTGGCAGCTGAGAAATTAAGTTAAAAGAAGTTTATCGACCTCTCATATCACATTTAAGTTTGGTTACAAGAACCTTGCCATCAGATGTACAAATTGATAAGCAGCTAATCTACCAGTAATCATATTTTATATCACTTTTCCTAGACTGGATATCAGAAGCAACAGTCTGAGCAAAAATGACCAGGCCTCCCTCTAAAGAGCTTTACCTTTTGGATTTGTCTCACATTGCCATTTTTTGAGAAACAACAGGTACAGGTTATCATTATGTGAAAAAAAGTTAACAAGAAACACAACACTCACTCTGAAGCCGTTTTCAGACAAAGGTTCTGGAATATTTGCGGACAATTCCATCCAGTCTTTAACTGGAGTTGTATTTTCAAATACACCACTTTTTTCCGGAACATTGCCTTTCTGCTGCTTTTACACAGCAAGAAATGTACCGGAGGATCCTGATGAATGTCTAGGGGGTGGTGGGTTGTATGTGGATATGGCGGAAACTTAGCCACAGACCCCTCCAGCTTATCCGGAACATTAACTGATAATCTAAATGCAAACACCATACCGCAAAAAGTCTGCTCTTGTAACTAGGTCTTCATCCGTAAAATTACTGGTAAAGGGTATCCGGACACAGTCCGGAAGATTGCGTTCAGACTCAAAAACAAAACAGACGAAGTGTGGAACATTACAGTTTTTAATGGGCTGTTTGAAAGGGGCTTGAGAAGACAGGAGGGTCCATGGGCATTTCTGTGACACAGGTTAACAGAAATGTAATGTGTTTTAACTATCGGAACTTCAGGGTAATTTAACCGGCTTTCCTCTATCAGGGTAAAACTCTTGGCCCGCTCCTCTCCGCTGTTGTGTCTCCATACAAAATGGCACTTTAAGGAAATAGCTAAGATGTCTACATATCAGTAGCGTAGTTAGCATCACTGATCAGAGTTAAAACATGGAAGAAGCAGGATGGTTGTCAGTTTCTGTTTGCTGTTAAAAACTGGTTCCTGAAATGGCCCCGAAAACTCCCTATTGTCCCCGCCTGGTATGGAAACATATGTGTAACATAAATGAAATCAAAATGGATCAGCAGAAATGCTTTTTCATATTCAAAATCTAGCTGCTAGTTTTGACCCATAAATAAAATTAAAAAGAAATAATCCAAACTGCTTTTTCATTTTACAAATCAGCATTGCTCCTTCTGTAACTTAATAAAAATTAAATAGAAAAGGACATTTAAGATTTCATTTTCCAATTGCATCTCAACATAATAGTTACAAAATTTAATTTCAAATATCAAAGTTAAAAATTAAAATGCATTGACAGAAATGCTTTTTCCTTTTCTGAATACAAATGCCATTTTTGACTCATAAATGAAATTAAAAACGAATCCTCCTAACTGCTTTTTCATTTTACAATTCAAAAGTGCTCATTCTGTAACTTAATTAAAATTAAATAGAAAAGGGCTTTTAAGATTTAATTTTCAAATTGCACCCCAGCAAAATAGTTACAAAATTCAATTTGAAATGTCAAAGTTGAAAATGCATTTGCAGAAATGCATTTAAATTTTTAGAATACAAATGCCCTTTTTGACTCATAAATAAAATTAAAAATAAATTATCCAAACTGCTTTTTCATTTTGCAATTCAGCGTAGCTCGTTCCGTGACCTAATTAAAACAATAAAGAATATGACATTGCTTTTTTGTTTTCATCCCTACCCCTGCAAAAAGTGTAACATAATTCAAATCGAATTGGCAATCCCACACGGCGCAGGAGAATGATGTCAGGGCTCCTTCTTCTTCAGTCCCCTGCCTGACCGTGCTTAGCAATCAATACGTTAGGGGGCGTTTGTGTATAGTTGATGCTGGTGAAAGAGAGGAAAAGTAACAAGAAGACAAGTGGAAAAGTATGAGAGTGTGAACATACACATATATAAAGGCTGTGTGGTCCAAATTCAGGGGCTGCATCCATCTATATATATATATATATATATATATATATATATATATATGTATTAACATTTTTGTTTTTAACACCATTGCGGGTCATAACAGCATGAGGTCTTCTCCGCATCTGCCTCAGTGCTGGTGACATTGTGGCCCCTGGGAAGGAGCTTGAGGACGATGTAGCAAAGGAGGAGGCTGGTTTGGAGAACTCAGAGGTGCTCTCTGGTGGGATAAATTGTCCTGTGAACGCGTCTTAGTGATGTGGCAGCAGTTGATTAAGCCAGCCCTGGATGACGCAGCAGGCAGTGCAAAGAAGCTACCTGAAGCCCTCTCTACAGACCAACCTGAATGATGTTCCCCTCGTCAACCGGAAAATACCACCCAGAGGTCTCAGCTGGATGCTCCATCCACATCTCTGAACTTTATTCAGCCTGTTTATTCTAATAAAGCTTAAAGAACGGTCCAGGAAGAACTCATTCAGGTTAATCCCTCATGAGTAATTCTAAATAACTACACAATATTTTATTTTAATGTCAATTTTTATTTCATTTTCAATAGTCATTTTAAATTGTTCAAAGTTAGCTCAATGTTCATACCTTAAAAAAATCGAATAATAATGCAACTGTTAGTAAAATTACTTAATCATATTTCAGATTTGTTTTAATCAGTGTTTTTATAACAACCATGGAACAACTAAATTACCAAAGTGACAAAAACATAAATTGACAAACAGAAAACAGTGATTCATCAGGTCTCTCCTCTCCTCTCCTCTCCTCTCCTCTCCTCTCCTCTCCTCTCCTCTCCTCTCCTCTCCTCTCCTCTCCTCTCCTCTCCTCTCCTCTCCTCTCCTCCCCTCATTCTTTATGTCCTAAACAAGAAATCAATAGTCAGTTTACAGAAAGAGCAACACAAAAACTTTTCGGAAATCTCAATTTATTTACATGATCAGTCATAAGTTATATATTGATGCACTGCTGAACATGCACAGCTGAACATGCACATACAGTACTTTTTCATTACAAAAATAAAATAATCCCATTTGTTTTTGGCCAAAAATGGGTGACATTCCCATTCAGATTTACCATAATTGTATTCATAAAATAGATAGAAAATAAGTGCAGATGAGGAGCATGGCAACTGTGTTAATTTGTGCATTCAAAACTATAGATTTTACATCAGAACACAAGAGATCACATACTAAGAATACAGGTTATGAGGTGTTTGAGGCTTAATAAGACTCCTCTAAGCATTAGGTGTGTAATTCTTCTACCTCTATGCCACCATGGCCTAATTTTGCCCGCATAAAGAGGTAATAATTTTTCCTAAAAGGAGTCGTTTTTCCCCCTTTCTTTGCAAAAACCAAAATTAGCTGTACATAAGCGAGGCAATACACGGATAACCATTAGACCAACATAGGAGCTCGTTTATGGGCGATAGTTTACAAAATAATATTAAAATATACTAACAACAAAAGCCAAACAACACAACTGCGGTAAGTTTAACATTTTTGTACGCCAGATTTTATTAAACTTACATTTAAAACTGTACTCTTCCCTTGCTCCGTCTCCAGCTTCATCCGCCATTGTTGCTGGAACAGAAATCTTGAATTATTGAATTTTGTTACACCTTTTGCGCGGGTAGGGATGAAAACAAAAAAGCAATGTCATTTTCTTTATCGTTTTAATTAGGTCACGGAACGAGCTACACTGAATTGCAAAATGAAAAAGCAGTTTGGATAATTTATTTTTCATTTTATTTATGAGTCAAAAAGGGCATTTGTTTTCTGAAACTGAAAATGCAATTCCACAAATGCCTTTTCATTTTCAACTTTGAGATTTCAAATTGAATTTTCTAACTATTTTGCTGGGGTGCAATTTGAAAATTAAATCTTAAAAGCCCTTTTCCATTTAATTTTAATTAAGTTACAGAATGAGTACTGTTGAATTGTAAAATGAAAAAGCAGTTAGGAGGATTCGGGTTTTTTTTATGAGTCAAAAATGGCATTTGCATTCAAAAAATGAAAAAGCATTTTCTGCCAATGCATTTTAATTTTCAACTTTGACATTTCAAATTTAATTTTGTAACTATTTTGCTGGGATGCAATTTGAAAATGAAATCTTAAATGTCCTTTTCTATTTAATTTTATTAAGTTACAGATTGAGCAATGCTGAATTGTAAAATGAAAAAGCAGTTTGGATTATTTATTTTTAATTTTATTTATGAGTCAAAAATAGCAGCTAGATTTTAAAAATGAAAAAGCATTTCTGCTAATCCATTTTTATTTCATTTATGTTACACATACGCTTCCATACGCCTGGTAAAGTGGTGACGTGCATTCCGTGGAGGTAAAATTACCCTCAAGTTCCAATTGTGGAAACGTCCCTTAAAGTACTTAGAACACTTGGAAACATTTTTTGTGACCAAATTGACCAATTAGGCAAAGACTACAGACTCATGTTAGACTCATAATATGAAGGATAAGTATGCAGGGCTTGAACCTGGGTTAAACTTTGAGGGCAATTCAAAAGAAAATAAGGAGAAAAGGTGTGTTAGAAAAGTAGGAAAATAGAATGCAAATCATGGTATTCCCTCATCTGTCAGTTTTCCAGTTACTGTAGGTTTTATGTTCCACTGTTTAGGTGTGCCAAAAATAGATGTCCCATGGTTTTGAATGAAAAGTTATTAATGATTTGTAAAACGTCAAATTCTCTCACATCGTTTTGAAATGTTTGTTACTGGAATCAAAAGTTTGAAATTCAAAGTGTTCTGCTGCGTCAGGATGGGTTCGTTACTTTTGCCGTATCACCACCATCTTTTTCTTTCTTCAGTCTTTTTATATTTAAGAATCAATTGACCAAAAGGTATATGAGTTTCCAGTGATCAGACAGTGAGTGATGCCTTCGGTTTTTGCTTTCAATTTCAAGACAGCTATAAGCAATGCTTTTTTAATTACAAAACTGGTTTTAAAGGTGAAATATGTGGATTGGGGCCATATTTCTAGCAAAGGAAGTACTGTTTTCTTCTGTCGCCATCAAGAAACTGGGCACCTGCCTTTGAAAGTTTTCAAGGTGTATCTCACAGGGCAGACACAAGGTCAAAACAAATATATTTTTCCACCAATGAATACATTTCTAGAGTATTTTCCTGTTACCCCCCACTCAGAACTTCCAGCATAAATATTTTTTTCACCAAGTCATTTGACATTATTGAAATAGATGAAATGAAACTTCAGAAATGACTTTTAAGAACACGTAACTTTGCAGTTTCCAATTTCTAAATTGCTAATGTTTTCTACATAGCACCTGTGGTCTCTGATGAAAATGTTTACTGCCTAAAGGCTACAAAAAATAAAAATTAAAATCCAGTCTCATAATTTTTCTGTTGATCCTCCCTGGAAACTTTAGTTTTAATTAAGAAAAGGAATTCTACTATTTTCTGTTAGTGTTAACTAACTTTTCCATCTTGTTTTATTCGACACCGCAGAACAGAGTGAAACTAAAGGCCACAACCCATCAAGTCCTCATCAATACCTGATAACCTTTTTATGAGAAATACCCCCTCCCCCATTTGTGCAAACAAACAGCCTACTGGATCAATAGCTCCCCTGTTCAATACAAGTAAAAGTGCAGCAACACATTATTTAGACTACTGCTGTTTTTAGCTTTGCAATTAGTAGAGACCTGTTAGTCACTCCCTCCTGCTGTGAGCTGCCAATCATAGCTCAGCTGCCCCTCTCAGGTGCTCCCTGACCCCTGCCAAGATGCTGCTGTGGCCCGTCCAGCCTTCACTCCTTTGGAAAGGAGCTCACCACCTCTAACCCAGCTGTGGGCGTCGTTCGTCTCATTAATGAACTACAGGGATTCTAATTAGAACAACCTGGGAGCAGATAAGTGGCTTGTCTCTACTTTCCATGGCAGCACCTGCACCAGGTTGTTTGTTTGGATCCCTACAAACATTCCCATCAGTTAGAAGAATTCAAAAGGTTTCATAACCTACATTTGTCATGACTGAGTTATTAGTTACCAGTCAAGCATTAAGTTTCTCTTAGAGAAAATGATTACTTCAGGTTACAATTCAAAGGTCTTTTAAGTGTTTAATCTTAAGGGACACATGAGAAACTTTTAAGCTCAGTGGACCTTCAAGGAGAGGAGTACTAGAGGCAATCGGTAAAAGTTAGATTTTTCCTAACTAATTAATATCCAGGTCCACTGTGACTTTGACACCATACATTATGATTTGAGATTTTATTTTGCAAAATCAAGCATACTTTATATTTCTACAAAATACAGTTCAAGTCAAAATTATTCCTGAACCAAACATGAATCATGGCTGAAAATAAACAAAAAGAATATCTGGAAACTGACTTCAGGGCTGTTCCACGAAGTGAGCTCAAACAAATCTAGGCTTATTTGAAATATCCTCGCTTGAATTAACCTAACAGTTCACTCCAGGCTTATTCGGTTCCACAAACCAAGCTCAGGTGGATTCAATTCCCGCTAATTCAAGTGAGGCTTGACAAACTACGCTCATGCGTGTCCACGTTACATTAAAGGCAGCCCCTGTCAATTGATGCTAGATAAGTGAGAATGGAAAGAAAGGAAAGAGCTGTGTTTTTCTCCCAGGCTGCGCAAGAATTATTAATGCAAGTCAATGAGCATCACAAATACATGAACAATAAGGGAAACACCAGCTGCATAAAAAAACATGTTCCTTTGCATTGTGTATTATTGATTACATGCTGAGTTGTAATACCGATGTTCTGCAGTAGATGGTGTTGCTGCACGGACGGTCTAGAGCAGTGGCGTCACCTGGAGCTTGGCATTCCAAGCTCTAGCTACGGAACATTTCTCATCAAGCCCAGAATGTTTTTTCACCCCAGAAGGGATAGGTTTACCTTAAAGCTGCAGTCTGGAAAAAAAATATTTATGTGTCAAAATCTTACAAATCTTTAAAATCATAGTGTGGTTGAATACTGTAATATACTGCTGGTGCTCCACAACATTTGTTATTCTTCCGAAGTCCTGCCTTCCACCCATATAACCCTGTGTATATATTCACACAGATCACAGAATTTATTTAGCCAACAGAATTCAAGTTTCCACCTTGTTGGCTGTCAATTAACTTACATGCGCATCACGCAAACCTGTGAAGATGGGGCTGTGCACACAGGCTGCTCCCGTTTAGTCGCCATATTGGAAGTGAGCATCAGTCATATTATGTAGGTTCCCCCAGATTCCTCTACAAGGGTGTGGGCTCAGCCCCCAATGTTCCCAGGTCCAGGAAACGCCACTGGTCTAGAGTGTGACAGACAGTGAGTGCTAAGAAGCGCTTTTCACCCGATTCGAATGTTATCAACCTCTAAATGGCCGTTATTAGCGATCATCACTCCCATACACTAGCATTAGAATGGGCCTCCTCTACATCCTAGCAGTCTAGAAGGTACGCATCTACCATTCTTATCGGTGATAATATGCATTTGAATTTTTTTTAGCATCGCCGACTTCTAAAAGCGGAAGTTTCGTTTTTGGTAACTTTATTTAAATACTGTGTTTACAATTTAGGTAACGGTGAATATTTGCTTATAAACTTACCCCACCCCCAACCTCATCTTAAAAACTCAGGAGAAGTTCCTAAACCTAAAGTCACAAGATAACAACCTACCGAGCAGGAGGTAGAGGAAAGATTAAATACAGAAATTTTCTTCAAAATGGTAAAAAAGAAATCTAAATAGAACTACAATAGATAAAACCCCGAATAGCATTGCATAGTTTAGCCACCAAACAGGAAACTGCAGCTGCTGTAACCGGTGTAATAACTTTATATTGGATGGTGTGTGTGTGTGTGTGTGTGTGTGTGTGTGTGTGTGTGTGTGTGTGTGTGTGTGTGTGTGTGTGTGTGTGTGTGTGCATGCATGTGCGTATGTGTGTGAGGGAGAAAACATCAGCAGAAAAGTCCCAGCTATGTGTGACATCACATGGCTTGCCCAGTCATATTCCTCAAGCTAAAATAAGTCCAACAGCTAGCCTGCCACGGAGCAGGCTTGTCCAAGAGCATAAGTCACCACAGTGACTAAGCGGAAGTACCGCGGGAAGTAGGGATGCTGGGGGTGCTGCAGCACCCCTTGCTGGTGACCTTAAAGATGTATTTACCCTAAAACAAATACAATAATTCAAGTGAAAATAGTGGGGGGGAAAGAAAATGCTAAAAGTTAACTAGAAACTAATAATTAATAGTTAAAGTCTGGTTTAATGTTCTGTGTAATTATTGTAGTCATAGGCATGGGTGTCATTTTAACCGGGGACATGTCCCCAGCACTATTTATGATTGACGGGTTTGTCCCCACCTAACCTGATGCAGAATTTTTTTGCCAGAACTGATCTAACAGCCACTTGTGCTCCCAACACACACAGCCTCAGTATCTGAACGGACTATTATTTAAATCACTCCAATCCACTTCCTTATGCAATCATGTTTTCTTTCTGCGAAGATGCTGCTGTCAAGATTTTTAAAGACTCCTACTTCGCTCCAAGTACGCTCAGCACAGAGTCCTGCAATGTCGCAGGTACGGTTTCAAGATGCAAAAAATACATAATCTAAATGTCATGGGTCTGGCAGAAGTTTCTTCACTGCGGGTGGGAAATGTAATATTTTTGTTTGTTCAAGACTCCCAAAGAGAATCTTTCCATTGTGTTTGTGGAGAGAGCATGCCAGAAAATTCCCTAAACTTTGCGCTGAAAGCAATATATTCTCGCAATCTCAGCATCCAGCCCTCCCAGAGAGAGATTTTTCTCCACCTTGATTTACAATTGAGGATCGGAGAACACAGTTAAAACCAGGGACTGGACAATATTATATTACGTTTCTGCAGAGTGATCTCTGAATAAAATAACTTTTAGCTGTGAAATATGTTGCACACTTGTTGAGGCTATGGCCTTTACTGAACGAACTGGATCTCCCATCATCCTTTCACTGAACGAACTGCATCTCCCAGCATCCTTCCACTGAACGAACTGCATCTCCCAGCACCCATTGCGCTGCCCTCGACCCATTCTCATTGGTCTGTGGCCAGTGATGACATCACAGAGTTGATAAAAGCACCGCGAATATTGAAATCTTGGTCTCTCTTGGTCCCAGAGCGGTGCCTGTGAGGAGACGCTTTAATCCACTGCTAGCATTTTCCGGTTTTCCGTTCAAACCTGCTGGACCAGGAAGAACTTCCCCTTTAAACTTCGAAGTCAATCGGCCGATCAAACTGACTTTCCTGTACGGGTACCCAGGTAGTCCGCTGGCCATGTGAGCTCTATTGAAACCGGCCCTGAGTCCCTCAGCGCCTAGAAGTCGGACGTCCGCTTTTCTGACCTCGGTTTTGTGCAAAACCGCTCCTTTAAACTGGACACTTTCTACGTTCTTCGTCGTGGACTGTGGAGAGCTGCCCCCACCAAGTAGGATTAAACTGATTTATATCTTTGGTCTGGGTAGAGGAGAATTAGGTCTTGACGGTTAATATCCGTTTTCTGTTGGTTAAAATAAGTTTTAACCAACAGAACATTGGTACGTTTGTACCAATGTTATTCTTGGTCGTCTGTCGCCATACACCGACCCTGAATGTGCATGCCTTTTGTGTTTTATTATGTGACTGTGGTTGCAACCAGAAGCAGTATATTATATTGTATTATTTCCTTGTTTGTTTATTGTCTGCTGCGGTCGGCGCGTGTCTGTTTAGACAGGTCGCGTGGCCTCAGTTGATCCCCTTTCTCCGTCGCCCTCGTTTCCTTTGTCCAAGCCACCATTGCTAATGAAACTAGCGTTTTGTTGATTTGCTACGCGGTCTTCCTTTGTCTTCCTTTGTGAACCGATCGCGCCAATTGATAAGACTTGAGTTATTTATCGCATTGAGTGTGCTAAACTGAACCCCCCCTCATCCGCTCGCTGTCTCCCACACACACACACACACAGCGCTGCACACACACACACAGCCGCACACACACGCCCCCTTCCCTCGACGTTAACTTTGTTCTATATTTTTGCATGCGTTAGAATAGATGGAAATTATGAATCAAATGTAATCTGTAAGGTGGCCTATTTCATTAATAAATTCCCTTAAGTAACGAGAAGTTTTCTGTGCTATTTCAGTGTGTGCTGTGAAGTTTGTTTTAACCCCGCGGACGAATTCTACGCCTTTTCAGAGAGACTGACTGGTTTAATTAAAATTATCTCATTTATGAGATTGGTGCCCCGAAATCTTTAATAAACAGGTTAAACTCGAACGTCATCAATAATTATATTAATATTAAATTATTGATTATAATTATTGATGCTCAGAAAACCAGACAACAAATATTTATTATTAGTAGTTACAACACACTTCAATAATGAGTCAGTGTGTTGTTTTGTGGGTTTTTTGTGGGTTTTTTGCGGTCGGCTGTAAATACAGACATGAGAGACACGGTGAGCGTCCACACTCCTCGCAGCCGACACAGCACTGAACTTAACATTCTTCTGTACAACATTCTCCAAAACCATTATAATAACCTTAGCTCCTGTCATGGACTCATTTCCCCTGCTACAGGTACATGTATACATAGTTCAAACAAACAGTTATTTCGTAGTCCCGACTCTGTAGACAAAAGTTAGCTTAGCTGCTAGTTGTCACGTGCTACTAACATTAAACCAGACTTCTGTCAATCTTACACAAAAGGTAAACGGCCGACTTAATAATGCTTCTACCAGGGACTCTTCCGCTCTCTCATACATATACATGTGTCATTTGTGCAACTTTACCTGTAAATACAGACATGAGAGACACGGTGAGCGTCCACACTCCTCGCAGCCGACACAGCACTGAACTTAAGCCGTGGCAGGGCGGAGGCAGGAGTACTCACAGTCATGGACACGCCCTCCTCTGTTGGAGTGTGGCAATTGCATGATCACTAACTTCAGTCTGAGTAGGAGGAATGGAGCAAAACGGTCAACTACAATAATAATAAAAAAAATACATATCAAGGAGGGGGGCAGCTTGTATCTAACCTCTGTACCCTCACACTCTCCCCTCAAAACAAAATGTCGTCTCGACATTCCTGGTGCTTAACAGGTTATCCCATCACATTTGCAATTTACTAACCAGCTTTACAGGTAATCAGGTTATATCTTAGTTGGAGTCAGGGTTCCCTTGATCATCGAGATGCAATACTGTTAACAGTTCCAAAACATGACATGTATCTCCAGTTAATGTCACATTGTTGCAGCAGGTGTCATCGTGCACGATGACAATCCACCACATCCAGCGCCTGTAGCGGGCATATCTGCATCCCCCTCTGGGAGTAAGTTACTTTAACTAAGAAGTGACCTGAATTTTCAGTAACATTCTGCATCATTCATATCAATCAGGCATGCCAACCCAAAAATATACTGTACACTAAATTATCTGATCAAGCTGCATGTATTAAAAGAATGGCAACCGGGATGTTAACTAAACTTTCACTAAACTGCTACATTCTATTACATTTATTCATACGACAGAAAAGGCTGCCCTAATTTATGATGTGTAAATATCAACTTAGGTTTCTTTGTTCTGAAAGGATACTTTTTCTCGCAGCGAGATGAAGTCTCAGCATCATCTTGGTCGCTCGATGCCGACTGGTCCAACCCCTCCTCACTGCCCGTCTCCTCTGAGTCAGCATTGCTTTCGAGCAGGTCTGTCATTTCCTCACTTTGACTTTGATCTTGTACAGTTCCAGGTACTTCCACTGTCCCATCACTAGTGGTTATTCCGCTGTCAGGGTGGAATTCTGGTGCCTCTGCTCTGAGCTTACCATCAGTGTGACTGTCAGATTCACCGTAGCGATCTGGAAGCTGTAAACTCACAATAGCCCTCCAGTTCTCCTCTTCATCCAAACTCTCATCCTGCTGATTGTGTCTTTGTACTTCTTCTTATTCTTTTCCTTTTGTCTTTGCAATCTTCCAGGTATCTCTGGTTTCATAACTGGTAGAAAGTCACAAGGTAACAAAAAGTTCCTGTGGACAAGTCGGGTGCGTCCTTTCCCACTTTCCAGTCTGATTTCATATACTGGGCTTTCAGGATGTTTTCTTTCGTTCACCACGTACACCCGATCTTCCCAGAATGATCTCAATTTCCCAGGTCCTCCTTTCTCATTCAGATTCCTGATAACTACTCTGCGTCCAGGACTCAAGTCAGCTCCATAGTTTTTTTTGTCATAATAGGCTTTCCCCCTCACCGCCTCCTGGTTGGCCGTTCTGGATGCCAACTGATAGGCGTCGCTCATTCTCGATCTCAACTTTTCTGCATAATCTTGTTGCAATGGACTTTGGTCTTTTGCCTGGAGCCCAAACATAAGATAAATAGGAAGTCGGGGGTGATGACAAAATATAAGGAAATACGGGGGATAACCAGTAGCCTCACTGCGGGTGCAGTTATATGCATGGACTACTTTGGCAAGAGATGACCGCCAGTCTGCTCTTTGAGCCTCAGGCAAATTCCTCAGCATCGCCAGCAGTGTCCTGTTAAATCTTTCCACTTGCCCGTTTCCCTGTGGGTGATATGGCGTTGTCCGTGACCCCCTGACCCCGCTGTACTCCTCCAACCTAGAAAACAGTTTGTTCTCAAGCTCTTTCCCTTGGTCCTGGTGAATTTTTGTGGGAAAACCAAACTTCAACACAAAGTCTCCAAATATCTTTTCTGCTGCAGTCCTGGCAGCTTTCTTCCTGGAGGGGTACGCCTGGGCGAAGCGCGTGAAATGGTCCATTACCACAAGGATGTACTCGTATCCTCCCTTACATTTCTCCAAATGTAGGAAATCAATGGAAACCATTTCAAAAGGGTACGTCGTGATGTTGTTGGTGAGTGGGGCTCTCGCTGGTTTATTTGGTCGCTTGCGCTTTAAACAACTGCAAACACGGGTAATGTAATCCTCCACATCTGTCTGCATGTGTGGCCAGTAGAAGCGATCCCTTATCAGGTTTAACACTCGCTCTACCCCCAGATGACCCATTACCTCGTGAAGCTCCTTATACACCAGCAGATGATACTTCTTTGGCAGGAGGAGTTGTGATCGGCTGGCAGTCTTACGACAGAGTAATCCATCCTCATCAATGTATAGTCTATGTTGTTGTCTCTTCAGAGCCCTTATCTCCTTGTTTTCATCCTTCTTGTTGTTTTTTGGCCATTTGCCTGTGGCCTGACATTTCAAGGCTTCCCCAATCACTGGGTCATCCTCCTGTGCCTGTCTTAAAGCTACTTTAGAGATCCCAGTCACTGGTGACAGTCCTGTGTTGTAATCTGTATCCAAAGTAGCAATGGTTGCTGTACACAACCAAGGCCCTCTTTCTTGAGACTGAACCATCACTGCTTCAGTCACGTTGCTCATCACTTCTGAGTGGACTGTCTGTGTGCAGGTCTGCATGTAATGTTCCATGCTTAGGGGCATGCGTGAGAGGCCATCCGCATCTCCGTTGGCTCTGCCTGGACAATATTTTATGGCAAACTGGAAATCGGCTAACTCAGCCACCCAGCGATGAGAAGTCGCATTCAACTTGGCTGTGGAGAGCACGTACGTAGGAGGGTTATTATTAGTGTAGACTGTAAACTTTGGCGCATGATAAAGATAGTCTCTGAACCGCTCACATATTGCCCATTTTAATGCCAGAAACTCCAGCTTGCCTGAGTGCAGATGGTAGTTCTTTTCTGCTAAGCTGTCACTGTTAACCTCTCCTGCTGCCGTTGGTAAAGCACTGCCCCGAGCCCGTTTTGTGACGCATCACAGTGGAGGATGAAGGGTTGTTCGAAATCGGGGTATCCCAAGACAGGTGGTTGCAGCAGAAAGCCCAGTTATGTACAAAGCACCCCCTGATGTTCAGCTGTCCACGCGACTGGTTGAGATGATGGTAACTGTCCTCCACCATTCTGCTTTTGTTTTCCTCAGCCTTGCCTTTTCTGTTTGAACCCCCGCTTCTACACTGCATCTGAAGAGAGGAGGTCATAGAGGGGCTTCGCTATGCAGGATAAATTTTGGATGTAACTGCGATAATATGAGATGAACCCCAGCACTGTCCTCAGTTCCCCCACTGTAGAGGGAGCTCTCTCTCTTAATGCCTGCACTGGCGCGATGTCTGCTGGGTCCATCGTATATCCATCTTTTGTAACCAACTTCCCGAGAAATCTCACTTGATTTTTGAAGATGTCACACTTTCTTGGTGTTAGCTTTACTCCATGTTTTTGGTAACACTGAAGTACACTTCTGAGGTGATTCAAGTGGTCCTCAAATGTTTTAGAGTGTACCAAGTTGTCATCCAGGTACGGCAAACACCTCATCTCGTAGTTCTGCCAGGCACTCCTCCATGGACATCTGGAACTCTGCCGGAGCTGATGACAACCCGAAGGGGATTCTCAACCACTCATACAGGCGCCAGGGTGTAACGAATGCAGTGAGTGGCCGACTCGATTCTTCCAGGAAGCCCTGGTGGTAGGCCTTCCCCTGGTCTAGGACTGAAAACCAGGCACTCCCTGTCAGGCTGTTTAACATGTCCTGTATGTGGGGAATTGGGTGATGATCTGGCAGAGATTTCTTGTTCAATTCCCTGTAATGGCAACACAATCGGAGGCTGCCATCCTTCTTTCGCACACAAACTATGGGGCTTGAATAGGAGGACTTCGATTTTGTTATCCAGACCCGGTTTAACAGGTCTTCCAAATATTCTTTTACCTCTTTGTGCTGTGGTTTGGGGATGGAAATATACATCTTCGTGACTGGTGATGGATCACTCAAGCGGATTTTAAGCTGCAGTGAAGGGATAGTTCCCACATCATAGTCATCTCGTTAGAAGGCCGCACACTCCTCTCGCAGCAGTTGTTTTACTAAATGTTGCTGTGCCAGTGGGAGATGGCTGGTTGGGACGGGAGGATCCCACATATCTGTTCTCTCCACTTCTCTTCTGTTCGTTTTTCCCTTCTCTTCCTTCCCTAACACTGATTGCGTCTCTGCTTGATTTAGTCCTGGTGATTCTGTTGGTGCTGGATACACTGTCTTCACTGCTTGGGTCTGCCCTAAGATAGTTTTGGGGGGTACACTGATGTCATGATCGGTGTCGTTGGTAACAGGAATCGTGATGCGGGACCAGGGACCACGTTGCAACTGCACTATTCCTTCCTCAGCCTTTAACCCTTCTGGTAGCTGTGATGGTGAGACAGGCTCAAACAGAACTTCTTGTTGACTCGCAAGCAGCCGTTTTCTCACACTGCACTTAACCATTCTCATCTGGCCCGCTGGAATAAGGGTGGTCTCTCTCCCTGCCTTTACAAAGTCACTGCCACCTTGCATTTCATTCACACATTTAATGACCTTTAAGAATACTTCTGCTTTCTTACATTCCATAGAAAATGCAGTACTAACAGCCTCCGTGACAATGGGAGGGGGATCGATTCCCCTCTTTAGTAGGTGCTCAATGACATCGAACCTGATAATTGGTTCTTCTCCTACACCATCCTCTTCAGCAACCAGCACAGGGACTAAGAGATCTAACGATGTGGAATTGGCAGAGGGCAACTTATACTGGACTTCCACCCATCCCGTAAAAGGGATTGGTGTCTTGTTCTCTGCTCTTTCCTCCAATATTCCAGGCCCTATCATTTCCGTGAGGCTCCTGACAGTGGCGTGGGGAATATTCTGTTTCCTCCATTTCTCACTCATGAGACAGACTCGTGAGCCGGTGTCCCACAGTGCCCTTGTTTCCACTCCATCCAGCAGGCATGTGATTTTCTTCCAATCAAATTCAGCAGTTGGTCTTTTTGGATAGGGGAGAGGAGGTTGATGTGTGCCCCCTCATTCACCTGGAATGCTGTATCTGTGGTTTTCGCTCTCACTTCTGTCTCCAAGTAGTGTATGCTGTCAGTGATTAGTTTGTGAACATCTTTGGTAGGCTGACTTTACTATGAGCATTTCATCCGTCATTGTTGGATTATCCAAAACATTTTTTAGCTGATGTTTCACATTATCACTAATAATTATCACTAATAAGTCCCATGTCAATCTGATGCATCAGATTTGAATAGGAAAGCTAATCTCTCTGGCCCCGTTCCCCGATCTGGCCATTAATCTTGAACTCTCTCCGTATAGTAACTTCTAGTGGGTGAGTTGAAAATGGATTGTCTGGTTGTGTTGGAAGCTGACTCACCCCCCTTTCCATAACTGTACTTGCTAATATTGTCATTTACTCCTCTAATTTCCTGGCCGAGGCTTGAAAACTTAACTGTAGTGCTGAATACTGTTTTTTTAAGCTTGCCAATTTGGCAGCATCTTCTTCACTGTTGTCCTCAACCATCTGAGGCATTTTACTTTTCTTTATTTCATCTGCTTTTGCTATTAACCGGTAAAGGAATTCACGAGCCACTTCTTCCTCTTCATCTTCAACAGCATTTTCAACTGTTTCACTTATTTTCCTAATCAGCGTGTGCTTTCTGGCTTGGCTCTCAGCAGGCACCTTTGCATGTAAGCATACCTCATGTAGCTGGTCCACTTTAAGCTGCCCAAGGATTTAACCCAACTCATCTTGCAGCTGTCCCAGACATGATGGCTAAGGTCCTGGTCAATCTTCTTTAAAGCTGCGCTGATCCCCATACGGGCCACCAAATTTGTTGCACACTTCAATAATGAGTCAGTGTGTAGTTTTGCGGGTTTATTGCGGTCGGCTGTAAATACAGACATGAGAGACACGGTGAGCGTCCACACTCCTCGCAGCCGACACAGCACTGAACTTAACATTCGTCTGTACAACATTCTCCAAAACCATTATAATAACCTTAGCTCCTGTCATGGACTCATTTCCCCTGCTACAGGTACATGTATACATAGTTCAAACAAACAGTTATTTCGTAGTCCCGACTCTGTAGACAAAAGTTAGCTTAGCTGCTAGTTGTCACGTGCTACTAACATTAAACCAGACTTCTGTCAATCTAACACAAAAGGTAAACGGGCGACTTAATAATGCTTCTACCAGGGACTCTTCCGCTCTCTCATACATATACATGTGTCATTTGTGCAACTTTACCTGTAAATACAGACATGAGAGACACAGTGAGCGTCCACACTCCTCGCAGCCGACACAGCACTGAACTTAAGCCGTGGCAGGGCGGAGGCAGGAGTACTTACAGTCATGGACACGTCCTCCTCTGGTGGAGTGTGGCAATTGCATGATCACTAACCTCAGTCTGAGTAGGAGTGTCAGGAAGTCATCAGGCTCAACCTAGAGCAGCTGTGTCTGATGACCTCCCCACCATTCATTGGCTGGATCCCTCTTCCTCACAAACTACAAAGAACCTCTCGACTCACCTCACTTCGCTCTGTCATCGTCTTCTCTATGACATGTAGCTCCTGATCCGCATCTGCGCGTCAGTATTCAAGACTCAGAGTCCCAAGCTTATCTTTCAGCCTGAGGTTCCAGGTTCGCCCAGCTCAGTCCCTTCGTTCGGATCAGCGCCTGTCATCGTTGATCATCCACCGTCTGCGTCTGGAACGCATAGTTTCTCGCCCGAGGCTGCTCCCCTTTCACCCGCAGCCCGACAGGATGACAGAGCCCGGAAAGGGCGTTTCAGCAGAGGTGGAGGCACTCGAAGCCGAGGTAGCTCATCTCCGAGGCATGGTCGATCGACTCAGCTCCAGACTGGAGACCCTATCCGAAGCCCACATCAGATTGGCCAGGCTGGTCAACACTCCCCAGCAGAGACCCTCCTCTACCGCCGAGCCTCGGATCTGCCTTCCCGACAAGTGGAACGGGTTAGACGGAAAACCAGATGGCCTGTTGGCAAGCTCGATATGATTTTCGAATGTCAGCCTTCAATGTACGGCTCTTCAGCACCCAGAGTGGCTCTACTCACCTCCCTTTTGTCCGGGCGAGCACAGGAGTGGGCTGCCGCCCTCTATAATCAGAAATCGCCTCTCTGCAATGACTACTCCCTGTTTGTAACGGAGCTACGGAAGACCTTCGTTCCCCCCAGCAGCGAGACCGCCACAGAGGTTCAGCTCCTTCATCTGCGCCAGCGCAACCAGCCGGTCCATCTCTTTGCCGCGGAGTTCCGTACCCTGGCCGCCAAGCTGTCGTGGGGAGACGACGCCTTGAGGTCCGTCTTCATGGAGGGACTGGCCGGCTACATCAGGGATGAGATGGTCGGAAGGGAGGCTCCACAGACCCTGGATAGAGCGATCAGCCTGGCGTTGGAGATCGATCGCCGGGTAATGAGTCGCCCTAGGGCTCGGTCCCCGGCTCATCGCATCTCACCATATCGCTCAGCCGAATCTGGCTCCAACCCCGCCCGCACCTGTTTGGAGGAGCAAGAGGAGCCAATGCAGCTTGGTCACCTTCCGCCAGAGGAACGAGAGCGACGGCACCGAGAGGGATTGTGTGCTTACTGTGGATCACCCAAGCATTGCCTTTGACAGTGCACCCTCAGGCCGGGAAAAGATCAGGCCAGGTGAAAATAGGAGAGGTTTCACCTGGCTCTATGGCTCCAAATCGATTCCTCCTCTCTGTCCAACTTATTCAACGTGACCCACATCTGACCCACTCTGCTCTGTTAGAGCAGCAGACTTCATCTCTGCCCAACTGGCCAGAAGACTTCACCTCTCTCTCGTTCAGCTGCACCATCCTGTACCGGTGATTTCTGTTGATGGACGTCCATTGCTGCCCTATCCCATCCAACAACGAACCACAGAGGTCCGAATGTGGGTTGGGGACCACACTGAACTCATCAGCTTTCTGGTCATCGCTTCCAGCACGACTCCTCTCATTCTAGGCTATCCATGGTTCCGCTCTCACGATCCCCACATCTCCTGGTCAGCCCAACAGATTCTCCGGTGGGGTCCTAAGTGCTCGGCACGATGTCTCCGCCCACCATTGGTCAGAGCGCCGGAGATCGCACAGGCCCCAGCCATCGAAGAGATCCCTCCATCCTACAGAGACCAAGCTGAGGTCTTCAACAAGCGCTGGGCCACCAAATTACCACCTCACAGGCCTTACGACATGGCAATCAACCCCCTGCCCGGGGCGGCACCCCCGCATGGCCGCCAGTTTCCTCTCTCTCCAGTGGAGACGACGCATTTGGAGGCCTACATCGCTGAGGCGCTGGACCAGGGGTTCATCCGACCATCCACCTCTCCAGCATCAGCGGGGTTCCTCTTTGTTAAGAAGAAGGAGGGGACGCTTTGCCCCTGCATTGATTATCGGGGTTTAAATAAAATAACTATTAAAGATCGTCACCCTCTCCCATTGGTGAGCACTGTTCTCGACTCTCTTTCTCGGGCTTCCATTTTCACTCGCCTCGACCTCCGGAAAGCCTACAACCTGGTCCTCATACGGGAGGGGGATGAGTGGAAAACCGCATTTAGCACCCCCACTGGTCACTGGGAGTACCAGGTTATGCCCTTTGGGCTCTGCAACAGTCCGGCAGCCTTTCAACGGCTACTAAACGACGTCCTCCGGGACATGCTTGGACAATGGGTGTTTGTATACCTAGACGACATCCGCATTTACTCTGCATCCGAGGTGGACCATGTTCGTCACGTCCGAGCGGTCCTTGAGCGCCTCCTCCAGAACCACCTTTATTGTAAACTGGAGAAATGTGCGTTTCATAAACGCTCCACCACCTTCCTGGGCTATGTTATTTCAGCGGAGGGAATAGCCATGGATCCCCAGAAGGTGTCTGCGGTAACCACCTGGCCACCTCCCACCACCCTCAAACAACTACAATCCTTTCTTGGATTTGCTAATTTCTATCTGAGGTTTATCCGTAACTACAGCTCTGTTGTGGCTCCTCTCACAGATCTGACCAAGCCGGCTCTCCGGCCACGCCCCTTCCAACTACCCCCGGAGGCTCAACGAGGGTTCGGCCGGCTTACCCAGCTCTTCACTTCAGCGCCGATCTTACTTCATCCAGACCCTGCCAAGACCTTCACCGTTGAGGTGGATGCCTCTGAAGCTGGCGCTGGAGCAGTCCTGTCCCAGCAGGGTCCAGATCAGAAGCTCCACCCCTGTTGCTACTCCTCTCGGAAGTTCTCCCCTACGCAGCAACATTACTGGGTTGGCGACTGCGAACTGCTGGCTGTCAAATGGGCTCTAGAGGAGTGGCGGCAGTGGCTCATGGGCACGCTTGAACCGTTTCTGATCTGGACAGACCACCAAAATCTCATCTACATCAGGAATGCAAAGCAATTAAACCCTCGCCAGGCCCGTTGGGCTCATCTTTTTGAACACTACAATTTTCACATCTCCTACCGGCCAGGCTCCAAGAATGGGAAGGCTGATGCCCTCTCTCGTCGCCATTTCCAGGGTCCAACACCACACCAGCCCGCTCCCATCATTCCCCCACACCACATCCTGGCGTCACTCAGATGGCCGCTGGAGGACTCCATTCATTCGGCCCTGGCTAATGAGCCAGCACCTCCCGAGACTCCACCCAACCGTCGCTACGTCCCGACCGTCTGTCGAAAGGAGGCTCTACTGTGGGGTCACTCTTCACCAGTGGCGGGTCATGCGGGCACGGCCAGGACGCTTCCGTTTCTCCGCCGCGCCCTGTGGTGGCCCTCCATGGCGAGGGATGTCAACAGCTTTGTTAGCGCCTGTTCCACCTGCGCCAGGGCTAAGACTTCCACTCAGCCGGGATCTGGACTGCTTCGTCCCCTGCCAGTTCCAGCACGGCCTTGGTCGCACATTGGGGTGGACTTCATCACTGGATTACCCCCCGCCGTAGGTATGACCACTATTGCCACCTTTGTCCACCGCTTCTCCAAAGTTGTCCATTTAGTTGCGCTACCAGGCCTGCCCTCTGCCAAAGAAACAGCGGAGCTGGTCCTTCAGCATGTTGTGCGTCTCCACGGTTTTCCCCGGGACATCGTCTCAGACAGAGGGTCCCAATTTACTGCCAAATTCTGGAAGGCCTTCTGTCGCCTCATCGGGGCGACCGCCAGCCTCTCTTCCGGCTACCATCCAGAAACCAACGGCCAGACAGAGAGGGCCAGTCAACTGGTGGGTCGCTATCTTCGATGTTTTGTCTCTTCACAACCTACCACCTGGCCGCGCACCGTGCTCTGGGCCGAACTATCCCTCAACCTCCAGGTCTCCTCCGCCACCAGGTTGTCCCCTTTTGAAGTCTGCAATGGCTACCAGCCGCCCTTGTTCTCTCACCAGGAACCAGAGGTAGAGGTCCCAGCAGCTCAATTGCTGATCCGCCGAGCCAAAGCAGCTTGGATTCGGGCTCGGGTGTCCATCACACGGGCCAACGCCGGGTATGTAGCACAACACCGCCGACGCCATCGACCCGGTCCGACTTTTCAGACAGGGGACCTGGTTTGGCTCTCCACCCGATACCTCAAACTCCCTGCTGAGTCTCGAAAACTGGCTCCCCACTTCATTGGTCCTTATCCGATTGTTCGCTGCATCAACCCCTTCACTTATCGTCTCCGCCTCCCGGCGTCCTTGAAGGTTCATCCAGTGTTCCACTGTTCCCTCCTTAAACGACACGTCGTTTCATCTTTATCCCCTCCTGAGACTCCCCCACCTCCCCCTCGTCTTATCGACGGTGGTCCAGCCTATACGGTTCGACGTATCCTAGATTCCCGGGCCCGAGGTAGGGGGTTCCAATACCTCGTAGACTGGCAAGGCTATGGTCCAGAGGAGCGCTCCTGGGTTCCATCCCGTCACATCCTGGACTCCACCTTGATCTCTGACTTCCATCGCCTCCATCCCGATCGACCTGGCCCTTCGGGAGCCGGGCCTGGAGGGGGGGGGCTCTGTCAGGAAGTCATCAGGCTCAACCTAGACCAGCTATGTCTGATGACCTCCCCACCATTCATTGACTGGATCCCTCTTCCTCGCAAACTACAAAGAACCTCTCGACTCACCTCACTTCGCTCTGTCATCGTCTTCTCTATGACATGTAGCTCCTGATCCGCATCTGCGCGTCAGTATTCAAGACTCCGAGTCCCAAGCTTATCTTTCAGCCTGAGGTTCCAGGTTCGCCCAGCTCAGTCCCTTCGTTACGATCACTGCCTGTCATTGGTGATCATCCACCGTCTGCGTCTGGAACGCATAGTTTCTCGCCAGAGGCTGCTCCCCTTTCACCCGCAGCCTGACAAGGAGGAATGGAGCAAAACGGTCAACTACAGTAATAAAACAAAATAAATACATATCAAGGAGGGGGGGTAGCTTGTATCTAACCTCTGTACCCACACAAATATACTAAAGATATGAAAGACATAATTGATTATAATATAATTTACAATCATTCAGGGGTTGTTTAGAATTTTTCTTTGAGGCTTTGGACAATATTATATTACGTTTCTGCACAGTGATCTCTGAATAAAATAACTTTTAGCTGTGAAATAAACATAAGATATGAAAGAGATAATTGATTATAATATATTTTACAATCATTCAGGGGTTGTGTTCGAAAAATCTATGGGGGCTTTGGAGAGCTTAGCTGCAGTGGACACAGACTGCATCTAATCCACTGATCCAAAAGGAGTGCATGTTGAAGTGGCGCATGTTATTCCAGTCTGCAGTGTGTGACCAGATCGGATTGAGGGGATTCATTTATTTGATTTAGAGATCAATGTGCAGAAACTAAATATTGTACACAATCATGATATTCACAAATCTAGCATTAGATAACGAGAATATTCTATTGTGCTCTTTCCACCAAAACAATATATCAGCATGATCCTTTATATCAACATGATCCTCTTTGGGAGTCTTAAACAAAACATTAAAACAATTTTCTCACTCCCAAGTTCTAACCCACCCACATTAACGAAATCTCCTCTGGAACCGCAAAATGTAATTTATGCATTTGATTTCTAATAATGAGACTCATATCAATGCATATAGCCTACTACACGTAGGCTATCCTTCACTTGTACGTAGCGAGTTGTGAGTTAAGTGCAGCTGAGCTGTTTTTTTTCTCAGCACCCCATGCTGAGAATATGTTCCCGCGGCTATGTAGCGGGCTTCAGGTTTGCCTCGTCGTGGAACCGAATTTTGGAAAATTAGGACAGGATTGTCAAAGTAAGCCTGGCTTTTGAAATTAGCTCGTTGCGTGGAACAGCCCTTTGAATTAGTAGATGATCCCTGATTAAACCATGTTTGCATGTTGACCAAAAACATTGATGTTGCTCTCATCTTAACAAAGCACCACCCTTCCATGTAGAAGAAGTTTATGGTGTGCACCACACAACTGTGCACAGATTTTCCCATCTGAGCTGTGGATCTCTCAAGCTCCTCCAGAGTTATCGTTGGCCTTTTGGCAGCTTCTCTAACTCATGCTCTCCTTGAGAAGCCTGGCTAGTGTAGGTGGATGGTGATGTGAATTTTTTTTTTCTTGATCTAAAGTCTATGATATTGATCTATTAATTTTATCACAGTAAATATTAGAGTCAAGGAAGAGGCCTTTCACCTACTTTTATCTAACTGTTGAAACAAGAAGATAGACAGAACAGCTGGATGGAACTTTTTTTTTTTGCATCAACTACCGATCGGATGATTGATCCTGAAATAGAAGGGTGGACTTGCAGCAAGCTACATGCAAGTTCTCAATTTCCTGGTTCTTTTTTCCCTCTTCATGTGTGCTGCGGAGAAAGTTCAAGAATGAAAACACACCTCTCTCCTTCATGCAAGACTGGACAGTGCAAAAAAAAAGAAGATGCTGCTTTGATGATCGAAAGACTGAATTTGACTTTCAACCAACAGTGTCCAGTGTCCAGAGAGGGGTCTTAGAAGTTTGGTCTGGGTAGCTTTGTAGCTGTGTCATACTGATGAAAATTTTTAAATTATAGGTTGGATAGTGGGCTGTAAGATGGAGCCTTGAGGAACCTCACCGTTCAAATGGGCCTCAGAGGAGAAAACTGACCTAATTGGACAAAAAATCTTCTGTCAGACAGATAGGAGTGAAACTAATTTAAAACCGTGCCCTTAACACCAACAGACTGTTTCACTTGTGATAATAATACATGGTCAATGGACATAATCCACCGTGTCAAAAGCTGTAGTTAAATCAAGGAAGATTAAAACAGTTAAAAGCAAACCCTTAAAAACTCTAAGAAGTGCTGTTTCTGTACTGTGCCACATTTTTAAACCGGACTGATATTTTTTAGTAATCCCACTAAGCTGTAGATGCTCCTGCTGTTGGAAGTAAACCACATTCTCTAAAATTTTAGAAAAAAAGCAACTTAGAAATAGGCCTAAAGTTTGAAAGAAACTTTAGGACCTGTTGAGCAGATCTAATTTTTAAACAAAAACCCAAGGCCCTAGACCCCCTTGAAGTCCCAGACTTCCAGCACAGGAGTTTAACCCTGCACATGTAATTCTAAACCAAAATCTGAAGTCCCAGACTTCCAGCACGGGACTTTAACCCGGCCTCTGCTTGCCCGGTCCTTTGATAATGTGTCAATATTAGAAATGATCAACACGGACTCAATAGAGCTCAGTTTGGCAAGTGCCAGGAATAAAGCGTGATATTCCAGTATTACGATTGTATTCGAAATCTTTTGTTTGTGTGTGCCATTTATTTAGAAGCTTTATGTAAATTACAATCCTGCAGGATTCGGGCAGTCCCTCCTGCTCACAGTCAGCTAATCGTATACACACACATAGAGTCCTAACATTTGTGATTGGTTCCTGCTCTTTTGCTAGGCTGTCTTTTGTCAATTAGCATGCATAATTTATTCAGTGTAAAACTTAAGAGGTGTTTAGAACATATTTGACCTTTGAACCTTTATTCAAACAAGTTATGTACTTCCCCGTCTTTCTCACTGTTTCCTGACTTGAGCAACTGAAGCTTTTCTTGTCCTGCTGCACCATCCTTCTCACAGTTTGTGGATAGCTATTTCCTGCTGACAGTTTCAAAATACACACACCTCACTAGGCAGCTGTTAAAACTCTCCATGACTCAAGGTCACAATGTTTAAGCTTTAAGTTCAGTTTAACCCTGTCAGAAATACAGTTTAAGCCATCAATTGTCAAACATATATTTTAAAATCATTAGACCTTAGATGCTCTTTTAAAATATAAGTTGCACCACAGCATCGTTGAAAGCTGGGACACAGCCTAAGGAAAAACAGATGTTGATTAAATTTACAATGTAAGGACCTCTTTTAGGGGATGTTTACACGACAACGTTGCCGTTTTTGTTTGAATAAGCGGGTGAAAACACACTGCGCACGAAGGAAAATGATGTAGTACACATGCCCGACCTTTAGATGGCAGTATGCCCCGTATATGCAGTGTTCCAAGGTTTCCCCCTCACAACCCGGAAAAGAAACATTTCATGGTAACTTACAATGGCGGTCTTCTTGTAATTCTCCTCCACTTAAATAAAGGTGTATTGATTATTTGACGCACGTACTGTATGCATTTCCGTTGGTGATCGCATAGAAGCCTGATGATCTTAGGACCTGTTGATCCTAAGATCCTAAGAGACCAAATTACTTCTGAAGCTGCATCAGCAGTAACAGCATACCTGGATTCGCCATTGTTGTTTTTCTGTAAAAAGGCGGAGTGCACAAGTCCAACATGTTCGTAGTTGGCTGGCAGTGATGTCGTTTTCAAAAGTCTCCGGCTTGTGTTTACATGAAAATGAATCACCCAGCGTTTTCAGAACTCTCCACTCTGGAAGCCGTTTTCCAAAAGCTGCGTTGTCGCCCCCCCGTTTTCCCTTTGTTGTGTAAACGAGAAGCCGAATTGGAGAGAAAAACCCCCGTTTTGCTGAAAAATTTTGTCGTGTAAACAGCCCCTTAGTAGCCTCGGAGGAATACTGTCATATGGACAAAATGAAGTCTTCAGGTTCTTGGCTTTCTCCTACAACTGGATGACAGCTAGAGAAAAAAAGGGGTATGGCAGCATCAGGGGTGGAATGAGAGGGTGAGGACCTGACAGCACAAACTTTATTTCATGAAATGAAAGGGAAGGAACCAGGTAGGATGTATCACAAGAATTCAGGAGAGATTTCTGTGAACAAAAAAGAGCTTGAGGCTTATTACTGTTATCAGACATACAGAGAGATTTAGCACTTTTAACAGCAGCCTGATACACTGCTAAAGAGTTTCTCAGTCTCTAAAGAAATGTCTAGCTTTTCCTTCTTCCTCAATCTCTTGGCACACCAGCAGCTGCGTCTGAGCGCTCGTGTATAATCATTGAGCCATGGCTCTGCTATACAGTATTTAAATTTAAGAGGCAAGGCAAGGCAAGGCAAGGAAATGTATTTGTATAGCACACTTTCAGCAACAAGGGAATTCAAGGTGCTTAAGATGATTATGGGAAAAAATAAAAGCAATAAAAACTGAAAACACAACAATGAAGACATAAAGAGCATTAAAACATACTACTGTTATGACATTTCAGCTATTATTAATCAATTAATCAAAGGCAGCTTTAAAAAGATGGGATTTTAGCTTTTAAACGAACTCAGTGTTTCAGCAGCTTTGCAGTCATCTGGAAGTTTGTTCCAGATAAGAGGAGCATAGAAGTTGAAAGATGCTTCTGTATGTTTGGTTCTGATTCTATGGATGCTGAGTAGACTAGAATTAGAGAACCTGAATGGTCTGGGGTGTTGGTGTAATACAACAGATCTTTTACATACTTTGGTGGTGAGCCATTGAATGATTTATAAACTGCTAAAATTAATTTGAAGTCTATTTTTTTAGCTACATGAAGCCAGTGTATCATCCCTCTTTAGTTTCAAAAATAATTACTTCAGTTTTGTTTCTATTTAGCTGGAGAAAGTTATTACACATCCATCCGTTGATTTGCTCAATGCATTTCCTTAGCATTTGGGTGGATTCAATGTTATCTGGTGACATTGTAAGAGGAGCAGTTTTGCCAAAATAAAGTAGCCATTTAGAAGCAGACCAGCATCTCCATCCTGGTAAAACCTTTATGGAGGAAGCTTAGAATCTTTAAAAGCTGCCAAGAACTTTCCGTCTGTGGATTGATTAGACAGTGGGGTCGGGCAGAGGCACGTGGGTCAAGTCCAGAAGTAAAAAGATGAAACTCAAAACTGAAAAATGTTCTGAAGCAACTAATATACATATACATTTTTCATGTCCATCCAAGCCGAAAGTAAAAACAAATCCGGGGTGTGTCCTCTTTCCTGAGTAGGATCACTTAATGAGTCAGGTTAAAAGTGTGGATCGAGTTTAAGAAGTCCTTAGTCAATGGCTTGGTCTCACAACAGACATGAATGCTAAAATCACCAGCAATTAAAATCATAAATCAACCTAATCTCAAACAGAAAGTTTGCAAAGTCCTGAAGAAAGTTATTGTTATATTTTGGTGGCTGATATATTACTACACACAGCATTGGGGATTCCCCTTTTCAAATCAAATCACACTTTATTGCCCCTATAGGAAAATTTCTCTTGGGACCCGAAACTGTTACTTTCTTGGCAATGTTACACATTACACCACATAACATAAACCAGTAAATCTACAGAGTATTAATCCCTCTTAAAGCATAGGAGATATTAAATAAATAAGGTAAGAAATTTGACAATGTATTTAAGTGCAGCCCTGGTCATTTAATGCTATTTTTCAATAGACTCATTTTTAATAAATAATTCTATTCAGCCCTGTATTCAATCACCTTTTTTACCATAACTGAAAGTTTGTAAGAAACAAAATGAATTCAGGTTAAGAGACCTGAGTGACATCAGTAAATACTGACAAACAATATATTATTATTATTATATTATTATATTATTATTATCATTATATTAATGATTACATGTTTTTAATTATATTAGTCATTTAAATTGAATGCTTATCTGAATGCCTTTTTATATCTTTTAAACTCTTTATGATACTTCATTATATTAGTGGCTCAGACATTTGGTTTAACTTGGTGGGTAAAAACTGAGCCAATAAAGCTGATTCTGATTCAGTTTAGCTGCTGAAGCTACAGCTAACCAGGGACTCACCGATGGCTGAGTGTAGACGGTGCCCAAAACACTGAAGCTCAGTCCTGAGCTCCAGACAATATAATTATTGATTAAGTTCAGGTTAAATCTAATAATATTAGGGGCACCACTTCTGTATTAGAAGACCAGACATCTAGTTTCTTCTTGAAGGTATAAGTTCATACGTGGTGGACATTAATTGTACGCATACACCTAGTAATCAAAGAAAACATCTCTTTAAACTAAGGGGAATTTATTAAGAATACAGAATATTTTTCTAGAATTGCGCTGCTCTGGGTGGCTGCGTGTTGGATTGGCTCTGTTGGCTACATATTAAGTTTTGTTTTTTTGTACATTTGTTTCTCTGTTTTCTTAAGGAAGATTGCATTTTTTTACCTGTATACTTTCTAGTTTTTGGTGCTGTGAAGCTTTAAGGATTTTTGCTGTTCATTTTTCACTTTTTGATAACTTGTTATGATGCGTAACCATGGCAACAAGGTGGTTTACAGCTGGGAGCAGCTGATTTACATCGCAAAGCTGAAATAATACCTCAACTGAAGCCACAAATCCCTGACGAGTTGATAAGGAGGAGACGTGGATGCAGAGCAGGAGCAAAAAGGAGAAAGAGAAGGAGGAAGTTCAAACCATCTCTTCTATCGATCGTAATGGGCAACGTGAGATCACTGGCTAACAAGATGGATGAACTCCAAGCCCTTACAAGGACTCAGCCAGAGTACCGCGAAATCAGTGTTATGTGTTTTACTGAGACGTGGCTGCAGGATCATATCCCCGACTCAGTCTCTCTTCCAGCAGGAAAAGAAAAGGAGGTGGAGTAGCAGTGTTTATCAATAACAGATGGTGTCTTCCAGGACACGTTACTGTGAAGTGTCGTCTCTGCAGCCCAGATAGCGAACTCTTGGTAGAAAGTTTTCGTCCATATTATTTACCAAGAGAGTGCACTAGTGTAATTTTGGCAGTTGTTTACATTCCACCTTCAGCTGTTGCTGACAATACATGTGATGTCATCAGTTTCATTGTTGCTAAGCTACAGACACAACACCCAAATGCATTTGTGGCAATATCTGGTGATTTTAATCATGCCTCGCTGTCGTCTACACTTCGAACATTTCAACAGTTTGTCAACTGCTCTACAAGAGAAAACAGAACCTTGGATTTGTTTTATGCAAATGCTAAAGGATACATACATGTCCAAACCAAGACCTCCTCTGGGACAATCAGATCACAATCTTTTTTTTTCTGTTCATAATATAAGCCACTTGTTCAGAGGCAACATGTTACAAAGAAAACTGTGAGAAAATGGTCACAGGAAGCTGAAGAAGTCATGCAGGGTTGTTTTCCGACCACAGACCGGATGACTCTTTGCCAAGCATATGGATAGGACATTAATGCCATGACTGAGTGTGTGACTGACTATATAAACTTCTGTGTGGACATCATCCTCACCAGAACAGTGAGATGCTTCCCTAATAACAAACCCTGGATCACCAGTGACCTGAAGGAACTGCTAAACAAGAAAAAAAGAGCCTTCAAGGAGGGAGACAGGGAATTACTGAGAAGTGTACAGAAGCAACTTAAGGTCAAGATCAGAGACAGCAAAGAGGGATACATGAAGAAGCTGGAGAACAAACTGCAGAGGAACAATATAAGAGATGTCTGGTCGGGAATGAAAAAGATCACAGACTTTATGGACAGGAAGGATTGGATAGATGGAAGTCTGGACAGAGCCAATGAACTGAACGCATTCTTCAACAAGTTCAGTTCAGGAACTAGCTTAGCAGCCAAACAGACATTCCACTCTCCTCTGACCAACAGCTTTCCTGTTACACCTCAGATGTTTTATCCTTCACCTCAGCCATGGACTCTTCTGATTCCACAAGTGTGACTTCAACCAAGTCAGGAAATGCTGCTACCCCTTTTGCCTCCCCCTCCCACTTGTCTGTCTCCAAAGGTCAGGTGAAGAGGCAGCTGGAAAAACTGAACCGGAACAAGGCTACAGGTCCAGATGGTGTCAGCCACAGAGTCCTGAAGGCCTGTGCAGAGCAGCTCTGTGGGATCTTGCAGTACCTCTTTAACCTTAGCCTAACTCAGGAAAAGATTCCAGTGTTGTGGAAAACATCCTGCCTTGTTCCAGTACAAAAGAGAACTCACCCATCATTCATCAATGACTATAGACCTGTTGCCCTGACATCCCACATCATGAAGGTCCTGTAGAGACTCCTGTTGGCCCACCTGAATAAGCAAACAAGAAAACATCAAGACCTGCTGCAGTTTGCGTATCGCTTTGGACTTGGAGTTGAAGATGCCATCATCCATCTGCTTCAACCAACTCACTGTCTTCTGGACAAAGGCAAGGCAAGGCAAGTTTATTTGTGTAGCACAATGCATGTTACAAGACAATTCAAAGTGCTTTACATAAAACATCAAAAGCATTACAGCAGGGTGCAGAAAAAGCAAAAGTACAGGAATAAAAACCATGAATTAAAATGAGAAAAAAAAATCTTAAAAGAATCTTAAAAGAAGCAGTGCAGATTTAAAACTTAGAATAAAAATCTAATCAAAACCAGCTGAGAACAGGTGGGTCTTTAACCTGGATTTAAATAAACTGAGTGTTTCAGCTGATCTGAGGCTTTCTGGGAGTTTGTTCCAGACATGTGGAGCATAGAAGCTGAACGCAGCTTCTCCATGTCTGGTTTTGACTCTGGGAACTGATAAAAGAGCGGATCCAGATGACCTGAGGGGTCGAGTAGGTTCATACTGGGTCAGGAGATCACCAATGTATTTTGGTTCTAGACCATTCTGAGCTTTATAGACCAGCAGCAGAACTTTGAAGTCTATCCTCTGACAGACAGGCAGCCAGTGTAAAGACCTCAGAGCTGGTCCGATGTGGTCCACTTTTTTGGTTTTAGTGAGAACTCGAGCAGCAGAGTTCTGGATGAACTGCAGTTTCCTAATTGATTTTTTAGGTAGACCTGTAAAGACGCTGTTACAATAATCAAGCCGACTAAAGATGAATGCAGGTCCTGCTGAGACATCAGATCATTTATCCTTGAGATATTCTTAAGGTGATAGTAGGCTGATTTTGTGATTGCCTTAATGTGTTTTTCAAAGTTTAGGTCTGAGTCCATCACTATACCCAGATTTCTGACGTGGTTGGTGGTTTTTAGGTGTATGGACTGAAGCCCTGTGGTGACCTTCAGTCTTTTCTCTTTGGCTCGAAAGACAATTACCTCTGTTTTGTTTTTGTTCAACTGGAGAAAATTGTGGCACATCCAGTCATTTATTTCCTCAATGTATTTGCCAAGAGCCTGTACAGGCCCTTGGTCTTCTGGTGACATTCTAATATATATCTGTGTGTCATCTGCGTAGCTATGGTAACTTATATTGTTGTTATTTATTACCTGTGCCAGTGGGAGCATATAGATGTTAAACAGAAGAGGTCCCAGGATGGAACCCTGGGGAACCCCACATGTAATTCCCATCTGCTCAGATGTAAAGTTACTTATTGACACAAAGTACTTCCTGTTCTTTAAGTACGTTTTGAACCAGTTTAGTACAGTGCCAGAGAGACCCACCCAGTTCTCCAGTCGTTTCAGTAAAATAATGTGGTCAACTGTATCAAATGCAGCACTGAGATCCAGTAAAACTAACACTGACATTTTTTCACTGTCAGTATTCAAACGGATGTCAATGATGACTTTGGTCAGAGCAGTCTCAGTGCTGTGGTGCTGTCTAAAACCTGACTGAAAGATGTCATAGCAGTTGCTTTGTCTTAAGACGTCATTTAGCTGATGAAAAACAGCCTTTTCAATGATCTTACTTAAAAATGGAAGATTGGAGATGGGCCTGTAGTTGTTCATTTGTGTCTTGTCCAGATTGTCTCTTTTCAGCAGGGGTTTAATTACAGCTGTTTTCAGGGGCTCTGGGAAAACACCCTACATTAAAGATGAGTTCACAATCTGTAACAGATCTGACTCCAAGATCTTTGAGACCTTTTTGAAAAAGCCTGTGGGCAGGATGTCTAAGCAGCAAGAGGTGGAGTTCAGTTGACGTAAGATGTCCTCCAGATCTTTGCTGTTTATGAGATAAAACTGTTTCATGGTGTTTAAACGGATTTTCCATGGACACTGTACATAACCTGAACCTGCCGTTAATGAACCAACCGCTTGTCTAATATTTTGGATTTTGTCTGTGAAGAATTTGGCAAAGTCATTGCAGGCCTTGGTGGAATAGAGTTCAGGTGCTACTGACACAGGAGAGTTTGTTAGCCTGTCGACAACAGCAAATAATGTACGAGCACTATGACTATTTCTGGTGATGATGTCAGAAAAATATGACTTCCTTGTATTCCTCAGTTGTAAGTTATAAGAGTGAAGTTTTTCTTTATATATGTCATAATGAACCTGAAGTTTAGTTTTTCTCCATCTGCGCTCGGCTTTCCGACACTCCCTTTTTTCATTTCTCATCAGTATGGAATTTCTCCATGGAGACTTTTTCCTTCCAGAGATAACCTTCACCTTTGTGGGAGCAATAGTATCCATAACATTTAATATTTTAGCATTAAAGCTGTTGACAAGTTTATTGACGGAACCCCCTGACAGGGCAGGTGTTAGAGAGAAGACCTGGTTAAAGATGTCACTAGTGTTTTCAGTTATACATCGTTTTGTGATAACCTCCGTTAAAACATTTATGTGAACCGAAATTATACTCTCAAAGAAAACACAACGATGGTCAGACAAGCCCACATCACGCACATTAATCTTGGAAATGCCCAGACCCTTCGAGATCAGTAAGTCCAAAACATGACCCTTATTATGTGTGGGCTCTGTTATATGCTGAGTCAGCCCAAAGTTGTCCAGAGTGTTACTCTGGTCTTTAGACCCTTTGTTCTGGGGATTGTCAACATGGATGTTAAAATCACCAACAATAATTATACAGTCAAAATCAACACATATTATAGACAGCAGTTCACTAAAATAATCATTAAAGTCAGCACGGTAATTTGGAGGCCGATGAATGTTAACAAACATGGCTCTAGATGGGGCCTTCAGCTGTACAGCAACATATTCAAAAGAAGGAAAACTTCCAAGAGATAACTGCTTACACTGGAATGATTCATTAAATAAAACAGCAACTCCTCCACCTCTCCTGTTCTGTCTGGCCTGGTTGACAAAACTAAAGTTGGGAGGGGTTGATTCGATAAGAGAAACACTGCTATTCTTATCTAACCAAGTCTCAGTTAAAAACATAAAATCAAGGCCATGCTCATTGATAAGATCATTGATTAAAAATGTCTTCCCTACTATAGACCTGACATTTAATAAGGCCATCTTAACAGGTTTAAGAGTATTATTGTGCCCCTTGTGTTTTGGGGCGGGCTGTGTACAGCGTATGTTTACATTACTTAAAAACCTTTTAGAATGCAGTGCTCTGTTTTTTGACATAACATTCCTTCTGTTACTTATAAGTACAGAAATGATCGAACCTTCTAATGAACCGGGTCCCAGCTTGTCCTGGGAAAACTTCTGACTGCTGATATCCACGCAGCCTGGACCCTTAACACATCATACATCAGACTGTGGAGATTGTACATGCTTACGTGGTGGGGTAGGAGGGGGCCGGGCTTGTTGCCCTACCTTTGATCGTCCTGGTGTGGGGTTTATGGGCAAAGAAAACAGATTGGTCTGCGGGGTAGATCTGAGCCCAATGTTGACCCGCTCCATCATCTGCTCAGTGAATTTCAGATGGGGGGAGTGGGGGGAGGGGGTGGTAGGGAAGACGGTGGGCTGTCAGGGGTTTGCGGGGGCGATGGAGGTCCGCTGTCCTGTTCTTTAAGGCTGTTGAGGGCTTTTGGGGCAAATAAAGATCCTTCTTCCTGCTTCTGTTTGAAGCTTCCCATGAGTGAGGGCAGAAGAAGTTCCTCCCCCTCTGCACTCAGCTTTGTTTGGTCTTCCTTTTGAGATAAGTCTTTGTGTATCTCCTTTTTGGCTCCAAGCACAGAGGGATGACGCAGGAAGTAGAAAATATTGGAGGTAAACAGTTTCACACCTGACCTGTTCAAACTAAATCCATTTGCCTTAAAAAGATGTCTACGCTCCCAAAAAATCTGAAAGTTGTTACTAAATTGCAGTTTGTTGTCAGCACATGCAGATAAAATCCACTTATTTAATGCCAAAAGACGGCTAAATCTTTCTTCTCCTCCTCTGATGGGTGGTAAAGGTCCACTGATGAATACTGCTGCATCCAACGAGCTCACGGTGTTCAATAATCCAGCGAAGTCCCGTTTTAGAACCTCCGATTGTTGCTTGGACACATCATTCGACCCTGTGTGGAGAACGATGTTTTTCACTGTTGGATATTTAGTCACAGTTTTCAGAATCCTCTTCTGCATGTCACTGACCATATCCTTTGGAAAGCAGAGGACTTAAGGTGTTCTTTCCACACATCCATTGAACGTCCTTTACAGAGGAATCACCTACAATCAGAGTTTCAGGCCCAGTCTTTTGCTTTCTCTGTGGCCTCTCACTCTCTGACAGGTTATCATTCCTCATCTTGCTGCCTTGGGGTGGATGGTCATCAGATAAAGATCCAGGGTTCTCCAACAGTGGAGCAAATTTGTTCTGCAGCTTCACATTCGGTTGTTTTGAATGTTTGTGGCTAACTTTCCCATTTGCAGCTGTTCTGTCCCGTGTCCTCTCATGTACGGGAATAGAAGAAGCCCTCTCTCTTGTAGGGAGTGCAGGCCAGTCAGTCTCATCACAGATTTCCGCTCGCTGTGTCCACCCTGCACTACGTCCTCCCGTTTCCCAGAGACATGATTTAGTTTTTGGCTTAGCACCAAGACAGTTCCAGGGAGGATTATCACTCGGTGATTTAATGTAATGAGCAGAGGCTCCCTCTTTCTTGGTCGTGTTATCTCTGCCTCTTAGCCATGTGTTAGCTTGCTCATTTCCACTGTTTTGAAAGAGTGATAAGGTTGTTTCATTTCCACACAATCCATTTACCTCTACATTAACTTCTATCCGTTGAACTTTCCTCTCCAGTGCTGTTATCTTTTGTAGAAGGTCCTGGTAGTCCATTGTGGAGACGGAAGGCATCTTGTTGCTGTAGCTTAGCGTTAGCACCCTTACGAGCTATATCTAGCTTTAGCTGAATGCTAAGTACTTAGATGCTGTAGATCAGGCTTCAGCTGTGTGTAGGCCACGCACACAGAGCGCTGAAGATAAAAGATCTATGAAATATTGCCGTTACTACTCAAAAATGTTTTTCCCATAAATTTATATGTATTGAAAAGTCCTGCAGGTCGGATCATAAGGGGGAAAAAATAAGCAGAAAAATGTAGAAAAATGCAAGCAGAAGGGAGAGCAAAGTAGCGAAGCAGCCGATTGCAGCCGATTGCAGCGAAGCAGGAAGTAGAAGGTATATCTGCACAAAGCAGGCAGCATTGTGAGGATCATGGTTTTTGATTTATCCAGTGCATTTAATACAATTCAGCCGGATTTGGTTTGTCAGAAACTCCTGAAGCCACAGGTGGAGCCTTCAACAATCGCCTGGATCAGTGACTACCTGACAGACCACAGTTTGTGAAACTGAAGAATTATGTATCAAACCAGGTGGTCAGCAGCACAGGAGCATTACAGGGGACCGTACTCTCACCATTCCTTTCTCACTTTGTACACCTCAGACTTCCAGTACAAATGCGAGACCTGTCATCTGCAGAAATACTCAGATGACTCTGCAATTGTTGGGTGTATCAGAGATAGGCAAGAAGCTGAATACAGAGCTGGTGGACCGCTTTGTGACAAGGTGTGGAAATAATCGTCTTACTTTGAATGTGAATAAAACAAAAGAGAATATTGTAGATTTCAGAAGAAACATGGATAAGTCAAACACTGTTTCCGTCAAGGGAGAAGAAGTGGAGGTGGTTGAAGAGTATAAATACCTCGGAGTTCACCTTGACAACAGACTGGACTGGAGACTGAACTCTGAAACTGTCTACAAGAAGGGACAGAGCAGACTGTACTTCTTGAGGAAGCTTAGGTTTGCAGCATCTTGCTGCAAACCTTGAAGGATGGTTGAAGAGTGTAATCTCTTCAACCATCATCTGTTGGGGTAGCAGCATCAGAGCCAGGGACTTAAAAAGGCTCAACAACCTGATAAAGAAGGCTGATTCTGTTCTTGGGACTACTGTGGAACAACTGGAGATGATGATACAAAGAAGGATTCTTCATAACATCAAAAACATTGTGGACAACCCTGAGCATCATCTTCATGAGACTGTCATACAACAACAGGGTGTCTTCAATCGGAGGCTCCTTCAGTTTCGCTGCAATACAGACCTTTACAGGAAATCCTTCCTGCCCACACCCATCATTATCTAAAACAACTCCTTAAAGAATTAATTATATGAGCTACAAAAATACTTAATTTCGCTCTGGGATCAATAAAATATGTTCGAATTTGAATTGAATATAAGATCAACCTTACAGCCAAAACATTTTGTCAATATTTCCCATCTATTCTAAAGCATGCAACTAACTACTACAGATCTTGGAAAACTAATAATATGGGAAAATTAATCAACACGAAGGGGATCAGGAAAAAACAGACAGCTCCCCTTTCGCAGGGGATGGGAGGTGAGGTTTTGTTCAGAAATGGAGGTTGCCCTCACTCCAGGGGGCTCAAGTAAGAGATAACCTGTGGGACAAAGGGTCATAAATTTAGCTCTGGGCCAAGATGGAGGACCGCACATGGAGTGTAAGGAGACAAGGGTCATAAAACTAGCTTTGTCTAAAATGGGGAAGAGCACATGGTGTGAACTGTCCATGTGGAAGGCCACACCTTTAACTAACAGACAAAGAACAATGGAGTTAACCTTTTAGCTAACAGACCAGCTAACGCAGGTTGGGCCGAGCCCAACTCTGCCGACCAGGTGATCAGAGAGCGAGAGAAAGAGCAGAATGAGGAAAAGAGAGAAAGAAAAAAAGAGTGTATCCGCTTAGGATAAAAAACAGTTTAAAACACAGCAAATAATACAGCTCACAAACGTCTACGCTAAATGAGCCAACAGGTTCAGCGCTAAAAACACTTTAAATCAACAATGAATGAAGTCTAACTCGTTAAGAACTCTATTCTCCTTATTTATATGCCCAGACAAAAGATTTGCATAAATGAACCGGTTCAGTTCTACTTTGTGTTGAGGAAGGTCCAGTCCAAAAAAAGAGGGGAGCAAAATGTGTCCATAGTAAAGCATAAAGGAGAAATAGAACCTGGCACAGGATTTTGGGACTGTGTGTCCAAACTGCAGACCGGATGGCTTGCAGGTTGTCGTTGTAAAGAAATAACTCAAGCTGGATGCACAGACAGCAGTGGGCACTTTGAAGCTTTGAAATGAGAGTTCTCCCCAGTCCAGCGGGTCAGAACAAAAGATAATCTTCACCGGTGAGACGTCCACTCTATAGCAGATGTTTCTGCTGAGAACAATTTGAAATGGCCGCCACCACCATTCTTATAGCCCTTTAGCCGTGATGTCATTGGTGATGTCACCATTGGTGGCCATGGACCAATGGGAGTGTGTTGGGGTTAGCGCTAGGAATGCTGGGAAATGCAGTCTGTTCAGTTCATTTGTGGAAAATGGATCCCAACAACGTGGTTGAGTACCGGGTGGACATTTTAAAAGCCACCCAGTTCCCAACCAGTTTGCAGTGGGCCGGGGGGGGTTCTACCACGGCAACTTTGCTGATGGTAATATTTCCTGTGTTTTTGGAAAGGACAAAGAACACAAACATATAAAGAGGGCACTCCTAACTTGTGGATACCCTAATTGGGCAGATGTCAAAGCATCAAAAAAGTCAAGGAAACAATCAACTCAGGCCAGTGCAGGGGAGGAGAAGAGGAGACGGAAAACCATAGTTATCCTATATGTGGCTGGAGTCTCTGAGAAACTAAGAAGGATTTTTTCCAAACATAACATCCCAGTGCATTTTAAATCTGACAACACTCTCGGGCAAAGACTCGTTTATCCTAAGGACAAAACACAAGCTCTTATTTTTCTGCTGCATTGATCAGTGACGCTACTCTCTGCGGAAACTGTCCTGATACACTCAGAAAGAAAAATAATGTAGCCTAATGTCCAACCCACTCTTCTGAGCTGCTCCTGCACATCCACAGAGCCATCATTTCGAACAAAAACAATCCTTTTACGTCCAGTTATTGTACTCCAATAAAGTACTTAGTCCGCAAGTCTTCCTTAATCCAACTCTGCCGCTAAAAACCATTGTAAATTCCTTTCTTGCGTGTATTTCTCCGAATGTTAACATCATGACTACCAGTTAGCATGCTCTTAATACTTCTTCTTCTTCTTCTTGATAATTATTCAAGGCTGGCAAACAGTGAATTGGTGCGTTACTGCCACCAACTGGTAAGAAGTGTGGACCAGAATGTCTTTTTAGGGTCATGTCCATTCTGCATCCTTGTAAGGACCCGTCCTCCCTGGTCTATGTAGGACAGGTCCTTCCTCGACTGGGTAGAATGTCATGTTGCCTAGCAACCGTGATGACGCTAAACACAACCTGGTAAAAATGGAGCTAGACATCATCATGAGTTTTCTTAAGTTTTTTTTTATTTTATTTTAGAGAAGCTACAACAGCTTTACTGTCACTGGCATGCTTTACATCTCCGGCTGAAAGGTAATCATATTTTATTTACTTCTTCAGAATTACAAGTTAATTTCAGCTAGTTTTATGGATAATTTCAGCAACTGAGTGACTGGTGATCAAATGTACGCATTTAATATATACTATATATAAACGAAATATTACATTATAACAATTTCTAGTATTCAGTTGATTTAAAAAAAATTTGTGTGCAGAAATTTGATATTTGTATATACACCCACACACACACACACACACACTAATTTCATTTTGGGATCAATTAAGTAGGTTTTTTTAACCTGGTGATGTCTTGCAAATCTGCACTTTCTGAATAAATAAACCGAATAGATTTTTTTAAGCAACCAGTGTAACAATAAAATTTTTATGTTTTTAACAAGATTGCAGGTCATCACAGCGTGAGCTCTTCTCCACAACATCTGCCTCAGTGCTGGTGACATTGTGGCCCCTGGGGATGAGCTTAAAGATGATGTAGCACAGGATGAGGCTGGTTTGGAGAAATCAGCGGCGCTCTCTGGTGGGACAAACTGTCTTCTGAACACGTCTTAGTGATATGGCAACCGCCGATTGAGTCAGCCCTGGATGATGCAGTGGACAGTGCGAAGAATCTACCCTAAGCCCTCTCTGCAGAGCAACCTACATGAATTTCCCCTCGTCAACCAGAAAAGACCAGCCAGTGGTCATGTCAATTTTTGCTATTTCTTTTTTCAATAGTCATTTTAAATTGTTCAAAGTAAGCTTCATGTTCGTATCTTTGAAAAACTTTAATAATAATGTAACTGTTAATAAAATGACTTGATATTTACTATATGTTTTAATCAATTTATTTATAACAACCATCAAACAACTAAATGACCAATGTGACAAAAACATAAATTGACAAACAGAAAACAGTCCTCTCCTCTCCTCTCCTCTCCTCTCCTCTCCTCTCCTCTCCTCTCCTCTCCTCTCCTCTCCTCTCCTCTCCTCTCCTCTCCTCTCCTCTCCCAAAAGGAGCTGTATTTTTGTTTTATTTGCAATAACCGAAATTAGCTGTACATAAGTGGGGCAATACACGGAGAACCATTAGACTAACATACGGGCTCGTTAAGGAGTGTTGATTAACAGAATAATAATAAAATACATGTCTATACCAACAAACAAGACAACCGCTTTAAGTTTTTAATTTTTGTACAGGCAGATTTTAATATACTTACACTTAAAACTCTACTCCCCTCCTTCTTCACCTGATGCTTCGTCCGCCATTGTTGCTGGAACAAAAATCTCCCGTTCGGCCCGCATTGCATTTTGGGATATGGAGTGCGTTGAAGGATACACCGGACCCATCCTTCAAATTGGGAAAAAGAAGTACATGTTTGTGGGCCGCACTTGAAGGAGTCTTCGTATTTGGACAGCCTTCATCATGGCGCTGTGAAGTAGCTGTCCTTAAAATCCGGCCCTCGAAGGATGCAGCCCCTAAATTTGGACACAGCCCTAGCAAACTACTGTACCAAAAGTGTCTTCTTTTACCGCATCCAAAACTTCCGATTAGTAACCTATTGCACCCTCTGTTGGTTGTCTTGAGCCAATACATTTGCATGAGATCAGCCATTGTAATCTGTCATGGGCGGACCTGAGAGACGAAAAGTATTCAAGACAACAAGAAAAGTCCAGTTGACTTCATTTAAACCCTCAAGGACCCTTTTTTTCTATCGCACCACACGTCTGTCAATCAATATATATTGTTATTAAATTATCATCCAGCCCTAAAGAGTCGTTCAAAAAGAAGTTTTGTTTGCTAAAGATCTTGCTAAATAAGAACTGAACAAACAATTGCCTCCTTATCCACTGAAGAGACCCGACTCAGGGGCAAAAGGCTGCCGTGCTCCATGCTGCAGTGGAGCCACTGGGTCCAGTGAAAAGGAGGAGTAGTCACCAGCAGGTGAGTTTGGCATGCTGCCAATCCAGGGACCACAGGGAAAATCCAACGCAGACAGGAGTGATGACTCCAACAGGAATGGAAATTATTTCTCACTCCAGCAAATCTCAATTTGAAATCAGCTGCTATAAGATTTTGTGTAACTTTTATTTATTTTATATCCATTTAAATCTTATCTATTGTATTTATCTTGTGTACAGCACTTTGGTTGACTACCATGCCATATGGAAAGTGCTACATAAATAACGTGTTACGGTATGGTCTTGATCAGCACCAGCATATCACCTCTTTTTCCCTGTCTTGGGACGCTTAGTCAGATCTCCACTTCAAAAAAGACTTGTACACTTTGTGAAAGAGCTATGAAAAAAAAACTATCAATAGTAGGATCATGCCTGACAGACTGAGAGCCGCACACACAGGAGCCATCATACCACATCATACATGAATATACTGAATACACAGAAATTTGTGGTTCAATTCAAATTTTATTTCAAAAATACTTTATTGAACCCAGAGGGAAATTAAGTGTTGGTATAGGTCATATAATTAATTCTTTAAGGAGTTGTTGTAGATGATGATAGCTGTGGGCAGGTAGGATTTCCTGTAGCGGTCTGTATTGCAGCGAAACAGAACAAGCCTCCGACTGAAGACGCTCTGTTGTTGTATGATAGTCTCATTAAGAGGATGCTCAGGGTTGTCCATCATTTTTTTGATTTTATGAAGAATCCTTCTTTGCATTATCATCTCCAGATGTTCCACAGTTGTCCCAAGAACAGAACCAGCCTTCTTTATCAGGTTGTTAAGCCTTTTTAAATCCCTGGCTCTGATGCTGCTACCCCAACAGATGACATCTGAAGAGATTACACTCTCCACAACAGACTTGTAGAACTATGCAGCATCTTGCTGCAAACCTTGAAGGACCTAAGCTTCCTCAAGAAGTACAGTCTGCTCTGTCCCTTCTTATAGACGGCTTCACTGTTCAGTCTCCAGTCTGCTGTCGAGGTGAACTCCAAGGTATTTATACCCCTCAACCACCTCCACTTCTTCTCCCATGATGGAAACAGTGTTTGACTTATCCATGTTTCTTCTGAAATCTACAATCATCTCCTTTGTTTTGTTCACATTCAAGGTGAGACGATTGTTTCCACACCATGTCACAAAGTGGTCCACCAGCTCTCTGTATTCAGCTTCTTGTCCATCTCTGATACACCCGACAATTGCAGAGTCATCTGAATATTTCTGCAGATGACAGGTCTCTGATTTGTACTGGAAGTCTGAGGTGTACAGAGTGAAAAGGAATGGTGAGAGTACGGTCCCCTGTGGTGCTCCTGTGCTGCTGACCACCTGGTTTGACACACAATTCTTCAGTCTCACAAATTGTGGTCTGTTGGTCAGGTAGTCATTGAGCCAGGTGATTGTTGAGGGCTCCACCTGTGTCTTCAGGAGTTTCTGACAAAGCAAATCAGGCTGAATTGTGTTAAATGCACTGGAAAAATCAAAGAACATGATCCTCACAGTGCTGCCTGCTTTTTCCAGATGACAGTGGGTTGGTTGAAGCAGGTGTATGATGGCATCTTCAACTCCAACTCCACAGCGATAAACAAACTGCAGCGGCTCCTGATACGTTCTTGTTTGCTTACTCAGGGGTGCCAACAGGAGTCTCTCCAGGACCTTCATGATGTGGGATGTCAGGGCAACAGGTCTATAGTCATTGATGACTGATGGGTGAGTTCTTTTTGGTACTGGAACAAGGCAGGATGTCTTCCACAACACTGGAACCTTCTTCTGAGTTAGGCTAAGGTTGAAGAGGTGCTGCAGAATCCCATAGAGCCTCTCTGCACAGGCCTTCAGGACTCTGGGGCTGACACCATCTGGACCTGCAGCCTTGTTCCGGTTTAGTTTCTCCAGCTGCCTCCTCACCTGACTTTTGGAGACAGAGAAGTGGGAGGGGGAGGCAAAGGGGGTAGCAGCATTTCCTGACTTGGTTAAAGTCAAACTTGTGGAATCAGAAGAGTCCATGTCTGAGGTGAAGGATTAAACATACCAGGTGTAACAGGAAAGCTGTTGATCAAAGGAGAGTGGGATGTCTGTTTGGCTGGGAACAGGAGAGGGGGATGCTGAGCTAGTTCCTGAACTGAACCTGTTGAAGAATGTGTTCAATTCATTGGCTCTGTCCAGACTTCCATCTATCCAATCCTTCCTGTCCTTAAAGCCTGTGATCTTTCTCATTCCTGACCAGACATCTCGGATATTGTCCCTCTGTAGTTTGTTCTCCAGCTTCTTCCTGTATGCCTCCTTGCTGTCTCTGATCTTGCCCTTAAGTTGCTTCTGTATACTCCTCAGTAATTCCCTGTCTCCCTCCCTGAAGGCTCTTTTTTTCTTGTTTAGCAGTTCCTTCAGGTCACTGGTGATCCAGGGTTTGTTTTTAGGGAAGCATCTCACTGTTCTGGTGGGGATGATGTTGTCCACACAGAAGTTTATATAGTCAGTCACACACTCAGTCTGCCCGTACAGTCTGCTCGTACAGTCAGGAAGCCTGGCAGAGAGACTTTGGATTCGGGGATATGATCCAGCAGCAACGTCTCCGTAAAACACATAATACTGCATTCCCGGTACTCTGGCTGAGTCCTTGTAAGGGCTTGGAGTTCATCCATCTTGTTAGCCAGTGATCCTACGTTGCCCATTATGATCGATGGAAGAACTTGAACTTGAACTTCCTCTTTCTCTGTCTCCTTTTCGCTCCTGCTCTGCATCCACGTCTCCTCCTTATCAACTCATCAGGGATTTGTGGCTTCAGTTCAGGTATTATTTCAGCTTTTGCGATGTTAATCAGCTACTCCCGGCTGTAAACCCCATTGTTGCCATGGTTACGCATTTTAACAAGTTGTCCAAAAGTTTAAAATTTACAGCAAAAATCCTTCCAGCTTCACAGCACCAAAAACTAGAAAGTATACAGGTCAAAAAAATGCAATCTTCTTCAAGAAAAAAGAGGAACCAATGTACAAAAAAACAAAACTTAATATGTAGCCAACAGAGCCAATCCAACATGCAGCCACCCAGAGCAGCGCAATTCTAGAATCCAACATAACAAAGCGTGCAAAGGTTCAAGAGATATTACTTCTGAAAATCACTGTACCTCTACAAATCAATATCAGTTCTGTGAAGGGAAGGGAAATGAATAAATGCTATATACGCATGCTTATACTGTGTGGGAGTGAGCATGAATACCTGTAGAAAACCAACACAAAGATATCCACATGTAGAACATACAAGCTTTACACAGAAAAACCTCAACTGAGAAATGAACCACGGCCCTTTGCTGAGTAGTTACTAGATATATGAGGCCCAGTTATTCTTGCAATATGTCTGTTGGAGTTTTTATGGCTCCTTCATGTGATGTTTGTATTCCCTTTTCATGAATGTGTTTAATAACTGACAGCTTGAGTGACGCCCCACAGGAACAAAACAGCAGTCAAAATGCTGCAAGACAGCATTCCCCGATTGAAGTTGTGCAGTGAATCAAAGGTCTGAATACAAACTGATATCACTTGAAGGCATCTGACCATTACTACATTGTTCATCTGATCATTTTGTATCAACAACAAGATTGCATTTGTGCTTAGTTTTGAATTATTGCTTTTTCAATCCAATGACCTATTTTCCTGGGAGGTTTCCTCAGCTTTCCCAAATTTAATATGGTCACCAGCATTCTAGTTAATACATTAGTTCAAACCACTTCCAGGCTTTTAAGACCTTGATTAGTGTACACTATAATTACAATGACTAGTGGTTGTAAAACTATTTTGATTACTTGTAGTTAAAGTGTGTGTAGCACCGGGTGTTATGCCTCTTGGATTTCCAGTCATAATTTTATAGGAAGTTGGACATTTTGGACGGAAGGCGTTTGTTTTGTAATACACTGTAATATTGCATCTGTGGAAAAAGGGAGACCCTGCTCCTGAGTCAGGGGAAAACTTACAAGCCTAAGAGTTCAATTGTTTTGATGTCTTTTTCATGCAGGAGATGGCTCACAGTTGGCCATAATCTAATCTCAATTTAGTGGAAGACAACTAATGGATGGTGGAAGAAAATAGATAGGTGGACTCTGTCCAGTCTCTTATACAGCAATCCAAGACTTTCATGAGGCCTACTTGTAATAGGACTTTCCCTGGGATCCCCAAAGGGCACCAATCGACATTTTGATTTAAAGACCCAACCAACTATAACTGACTCCAGTGTAGAGGAGCAGGAGTTTTACTCTTGAACTTATTGTGAAGGCAGGGGAAACTCCTTTTAGCTGCTTGTATCCTGGATCTTGGTGAGTTAGTCCACTACTTTGTTTTTCCTTTTCTTACAGCACAACAGACAAGAGTAACAGCAACTTTTACAAGCATTTCTGCTCCAATGCATTTAAATCAAAAAGCTCAGTTGTAAGCAGAGAGGTCCAGCCGCTGGAAGAGCTGCTCCTGGTGCTCAATACTGGATTGTTTAAAGTACTACAGCCCGAGCACAGTAACCGAGTTTGTGTTCTTCTTGTTATATTTTGCGCACTGAATCCTGGTAAACATCAAGCCAAGAGCTGCACAGACCTGTGGGCTAAAAGGTATTTGTGCTTTTTACTAGTGATGTGCGGATTGATACTAAAATATCGATACCTCCAATACCAGCTTTGTATGTTCTAGAATCGATGTTCTTATAAAAATATTGATATTTCAGTCATTTGGAGCAAATATGTAGTTTATTGGAAATAGAAATACAGAGTAAAGTAACCACAATTACCCTAGTTTATCTGAATAATGCCCACTAAATGTTTATTGTTTTATGTTGAGATGTTCAGGTAGGCGTTTTAAGACACACATGCTCAGATGCTGTCAATAAATATGTAAGTTGGCTCTTTTCTTGTATGATAATTCTTCATCAATAAACAAGAAGAACCAGTTATATGTCTTGCATTCAGTATGAAGTGACACTTTTAAGTACACTACTTGTTACTTTAATTTCCCAAACAGTAATATTTGAGCACGATCAAGGAACGATCAAGAGTCAGCACACAGCTTCAATTAATACAGCTAGAAACTACTGATCAGGTTCGTAACCTAGGTGTAGTAATGGACTCAGACCTGAACCTCCAGGGTCACATAAAGGCAATAACAAGGTCAGCGTTCTATCACCTGAAGAACATTTCTAGGATTAAAGGACTGATTTTGCAACACAACCTAGAAAAACTCATCCATGCGTTTATCTTTAGTCGGATTGATTACTGCAACAGCATCTTGACAGGTCTGCCTAAAAAGTCAATCAGACAGCTGCAGCTGATCCAGAACGCTGCCAATCGCGTCCTCACTAGAACCAGGAAAATAGAGCACATCACCCCAGTTCTAAAGTCCTTACACTGGCTCCCTGTAGCTCAGAGAATAGACTTTAAAATACTGTTACTAGTTTATAAATCATTACATGGCTTAGCACCAAAATATGTTGAAGACCTGTTGTCATGGTACCAACCACCAAGACCACTCAGGTCCTCCAACTCTAGCCTACTAAACATCCCCAGACTCAGAACTAAACATGGAGAAGCAGCTTTCAGTTTCTATGCTCCCCTTATCTGGAACGGACTTCCTGACGAGTGTAGAGCTGCTGAAACTCTGAACTGCTTTAAATCGAGACTAAAAACCCATCTGTTTAGAATTGCCTTTGAGTAAATGCTTGATGTTATATGTATGAAATGTGTTCATGCTCTCTTGCTTTTTTTTATTTTTCTCTTGCTTTATTGTGTATCATGTATAATGTGTGTTTCTTTTATGTGTTTCTTTTAAATCACCAAATCATGTAAAGCACCTTGAATTACCCTGCTGTTGAAAGTGTGCTATACAAATAAAATTGCCTTGCCTTGCCTTGCCTTGAGCAAAGTATCGGTATCGGATCGGAATCGCCGATACTCGCCTTCATTTTACTTGGTATCGGATCGGATAGGAAATCCGTGGTATCGCACATCACTACTTTTTACTTTACTGCATGCCAGCTGTCGAGCAACAGCGACCACAACTCTGTTGCCTTCTGAGCATGAAATTTTTTTCTACAGAGACCTTCTATTGGTCTAATTAGTTGCGACTACCGGAACTTCAGGGTACTTTGACCAGACCTTCCCGTTATACGCGTGTCTTCACTTCACTGGGCTGGGCTGACAGGGACGTTTTCGGGGCCATTTCAGGAACCAACGGAGTAACCGTATGGGGGTATGTACTCGATTGAATCGCTCAGTGGGAGTTGTGGTTAAGTCGCGCTGGTTGGTTGTAATTCAGAGGGAAATGAGCAGACGTTGCCAAACAACCAGCTTTGTGAAAATAAGAAGAGTTGATGGAGAAGCAGTTTATACACAACAGCAAAGAGAAATGCAGCAACAAGGCCTGCTTCTTCCCGGTCGATCTCTTGTTATTTCTGCTGCTCTGGCCGCCTTTTTGCTCCGATCAGTGACACTGAAACAGTCGTTATATGTAGATGTTTTAAGCAGTTTCCTCAAAGGGCCCATTGTGTATGGAGACACGGCGGCTGAGTGGAGCAGGCCAACAGATTATCCCATCAGAAAAAGATCTGGCTAAATTACTCTAAAATTCCAATTGTGAAAGCGCACCAATTGTTTGACTCTGAAATAATGAAGAAGAAACACATCTAAAAGTTGCTGGACACTAGTATGAGACCCACACATCATGGTTTATTCATATTGTCTTTGTCAGCTACTTAAAGTATGAAGTCATGTTTCTCAACTGAGAAAAGGAGGGGGGGGGGGGGGGGTGTGCCTCAGCAGCAGAAGCTCAAACTTCTTAAGAGTTTTGTTCATGAGTAATGGTGGGATGAATTGGTAGAGGGATAGACAGATTGGGGTCTGCTCTAATGTGGCTCTGCTTCAGTCTGGTGTGGTGGAGAAAGTGTTAATTCAATAAGCCAGTCTGCCAGTCTCTCTAGGTTTCCAAGTTGGATCCCTCTTCTATGTTTATGAGATAAGGTTAATTAACAAGGCAACAATGGTCCTGCTAAAAAAAAGCTTTCTCTGTAGGGCTGTTGGGCTCAATTTTGGAGCTTTAAGGTTTCTGACAAGCTCAGAGTTGAGCTGCTGCGCCTCTGCATCAAGTGAAGGCAATTGAGGTAGTTCAAACAACTGATCATAATGCCTTTTGGGTGTCTCCCTTTGGAGGTTTTCTGGGCATGTTTTATTGGGTGGACATCCCCATATCTTTTCTCGGTATGTAATCTCTTTAACCTGATCTTTGATCAGAAGACATATAGATGGAATTAATGACAGATTCTTTATAATTTTGGTTTAAATAAGAAAAAAGTGGCTAGATATTTTTAATATGTATTCTGTAATCGAAGCATATTACTTGGCTGTAGCTGGTTTATAGATTTTAATTGGTGTGAAATGTTTAGTGACAGCTAAAAGGATAAGAGAAGCTAAAAATAAAATTTAAAAATTACCCTGATATTCGATGCGTAGTGTTTGGAGCCCAGTGCTGCTGACCTGCCCAAACCTTTGCTTGTAACTGTACATTTTTAAAACTTCCTTTTGAAAGGACCACATTTGCTGAAAGGTAAATGTTTTTATTTTATTTTTTATTTGACTTATTTTTTCTATACTACTGAGGAAAATGCCTTACAAAAACCCATGTCTGAAACATTTAGGGAATAAAAGAAATGCATACACTTTTCTCTATCACAGCACAGTTCCTGAGGTGAATCTGCATCACTCTCTCCCTGCTCCATTTCAGGTGCCTAAAATTTCAAGGCCAGTTTGAAAAAGGAAGAGATAAAAGAAGAAAAGAAAAGCAGAGAAGAATGTCTGACTGTCAGGCAGCACTGGTCGTTTATCCAGTGCACCAGTGGGCACACAGCCATGAATAAGGGAGCCAGGAAAATAAAAAAGAAAAGAAAGGGGAAACCAATCCAATTTCATCTCTGCATGAACATGACAGAGGAATAAAAGCAATACTAAAGTTCAATGGGCCCTGCAGATTTTCTTCCACATGCAATTTGTCACAAGCAGAGAGGTCCATCCGCTGAAAGAGCTGCTCCCGGTGCTCCACAAGGGCCGCTGTGTCTGTCACAATGCTGGATTGTTGGAAGTACTACAGCCAGAGCACAGTAACTGAGTTTGTGTGCTTCTTGTTGTATTTCGGACACTGAATCCTGGTAAACATCAAGCCAAGAGCTGCACAGGCCTGTGGGCTAAAAGGTGTTTGTGCTTTTTACTTTACTGCATGCAAGCTGTCGGGCAACAGCGACCACCAGAGGGCAGAGTTTTACCCCAATCTGTTTTGAAAAAACAAGGGATTTCATTAGACAAACTAGAGAAAAATTACTCTTTGGTTTCCTTCTTGAAAAGAGTACAAAATCAGAATAACACTAGATAGAAAAAGCATAATGGTTTTGGTGAAATGCAATGACAATATGTCATAGCTCCTGATTTGGTGTTCATTTTGCTTTAGAGCAACTGACTGCCAAAGCAAATATTCCTTCAGAGCAAATGCAAACAAAGCTGTATTTTAGGAATACTTTCAATGTGGAACAGTCTGAAATCAGCTTAAAAGCTTTAATGTTTATCTTAGAAAAATATGTACAAAGTAGGATCAAGTGGTAATAATCATACCAAATTGTAAAAAGTTAACAGCGTCACTCTAGATATTATTAAGAAAGGTTTTAATGCCTGTAGTGTATAAATATATTTATGGATGAGAAAGTGCCTACTGAACATTTTTCTTTGCTGCTACTACAAGTTATATCTACCATTAACGTATCTGTGAATCCCACTCCGTTGGTTTGTGATCATCCTGTAAATATCTTTTGCAAAGCCAGCAGTGGAGTATGTTGGCTCCAACAGCTTTCAAGCCATGTTAAATATTTCAAAAATGAATCAAGTCACAAATGGCACCAGCCTTACAGAATCATATGGTGTTTTTTTCTCATAAATGTGTGCTTAGTACCTAATTCACATTCGCATGTTATAACCAGATACCTAAATGTATTCTATGGGGATTTTTGTAACAGGTAACACAAAGCAATGAATAACAGAAGACGATTTAAATTAAACCTTTCAAATAAATAAGCCTGTCAAACGATCTAAATTGAATTAATCACAGGGTAGCGGTGAATTAATTACGATTAATCACGATTGATTGAAAAAAGTAAACTTTTAGGTGTAAATAAAGGAGGAAACTGTTTTTTTAAGGAAATACAAGGGAGATACATGGAAATTTTGTTTTGAACTCCACTATCACATTCACACAACGTGGTTCTTTAAACCTATTCAGTAAACCAGTTGCAAAGGCTAATTGGTTAACATAGTCTGAATATATATATATATATATATATATGACTGTTTCTCCTAAACAATAGAGGGGTTATTTGTTTATCAATACAGCGGATGTGAACGCAAATGGTGTGACACCGGCCCTTTACATAGCTCCAGTTCGCATTGTTATTATTTATGGTTATCTGGCAGTTCTCGTGTTGGTTAGTGATGTTAGCTTGTTTGTTAGCCAAGGAAGCTTACCTGATATGAAGTGATCGCTGTAGATTGTTGCATTTTTCATCATCTGCTCGTTCCAGTCGCTTCTTGTGATAATGTGCAACCAAATATGTTCTTTGTTTGCCTTGAAAGGGTGTGTGAGGTGATAGAATTCTATAGAACTTGCATGTTTTGTTGTTTTTTATAAAAGTGATTTGTGCAATCAACAGCAAAACAAGACTTGATTATGTCTCTTTCTGCAGACAACATGCGCAGTTAGAGCAGGGAGTGACGTAGACTGATAATACCTCTCTATGGCCTGCAACTGAGTAGAGACGTTAAAATGGAACTGTGGATGCAGTTGCATGTTGTTTACATGACAAGCACTGAGTGCAGGTTGAATTGTGGGATAACCAATGGGTCATTCTGTGCATGCGTCAATGCATTAAAAAATTTATTGCATTAATTATGCAAATTTATTGAACTGCGTTAACGTGTTAATTTTGACAGGCCTACAAATAAATAAATAATATTTTAAAAATAAATTTCTGCAAAATTGTTGCCATGCATTTCACCATCTTCCCATTAACTCTCCTGCTTCTGCTGAGGAAAAGCATCCTCAAAGCAAGATGGAGTGCTCAGGGTGATATGCAGTGTCCAATTCTTACCAGACATTGTTTAACATTTATGGCTAAAAGTTAGAGTTTGGCCCCATCTAACCAGAAGACCTTCTTCTATGTATTTGCTGGGTCCCCTACATGGCCCCTGGCAAACTGCAATGAAGATTTCTTACAGCTTTCTTTGAACAATGGCTTTCATCTTCCCACTCTCCCATTAATACCTGATTGGTATTCCTTTTGATTGATTATTTCACCTGAGTTGTGGATTTCAGAGCTCTTCCAGGGTTAGCAAGGAGCTTTTGGCTGCTTCTTTTTTAAATGCTCTGTTTGTCCAGTTTGTCTGTTTAAGTTAATGATACATTTGTAGGTTTCCGGCTGAGTTATACATTTTCCATTTAAAGATGGTGAACTTAACATTGGTCTGTGAGATCTTCAAAGCCCGGAATATTGTTTGAAAACCTTTGTTGGGGATCCATTTTCCACAAATGAACAGAACAGACTGCATTTCCCACCATTCCTAGCTCTGACCCCAGCATATTCCTATTGGCCGTGACCAATGATGACATCACAAAGTTTATAAAAGAAACCACTTTTAAAACCTTCGAAGTACAACCATCTACCTAGCGTCTGTCTGCGTAGCCAGCCTGGCCGAGAATAAGATTGTTCCAAGACAATTCTTTACGATGTCGATTCCCAGCCATCAGGCGTGCAACCAGAACCGAGATACCGAAGAACCCCTGTGCAAGGGGTTTTGCTCAACTACGGACACATTTTGCTTCCCTCTTTGTGGACTGGACCTTCCGCAAAGCAAAGTAGGACTGAACCAGTTCATTCAACCTAATCTTGTGTCTGGGCAGTTAAATAGGGAAAATATAGTTTGGACGAGTTAGAGCTCGTTCATTGTTGGTTGAAGTGTTTTGAAGTGCTGAACCTGTTGGCTCATTTAGCGTCGTTGCACGCATAGGTTTGTGAGCTGTATTATTTGCTGTGTGTTTTAAATTGTTTTTTATCCTGAGCGGATTTCACTCTTTTTCTCTCTTTTTCTCTCTTTTCCTCAGTCTACCCCCTCTCTTGCTCTCTGATCACCTGGTCGGCAGAGTCGGGCTCAGTCCAACCTTACATGCCATGTGTTTCCCTCCATCTTGGGCCAGAGATAAGTTTACGGGTCTTGTCCTACAGGCTATCTCTTACTTGAGCCGCCTGGAGTGAGGGATCAGTCACCTCCCTTTCTGAAACAAACCCTCCCCTCCCCTGCTGAAAGGGGAGCTGTCTGTTGGTCCCTGATCCCTTTGGTGTTAATTGTGTTGATTCATTTTCACATATTATTAATTTTCTAAGATCAGTAGTAGTTAGTTGCATGCTTTAGAATAGATGTGAATTATGACCGAATTATTTTGGCTGTAAGGTTGATCTTTTTTCTTAATAAATTCCCCTTAGCTTAAAGAGAAGGTTTCTGTGATTACTTGGTGTATGCGTTCAATTATTGTCCATGGCGTTTGGACTTATACCTTTCAGAAGAGACTGGGTGTCTGGGATTACAAGTGCTTCGGGAGGAAGCTGGTGCCCCGAACATTAATTAATAGATTTAAACTTTAAGTTCATCAATAATTATATTAATATAAAAAATTTTATTATAATTATAGATGGTTATGTAAACCAGACAGAAATTCGCTCACTCTGTGTCACAACACCTTCCTTGAAACTTCTCCACAACTTCTCCACAACTCCATGTTGTTTACGATACTGTTTTTTTCACAAATCATCTACAACCCTTTGATGCCTTTACAGAATGTCTGTATTTACACTGATGATAAATTTATACATAGGTGGACTCTGTTCACTAATAATGTGACTTTCAAAGGTCATTGGTTGCACATAATTTTATTTTAGGGTATCAGAGTATAGGGGAATTAAGACAAAATGCAATTTGTGGTTGCAACGTCAAAGAACATGAACAAGACAAGACGTGTGCCATAAAATTTTATTTGTATAATACAGTTTCAACAATTCAAGGTGCTTTACATTAAAACAACAATAAATAATACAACTCACACAAAACATATGGACCATTAAAACATTAGTCAAAGGCAGCTCTAAACAGATGGGTTTTCAGCATTGATTTAAAACAGGTCAGTGTTTCAGAAGCTTTGCAGTCGTCTGGAAGTTTGTTCCAGATAAGGGGAGCATAGAAGCTGAAACCTGCTTCTACATGTTTGGTTCTAATTCTAGGGATGCTGAGTAGACTAGAATTAGAGTACCTGAATGGTCTGGGGAGTTGGTATAATACAACAGATCTTTTACATACTTTGGTGCTGAGCCATTAAATGATTTATAAACTAGTAAAATTATTTTGAAATCTATTCTCTGAGGTACAGGAAGTCAGTGTAAAGACTTTGGAACTGGGGTGATGTGCTCTACTTTCCTGGTTCATGTCAGGACACGAGCAGCAGCATTATGGATCACCTGCAGCTGCCTGATTAACCTTTTAGGTAGACCTGTGAGGAGACAATCCAGTTTAACCCTGTATTAACTGAAGCTGTGTGCTGACTCTTGATCATTCCTCTTTAGGTCCAAAGATAATTACTTCAGTTTTGGTTCTGTTCAGCTGGAGAAAATGATGGCACATTCATCCATTTATTTGGTTAATGCATTTACTTAACGTTTGACTGGGTTCAAAGTCACCTCGTCACATTGTCTGGTTTTAGGGTGAACCACAGCACAGAGACGGCCCTTCTAAAGATTTTAAATGATTTTAGATTAAACTATGATGCACAGAGGGTGACAGTGTTGGTTCTACTGGATCTAAGCGCTGCCTTCGATACAGTAGACCACACTATTCTTTTAAGCCGTTTAAAACAGATTGGCCTCTCTGGTGCTGTTCACAAATGGTTCACATACTATCTCACAGACAGGACTTTTATGGTAAGTTTAGATACCTGCTCCTCTAGGGTCCATAGGATTACATGTGGTGTGCCCCAGGGTTCGATTTTAGGCCCAGTGCTTTTTAACCTGTATATGCTCCCTCTTGGCAGTGTCATCAGAAGACATGGAGTCAACTTTCACAGTTGTGCTGATGATACACAGCTGTACATCTCCATATCTCCCGATGACACACGGCCAATGGATGCCCTTTTTAACTGCATTTTAGACATTAAATCCTGGATGGCAGAAAACTTTCTCAAGCTCAACCAGGACAAAACTGAAGTTTTAGTCATCGGTCCTGAGGCTCAGAGAGAGAAACTTTTACCAAAACTACAATCACTGTCTTTTAATCCCTCTTTACAAGTGAAAAACCTGGGCGTGATTTTTGACTCTGAGCTGACTTTTATTCCTCACATAAAAAATATTACTAAAATAGGTTTTTATCAACTAAAGAACATCGCCAGAGTCCGCCCCATTCTCTCTCGGGCCAATACGGAGACACTGATGCATGCTTTTATCTCCAGTAGAATTGATTACTGTAATGCCCTGCTTTCTGGTCTTCCCAAAAAGAGTATATCAGGTTTACAACTACTACAAAATTCAACAGCACGTGTCCTGACGAAGACCAGGAGGCGGGAGCACATTACACCGGTCTTAAAATCATTGCATTGGCTCCCCGTACATTTCAGGATCGACTTTAAGGTTCTTTTAATGGTTTTTAAGTGTCTTAATGGTCTTGGGCCTTCTTATCTCTCTGAACTACTTTTACCATATAAACCTTCGCAGTCTCTGCACTCCTCTGGCAGCCGTCTCCTTGTCACCCCAAAAGTCAGGACACACAAGCATGGCGAGGCTTCTTTCCAGTTTTATGGCCCTCACCTCTGGAACAGGCTGCCAGAGGACCTCAGGGCTGCAGAGAACGTTCATGTTTTTAAGAGCAGGCTCAAGACTCACCTTTTTAGCTTAGCTTTTAACTGATTATTATTTATTACTGTCTGTTTAATTGCTCTGCATGTTTTATATGATTATATTTTTATCAGTTTTACTATTTAATCTTAGCACATTAATTTACTGTTTATTTTATACTTTAATTTATCTTAATCCCCGTTCCAGTGTTTCCTCTGTGGGAGCCCTCTGCCCCTGGAGCGGTGGTCGGCTGTGGCTGCCTGGGTGCTCTCCAGGTGGAGCTTGGGGGGAGGTGGGGGTCTTGGCCTTGCCTCCACTGGGTGCCCTGTGTCGGTGCCTCGGCTGCTGCTGTTAGTCTACCGCTGCCGGGGCAGATGGCTCCTCTGATGGCGTTTCCTTGCATGGTTCATCTACACTCGGCCCAATGTCCTTTTTTACTTTTTCTTTTAACTGTGTGTGTGCATGGGAGATGGGTTGGGGGAAATGGGGTATAACTGTGACCATGCTTTTAAATCCGTGGGGGAGGGAAGGGAAGGTGGTTTTATGTGGGGTCATTTTAATCTGTAAAGCACTTTGTGATGCAACTTCTTGTATGAAAAGCGCTATTTAAATCAAGTTTGATTTGATTTGATTGTAATGTACAGTTTAGTATAATTTGCATAGTTATGGTAGTTAATCTTATTGGTTGATATAATCTGGGCTTGTGGGAGCATGTAGATATTAAATAGGAACTCATGTGTGATTTCTGTCTGTTCTGATAAAAAATTACCTATTGACACAGAGAAGTTCCTGTTCTTAAGGTAAAACTAAAACCAGCTCAGTGCTGTACCATAAAGTCCATACCAACTTCGTTGTTCCAATCGTATATCATGATCAGCATTGTCAAATGCGGCACTGAGGTCCTAAGGTACCAGCACTGTGGTTCTACCACAGTCTGTATTTATGCGAATGTCAATGAAAACTTTGACGAGGACAGTCTCAGTGCTGTATTGAGCACGGAAACCAGACAGCAAAATATCAAAAGGGTTTGTCATTGTTAGGAAGCTTTTTAAATGTTGACACACAGCTTTTTCAATTATTTTACTGATGAATGGAAGATTAGAGATTGGCCTGTAGTTCTGCATTAAAGTGTTGTCCAGGTTGTTCTTCTTCAGTGGTTTGATAACTGCTGTTTTTAAAGGAGTCATAACCTAGTATTGCCTTGGATACCCACACTCTACTATAGTCTTTCAGGCCCTTCTAAAAAAGAAAAGTTGAAAAAAAGTGAAAAAAATAAAAACAGAGCTCCTCTGAAAACTTATTTCTTTAGGCATTATTGTCTCGCAAGATCGGATGCAATATTTTGGCTGTCATGGACGGTCATTGTAATAATGCAAATGAGGGGCGTGTTGATTGGTGACATTCTAGGTCATTTGTTGTTTGCAAAGTAGCAGCCATTACCCATGTTGTCCTTGAAGCTACTACTCCCACTAGCATACAATAGCAGCATTAGCAGTTAGCTGCTGTTTGTTACACACAGTAGAGCAATAAAAACACAGCAGTACCATTTCAATTGCAGGCAAGTCTCTGATTCTTGGAATGGCCCCTTTTTCCAAATGGAGCTCGAGTTCGTACTTTAAATCGGAATTCAGTAATGGTGGCGCTCGACTGAATATGAGGGGGAGAGGGGCAGGGCGGGCTTCCTACAGCATACGTCTGCGATGTCCATATATGGTATATCCTGTGCCGACTTGACGTCAAGTCGGCCAGAAATTTAACAGGGCGTATTTGAGTGTGCATGCACGTGGGCTGGTTAACGAACTCGAGGGTAAACAAACGCTTCAAACAAACGTTATCGGCTTCCAGGCCAGTGTATAATCGTTAGGCAATCATAACATACATTTTTTCTCATGGAAAAGGGAAAATTACAGGTCATGACTCCTTTAGAGCCTGGAGGAAGACACCTGACAGGAGGGATGAGTTAACTATTTGAATCAGATCAAAACTAATGACAGAGAAAACTTTCCTAAGAAAAACTGTGGGTAGGATATCGAGGCAGCAGGAGGAGCTTAATTGGGTTATGATTTCATCAAGGTTTTGTTTGTTTTGTTTGTTTGAATTCAGACATTTTCTCTACAGTGGTGTTAATTGGGGATGACACTGGTAATGAGTTTGGGGTTGAAGTACAGATTGACTGTGTGACTGTCAGAATCTTTTTAGTAAGAAAGCTGGCAAATTCATTGCAGGCCCTGGTCGAGTTTAGTTCAGGGGCTACTGTCACAGGGGGATTAGTTAGTCTCTCTAATGTTGCAAATAAAGTCTGCACATTATTGATGTTTCTGTTAATGATTTCCGAAAAGAACACTTAACTCACACCTTTCAAAGTTTAGTTATATCTGTTTAGTCCATCTTTGTAGTTCTCACAGTTAAGCTGGCATTGAGTTTTACACCAATTTTCTCTCGGCTCATCGACACTCTTTTTTCACTACGTACCAGTGAATTGCTAGTCCACTGAAATGTCTTTCTACCCGAGACTACTTTCACTTTAATTGGAGCAATGGAATCAATGATTTCTGAAATTTTTGTGAGAAAGTTACCTACCAGTTTGTTTACTGATTTCGAGTTGGGAGAAGGGGATGCGGTGGAAGAGTAAATTGGTTTAAAGGTTTCAACTGAACTGTCCCCGAGAAAAACCTTGTTTACAGTGGTCTCACTGTGGCTAGATCGTTTAGAAGGGATGATACTTTCAAAGAAAACACAGAAATGGTAAGATAATGCAATATAAATTACCGAGATGTTGGCTGTATTTAAACCTTTGCTGATAATTAAGTCCAGTTTGTGTGGGTCAGGCTGAAGTTATGCAGAGTCTCACTAAATCTTTTTGCTGCTTATCTTGGAGATTGTCAGTATGGATGCTGAAATCCCCACAATGATTAGTTGGTCATAGTATATACATTCAGAACCCTTTCCAAAAAATTTGAATATCATGGAAACGTTTTTTTTATTTCCATATTTCCTTTCAAAACGTTAAACTTCCATAGATTATAGATTCAGGGCTCACAACTTAAACGATTTCAAGTATTTAGTTGTTTATTTGTATATAATTTGGGCTTCCAGCTCATAAAACCCACGAAAACAGGAATTCAAAAAATTACAATACTGTGAAGAAATCACCATTTACTTCTCAGTTTTTGCAGAAAAAAAAGAAATTAGGATCACATCAAATCAATCAAAATATGGTACTTACAAAACGATATGTCAATCTTCAATTCTTGTTAGGGAATCCCTTTGCCTTAATCACTGCCTCGATGTGCCGTGTCATCGAGGCATTTAACCTGTGCCATTGCCTGGGAGTTATAGAAGCCCAGATTTCCTTGATGCTTGCTGTCAGCTCTTCTTTGATTTTGGGTTTGGTGCCCCTCATCCTCTTGATAATACCCCATAGATTCCCAATTCTCCAGCACTGTGATGGCATGGGCATCAACCAGGTTTTGGTGCTTCTGGTGCCATGGGCAGGGGCCAGGACCTCCTGGACGATGAAATCTGCATCTCCATACAGATCCTCAGCAGAAATAAGCTCACTGTTTTGGGGGTTTATATAAACTGAGAAATAACGCTGTGTTAGGATCCTTAATTTGGACAATCAAAAGAGTCAAATGTGCCCAGAAATACTTTTTTAAATTGCATTGAGTTATGAAAAATTGTGGCTATGTCTCATGAATTATTAGAACTTCTGCTGGGTGAGTTCTTACTTTCTTCATGTGGCTGGATTTCTCCAGAAAACCTTGGCTGTTACTGCATTGTATTTTGGGGAACTGAGGGCTGCATACCTGTTTTTCTGTGGGATTCCAAACAGAGTATTGTCTTTTGTTTTGGGTTGGAACTTCTTCTGTTTTTTCTTCCTCGGTGCATGAGTAGACATGTTGATGTGCTTTAAGGAGGGACATTCTTCATCAAACTGTGAATGTGGTGTTCTCCCTGTTAAGTCCCTTGTTTTGGCTGGGGAATCAGTGTTTTCCTGTGGTTTCTGTCCAAGGCTGTTGGACTGGGTAGCAATTAACACAGGGCTGCCAGCCAGGTTGTTTATCCCTTTGTGTAATCATTGGTAAAGTCGTATTGTTTCCATATTCAGCGTTTACTTCCACAGTCACTTTGAAGCATCAGGTCTTCTTCTCCATTGCGTCCATTCTCTGGAGCAGTTTGTCAAAATCCTCAGCTGAGCAAAACTGCATTTTGTTATTCCACTGTCCTTTAAAAAGTAATACAAAAATAGAAATCCGGACTATTGCAGTAGCTCCATAAACTGAGTGTATATAGTAATTAAGAAAAAGACAATAGAGAGCTAACAAAAGAAAATAATAGGGTGAGAGATCAGGAGAGACTGCTCCACCTTCAGCAGTCAGATAGAATGAATGAGTTCAAGAGGTGTTATTGTTTTAGCATGACATCACTGCAGAGACCGACTACTTATTGGGCAGCTTATGTTGAGGTTTGAATCTCAGATTACATACATTTTGTTAATCACACTGATGCTAAAACTCTGGTTTGCTCCTGTTCCACAGGTGCAAACCTTTTGTAAATCAAATCTTAAATTGATAGCATTTTCAAAAAAAGAAAACTTCTGGGGAAGAGAAATCATTCAAAACTCACATTTTCAAAAACATATTCCAATCATAACAAAAGCCCATCAAAACATCTGCTTCTGTTCTCTACTCTTTTTTTAAGTGATGCTGCTGAAAGATAAGAATTTTTTTTATATTTATTGACTACCTGCTTGAACATACATGCTTATTTAACAATCTCTTCAGCTTTTCCACCAGCACTGTTTCATCATAGATATGATCTAATCATGTGTTGTTGTTGCCATATTTTAAGTGAGTTAATTTGATCACACTGAATATTAAACTGCTGCCCCCTCCTCACTTGTACTTGTAGTACCTGATTCCAGTTATTAATTTGAAAAAGAAGATTATGACAATGTCAACACAGATCTTGATATATCTTTTAAGAATCATTGTGATGTACCTAATTGGTGCAGAGGATAGCTTTTGGCAGATGCTTTATAATTCACTACATCATTTATCCTCCACTCTAAACATTGCAAGAGCAGTGCAGTTTATGCAGCTCATCTGAATCAAAACAAGGCAGCTAAAGAGATGTGGGCATCTGGTCATTATGTCCTCATAGGGAAGGTGTTTAAGAAATGCCAAGCCAGGAGGAGGACCAAAGGCAGAACCAGCATTTAAATTTTAAATCAAGATAATGTTTTATTCTGTTGCATATAATCAATCACTTCAAATAGAAGAAGAAATACAGACATTATCCATAATAGGACATTACGAGCATAATGTTGCACTAAACAATTAGTCCAAGCCTAAATATAATTGTGGAACTGCTGCTTATATGAATCTTTCATGGATGAGGGGCCAGTGGATGGATACCCCAATTTGATCCTAAAAATGGATGATCTGGACAATGGATGATCTTTGCATGATCATGTTGAATTCTGAAGCCTTACGCAAAGGTTTAAATCAAGACTATGCTCTTTGAACATTATTATGCAAAAGTATATGTTAAAATGTCAAAAACATAAGATATTAAAGATCTATTGATAAATTGATTAGTGGGGGTCAAGAGTATCTTTACTAAAAGGTTTCGGAACCCCTATTCTGTTATTTGGTGTAAAGTGGTGTCAACACATTGAAAAGACCCAAAAAGACAAAAAGGCATTAATGAATTAAAAGGCATTTCTTTTCACCTTGAATCATGCAAAAATAGATGGTGAACAAGATAAAAGTGAGAATGAAATAATGAAAGTATTTTGTTGGTGTGTTGTGTGACAATTGCTAAGTCGACAACCAAATGTTTTCTTCAAGATTGAGATTTCTCACTCCAACTGATGTAACATTTACAAGAAAATGACACAGCAGTTGTGAATTTCTACTTTTTAGAGTGTTAGGATAGATTTTACTGTTACTGCCATTTGTCAATTTTTTGGTCTTTACAAACTTCATAAAATTCGTCATTCTCCTACTTCTGGTTATTCTTCTAATTAGCACAAGCTAACACTTCTCAGCAAAAAAGTCACAACTGCCAAACACTAACATGAGTGTCATGGCATGAACATGTCGCAGGGATGATAATTGGGGACAGCTCTTGATGATGAAAACAGTTGTAATCATTTCAGTCAGTCTAAAATTAAATCAACTCAGGCTGCAGAGAGAGATCCTGAGAGTGGCCCAAAATAACAGAATAGGAGTCAGATAACAGTCTCTGTTAAACATCATGTAGGAAACATTGGTTGGTAGAGCCACATGTTAGGAGATCTATCTTTTTCTGCAGTATCATTCGTTCCCTCTTCTTTCTCCTCACTTCAGCCTCTCTATGTCTCCATCTTTCTATCTATAGCCAAAGTACTGATTAACTCCCCATGAGTCTGAAGGTCTGAACAGCACTGAGGCCTTCAAATTAAAGACCTCAGTTCCTGTGCAATCAGCAGCCCCTTCCTGCTCCTCACAAGTGATGCAGAGCCTCCTCTCAGCTCTGCAAGGAAATAAGCATGGTTCTTTCCCCCATCAAAGTTTCTTCTCAGAAGCGGGTGAACAACTGAAGGAGTGGTGGAGCTGCGAGGAAAGAGGTGCCCCCTGCAGAGGGCACAGGAACAGAAATCCTCAGTGAGGTTATACAGCTTCCTGAGTACTGTATATCCTGAGGTGTGATGAAGTTGTATCCAGAGAGCATCGCCACATCTGAGCCACAACCAGATGTAGCCAGTCTGTAAACTCTAGGATATTGCAACATTCTGTTAAAAAACTTACAGTCACAAAATTAACTTCCTTATCATTCAGTACACAGTTATTTAGTTTATATACAAAATTTCTGGTATTATAAAATTCAATCGGTCATGACAAAAAAGGAGACACCAATTTCAAAAGTGAGTTGAATTTTTAAAAATCAAATCCAATTAAGTTTGGGCATCTTAAACAATACGATAAATATTGCATGTGAGTATCAGTAAATCAGTTGTACTTAGTGAGAATGTTCACGGAAGAGTGAATGTGTAAATGATGTTTGGTGTAACACAAATAAACCCCAACAAGCCAAGACAACTACAGCAAACCAAATACCTGGACTGCCAAATATGGGAGCAGCAATGACAGCCCCTGGTATGAGGAGCAGCCAGGCTCAAATAGAAAAGGAACATTCAGCCCAGGTGTTCCCAGTCAGCTGCCGATTCAAAACCCATCCCACTTTACCTGAAAGACAGATTGTAAAATATTAAGACAGGCAGTCATCACAGTCTTTACAGACACCAACCTCTACTTGTTCTTATTATGGTTTCTTTCTTTAAAGCTTTGCTCCGTAGCGTGACGTCATCAATGAGAAGAGGAGATTTAAAAATGGGAATGGCTCTAGCTCCCGCCCCTGCTCCCCCTCCCCTTCTGAAAGGACCTGAAAGCCATGCTTCATACCTCACACGCACAGGCCGTCCCAGAGCTTTTCTTTCGTCATGAAAAGAAAGCATTTTCATGCGTGTGATTCACAGCTCTGTGGCCATGCAGTTTGACGTGCTCCCCGACAGCTTATTTAGTGCTTGTAAGACCAAAACCAGCCCTCGACAGTCCTCGAGCAGTGTCAGAAATTCTACAACCCCGGTCTGTCATTGACCAATGAACGCACGCTTGTGACATTGGCTTTAGGCACATCCTGCTAGTGCAAGACATCGTGCAGTTTGACCCACTGAAATCTTGGGCCTTTCAGTGTGTAACACCTCTAGAGCTTGGTGGAGCTCTCACAGTGTGGCATTTAGCAGTCCTTTGAGATGGCTGAAAAACACAGCTGTCATTAGGGGAAATATACATTCTGAAAGACTGCCTACTTTATATCATAGAACAGGGTCAGATAGTGAAATGTAAGCATTTTTTTAAGTTACTTACTAATCGCTTCGATTTTGTTTTAGCATAATATTAACAAATTTGAATTGGGTTTCTGTCAGAGGAGCCCACCCAAGGAGGAACATTTTAGAGTTACTATTGACATATAAATGACTCAGGATTGCAATGTGACTACAAGGCATGTTAAATCCTGACATTCTCATTGAGCAAATGGAAAATGGGTAAAATAGGAAAGAATTTCAGTGTAGCTCTTAAAAAGCAACTGTATTGCCTTACTTTTACTGATTATAGTACCTCCGCGTGTGCCAAATCTGACCTGTCTCAGGTGTGTATTCTTGGGTCTTCATGATTTTATAAAGATAATTGGGCAATCTTGGTATAATCTAGCACTTAATCTTTAATTTGAGTACCTTTGTTCAGTACATAAATTAAATTGTGTGTAATGAAGTTTGTTTACTGCTCCAAGCCGAGAATGCGCGATGTGTTTACAAAGAGGGGAACTTGCAGCAGGGGAGGGACGGTGAGAGGAGGGTTTGATGGATGGCTCAGGAGCCAATCGTCTTAAACTTGCAGCTCAACACCAAGAAACAAAATGTTGGCTTTAATTGATAAAGGCAATCTTTTCCACAAAACTCTGTCAATTAAGCAAAAACAATATGGTGAACTGCAATCTCAATGGTCATGTATATCAGAAGTGAAATTGTTCTATAAAGGCTACAGCTTTGTGCAATTTTCACTATTTAACATAATTAGTTAGAATGTAATCACACTTTTTTTCATTTTATTGACAGTATTACTTTGGATTTAATTGACAATATTAATTTGAATTGAACCGTACCATTTACATTGTGCTTTGGAGTTAATTCATTTGATTAATTATGATTTAATGAATAGTTTTATTTATATGCTAAATATTTAGGTGTAATCAAAACAAACAAGTGTAAAATGTTCCTGAGTTGTCATCTGTACACTGTGGTTAGGTGTTGGACCTTTCAGAGATCTTTAGGAAAGGTTCAACACTTAACTACAGAGTACAGATGACAGCTCAAGAACCTTTTCACACTTGTTTACACATACTCATTAACATTTATTTTACACTCAAGAACCTTGACCTACAATGGAATCCTCTTGTACACCAGAGCTTACCAAAGTGTAAATGCAAAAAAAAATGGTGTTTTATCAACAACTTTATTTATGAAAGCCTATATGAGGCAAAGCTTCAACAGGGAACAACACTGCATACCGCAATATTAAATTAAGTGCATAGACCAAAATGTAAACATTGGAAACAACTTTCCAGTTTCAACAAAGTGACAGTGTAGTGAACAGTAGGTTGTCAAATCCGATTCAGTATCTTGCGGATCTACAGTTGTAGATCTGCAGTGGCTACAGTCCGCAGATTTACCACAGCCACTCAAACTAAAACCACTGCATACTGCAATTACAGAAAATATTTAAGTGAAATAAAAAAATTAAAGTCAATCTGAGCGATTTTGTCCCCAGTTCAAAAAATCTGATTCAGAATTATGTTTTATTTTGATCCGTGCACAACAATCATCCCCTTTTTTTAATAAATGTTCACAAAACCACTAGTAGCCAAGTTAACAGCAGTCACGTCTGCATATTTGTTAGCGATACTTTTCATTTCAACATTTACTTCAACATTGTCTTTAAGGACATCCAACTGCACTTCCGTCACGTTGTGACAACCTGTGGTTGTACCACAATATTATATAATAACACAAAATATATAACCTGCCTCCACCATATTACTGATTATAACCACTCAGCACCTGTGCACACCTTTTTAAAACACCCCTTGTGCCTCAGTCAGTTGGGTTTCCCATCTGTTTACCTCCTGCATGGAACGTGGAGCAGAGAAGCCGCACAAAGTTAAAAATAAAAGCAAAAAGAAAAAAAAGTATTAAGTTGGCATTTGTCCAATCAACGAGGCTGTTAATCCCTAATATGTGCAGCATACTTCACAACATCGTCAGAAGACGGAGAAAAGTAAAAATAAATACATGTAATATATATATATACACTACTGTTCAAAAGTTTGGGGTCACCCAAACAATTTTGTGTTTTCCATGAAAAGTCACACTTATTCACCACCATACGTTGTGAAATGAATAGAAAATAGAGTCAAGACATTGACAAGGTTAGAAATAATGATTTGTGTTTGAAATAATATTTTTTTTACATCAAACTTTGCTTTCGTCAAAGAATCCTCCATTTGCAGCAATTACAGCATTGCAGACCTTTGGCATTCTAGCTGTTAATTTGTTGAGGTAATCTGGAGAAATTGCACCCCACGCTTCTAGAAGCAGCTCCCACAATTTGGATTGGTTGGATGGGCACTTCTTGCGTACCATACGGTCAAGCTGCTCCCACAACAGCTCAATGGGGTTCAAATCTGGTGACTGCGCTGGCCACTCCATTACTGATAGAATACCAGCTGCCTGCTTCTTCTCTAAATAGTTCTTGCACAATTTGGAGGTGTGTTTTGGGTCATTGTCCTGTTGTAGGATGAAATTGGCTCCAATCAAGCGCTGTCCACTGGGTATGGCATGGCGTTGCAAAATGGAGTGATAGCCTTCCTTATTCAGAATCCCTTTTACCCTGTACAAATCTCCCACCTTACCAGCACCAAAGCAACCCCAGACCATCACATTACCTCCACCATGCTTAACAGATGGCGTCAGGCATTCTTCCAGCATCTTTTCAGTTGTTCTGCGTCTCACAAACGTTCTTCTTTGTGATCCAAACACCTCAAACTTGGATTCATCCATCCACAACACTTTTTTCCAGTCTTCCTCTGTCCAATGTCTGTGTTCTTTTGCCCATCTTAATCTTTTTCTTTTATTGGCCAGTCTCAGATATGGCTTTTTCTTTGCCACTCTGCCCTGAAGCCCAGAATCCCGCAGCCGCCTCTTCACTGTAGATGTTGACACTGGTGTTTGCGGGTACTATTTAATGAAGATGCCAGTTGGGGACCTGTGAGGCGTCTGTTTCTCAAACTAGAGACTCTAATGTACTTATCTTCTTGCTCAGTTGTGCAACGCGGCCTCCCACTTCTTTTTCTACTCTGGTTAGAGCCTGTTTGTGCTGTCCTCTGAAGGGAGTAGTACACACCGTTGTAGGAAATCTTCAATTTCTTAGCAATTTCTCGTATGGAATAGCCTTCATTTCTAAGAACAAGAATAGACTGTCGAGTTTCAGATGAAAGTTTTCTTTTTCTGGCCATTTTGAGCGTTTAATTGACCCCACAAATGTGATGCTCCAGAAACTCAATCTGCTCCAAGGAAGGTCAGTTTTGTAGCTTCTGTACCGAGCTAAACTGTTTTCAGATGTGTGAACATGATTGCACAAGGGTTTTCTAATCATCAATTAGCCTTCTGAGCCAATGAGCAAACACATTGTACCATTAGAACACTGGAGTGATAGTTGCTGGAAATGGGCCTCTATACACCTATGTAGATATTGCACCAAAAACCAGACATTTGCAGCTAGAATAGTCATTTACCACATTAGCAATGTATAGAGTGTATTTCTTTAAAGTTAAGACTAGTTTAAAGTTATCTTCATTGAAAAGTACAGTGCTTTTCCTTCAAAAATAAGGACATTTCAATGTGACCCCAAACTTTTGAACGGTAGTGTATATCCCTCGCTGGTGTCGCCGGAGAGTGACATCACGCCATGAATAGTATCACAGCATCTAAATATTTCAACGGATGTGAGTTATCAAATTAACTCTGTTACACCACATAAAGAATGAAAACTCAAGCTTTGGAAATTTGTTCAAGGGTGGAAAACCTCTGTAGATTTTGTGGTGCCGTGGTGCGCCTATCTGTGACGTCATCACGTCAAGTTGCGTTCCTCATCCAGCCACCGATGTGAGTTTTCCATTAAATTAAAAGTTCTCTTTTGTGTGTTTGTGTGTGTGTGTGCATAGTACATGAACGTTAAACAAAAAGGAAAACAAAATACTTTGTTTTTCTGTAGTGTATCCAAACTTTGTGTGTCTTGTATTTATGCTTGCAGTACCATTTTCAGACACTTCGGTTGAGAGTTGTTTTGTTCTGTAACTCGGTGTGTGAATTATACATCAATACAAGACATCAAATTAATCGTATTTGTCTTAGCAGTTGTGTTTTTCCACCTTTGTCAGTTCTTTTCAAAAAAATATTAGAGGGTGTACATTGTTTGATATATGTCCTTGAGTGATTGACATATACTGTCTCGAACCTCTTGAGATGTTTATTAATATGGAGGAAATATTCTCTGCTTGTTGATATGTGGCTTTCAGGACAAGAAGGACAAGTCAAAATAACATGTTCCACAGTGTGAGAGGGCTTAGCAATATGTGCACGACTTAGATGAGTCCCAATGGTGCGTTCACACCGGTCAGCGCGTCCAGGCAGCAGGGCAGCTTGGTTACATGCAAGTCTATGGTACCTACTACGGTTGGGCGATGTCCCCCAAATTGGCAGTTGACGATGTTTACAGTAAAACATTGCGATGGACGATGATATCGTCGTCCGGGAGGGGGGAGTTATGTGGGCGTGGCTAAGCCTCAAAGTAAGGCTTCTCGCCATAGACGGACATGGAGTATTAACTTCAACATACAAGGTCACAACTTCCTGGTTCTCATCACACACCACTACTCAACACATTCATACGCTCATTTGCTCATGTTACCTAAGCCCCACCCACTGAGAAGAGGAAGTGCAATGTTTTACATTGAAAAATCAGTATTTGCCTCCTTTTACAAAATCAACATAGGCTGTAGTCAATGACTGAAAACAAGTTGGGGTCACTTCTTGTCCAGTACTGAAGGTGTTCGAAAGAGGGTGTCGCTCCGGCGGCATGGCGAAGCAAGGTGTCACGCCATGGAAATACGTTTGCCTCTGATTTCAACATACATCATCCGATCTGCACCAAATTCAAGAACCTCGATTTTCCTCCAACCCCTAACCCACATGTATGTCAATATTGGTTGGGTGTGGCCTATTTCCTCCAAAGCGCACCCTAGAAGCATTGAAATTATCAGCAATAAGCACAGCTTTTAACCAGGATTGGGAAATTTACTGAGTATACATAGTTTATGAAGACCTTTTAAAATATTTTGAAACCAGGTTTTATACCCCACTGGAACTCGGCCATTTTGTTTTTTAAAGCTGGCCTTTTTTGCCTTTTGAACACCTTTTCATGCAGATTTCATCAGCAGGCTCAGTGGAAGCATTGAGGTGGTGTTGAGGGGGCGGTGCCTGGGTCCGGCGGTTGTAACACAGGCCGGAGCTGCGCTTTGCTGCAAGGGCCGTTCGAGGCTGCTTGTAGCTTTAATTATAGGTGCATTTGGCTTTAATTTTTTGTTTTCGCCTGCTAGTAATGACTTGAAGGATTTTTTCGGGGTGGTCGGACAACTTCTGAAAGCCGGTGGGAGTGGGATTACTGTCCGGTTCCCTTGCAAATCAGATGTCCATTACCAGCTCGGGCATGGGCAGAGTACATCCAGTCTTAGTCCCAGAGGGTTGATGTAGTCCAAGTTTTAGTGTTAGTTGTGACCCAATTCTAATTTGTGCTTTCAGTCTATCTGAGAAATTTTTAATACAATTTTGTTGGGCTGGAACATGAGCAGCACGAAACAGGAACTGATGTTGGGCTGACACGAGGGTGAGTCTGCGGATGAACTGCATGATTGAAGGAGAGCGTGACCACCCTTTGTTTAGAATGTCTGCAACAGCAGCATTGTATCGGTGGATTAAAATGGAGTGTTGAGACCATTCATGCCCCCAAAGAAGGGCAGCGACCACTATGGGATAGAGCTTATGGAGAGCAGAGGAAGCAGAACCGATCGGCAGGGAATCCAACTCCGAGGGCTAGTCTGACACAAACCACCTCCCGCCGTAGTAGCAACGAAGCCTTTGAAAAGTGAGCCCAATCATGAAGTAGTAAGGCAGGACCTGAAAGGCGCTGGTGGTGATGTCCGCCTTGGAAAGCCATGCGCCCTGGCTGGCAGATGGATAAGGCTAATAGCATGGTCGACGGTGCTGACAGGTTCACAATCAGTTGCTTCTTACCAGAGTACTTTGGGGTAGCGATGCCCAAGGGACTGATCTGGAAGACTAGAAAAAGGAGGATTGTTAAAAGGACCAATCATGAATCCCTCCTCGACCTCCTTAAGAAGGAGAGAATCAACTGCTGGGCTCAGAAAGGCAGACCAAGGAGAAGCAGGGGCTGTAGTGAGAAAGCCAAGAAAAGAAGCCTAAAAAGGCAGGATTTAGTGATTAGGCAGCTGATGCCTCATTCCTGGAGCATGTGCTGGAGTCGTGCTCCAGTCCAGCAAGTCATGTCTGGGCGGCCTGAAGCAGCAACGGGAGAGCGCTGATCTCGAGGCGAGGAAACCTGGCGTGGGCGGAGAGGAGAAAGAGGAGGGAAAGCCCAAACTGAGTGGCTTGAAGCGGGAGCAGAAGAGTGCTGAGGGGAGGCCTCAAGGCACAGCGAGAAAGCCCGGGGCGGGGAGGGAGGAAAGGAAGAAGGGGGAAGCCAGCCCGAGCGCTTGCAAGGATGGCCTCTACGAGACGTAGAAGCCAGAGGCGGATGAAAAAGATCCGGCCGAGAGAGCCGGGACGGGGGGGGATGCAGCCAAGGAAGACAGGCTGGAATCCAGCTGGATAGACGAGATCCGGACACTGCGGGACACCTGATGCACCACAGGTGGGTGACAGCTAGGCAGAGCAGCTCCTCATCCGACTCTGACGGATCGACACAAAGAGTTGGAATGGAACTGGAATGAATGCTGGGATGAATTGTACAAAAACAATCGAGACAGATGATCACTAGGTGGGCTAAGTTTATATAGACTGCAGTGTAATTAGATATTCGATCCAAGCATGAGACACCAGGTGAATCAAGTTTGGTTATATCGCTGAGTGGAAAAGGGATTTGGGGCATGGTCCTGCTCCCGAACTTAAGTTAACACATTAACACCATTTAATCAATATTCAATCCGAACGAGCTTAACATAGAATCCACTGCCATCACACATCAAGCAGATGAATCCATGTAATTTTTATCTCTACGGTGACAACCACTGATTGTGGCCCTTGTAACTACAAATAAACAATAAAAAAACTTTCAAACTGCCATTTAAACGTAAAAAACGAACAGTTAACCTGTCAGGGATTGAAAACAGGACCCAGGGGCAGAGAGACGGTTGTCGTTCTTATGACACATTTTAATAATAATAATAATCAAAAACTTACAACTAGACGAAGAACACGGTGGAACGAGGGAAGTGCAGATGTGGGGATGACAATGACAGGGAGGTGAATAAATGAAGACCCGACAAAGGACCGAGGAAGAACTGAGGTTTAAAAGGGCTGGGACAACAATGGGAAGGTAATCAGGGAAAACAGGAGACAGCTGATGACAAGTAACAGACAGACACTAGGAGACAGGGAGTTACGCAGACCGGGAGGAATTTACACCGTGACAGTGCCAGTACCCCCCCCCCCTCAAAGGTGCACCCCCTGGCGCACAAGCCAGAGATTGTGGCCCAGGCGGGAGGAGGGGCTCCAGGACGGTAGGAAGAACTAAATAAAAACAAAGACCAAGTCCAAAAAAAGAAACACTGACTCCATAACAAAAAACAAACCAACCAGGCTGGGCAGAGGGGTCTCAGAAGGAGGGTACAAGTCGAAAACAAAAACAACTAAAGTCCTGAGGCCTGCAGCGGATAACCTTGAGTCTGGGAGGCCTGCGGCGGAGAGTCTTTTGGCGTGGGAGGCGACAGCAAGGGCTGAAGCTGATGTTGAGGCCGGCAAGGCTGAAGCCAGGCATAGAGGATCCTTGGGAGGGCGTACAGGACCCTCAGGAAGGTGAAGAGAACCCTCGGAAAGGTGCTTGCAAGGCACTGGGATCCCTGGACGAGGTGCTGGGAACCCTGGACAAAGCGCTGGGGACCCTGGATGAGGAGTAGATAATCCACTGCGTGGCGTAGAAGACCCACGGTGTGGTGACGAACCCGAGGGCGTGTCCACCAGGACACCCTTGGTGGCAACAGGCTCTGGTGGTGTATCCTCCCAGACACCCTCAGTGAAGACAGGAACCCGAGGCGGGTGCGCTAGAACCCCCCCTGTGGACACTGTGACCAGAAGCGTGTTCGTCTGGACACCCTCGGAAGAGACAGGAACCTGAGGCGTGCCCGTCTGGACAACCTCAGAGGAGACAGGAACCCGAGGCGTGTTCCCCTGAACACCCACGGTGGAGGCAGGAACCCGAGGCGTGTTCCCCTGAACACCCTCTGTGGAGGCAGGAACCCAAGGCGTGTTCCCCTGAACACCCTTGGTGGAGGCAGGAACCCGAGGTGTACCGGTCTGGTCTCCCTCGGAGGAGGCAGGAGTCAGAGGCGTGTCCTCCTGGACACCCCATGCAGAGACAGGAGTCAGATGCGTGTCCTCCAGGACACCTTCTGCGGAGACAGGAGTCTGAGGCGTGTCCTCTTGTACACCCTCTGCGGAGAAAGGAGTCAGAGGTGTGTCAGTCTGGACACCCTCTGTAGAGACACGAGTCAGAGGCGTGTCTTCCTGGAAACCCTCCAGGAGAGCTCATAATATAGTTCAAAAATGGCCTCCGCCATGCTGGGGTCATCCCCAAACTGACGGAGGAGCAGGGTAAACTCCTACTCAGTAACTGAACTCCAGAAAGTCCAGAGGAGGAGCGGAGGCGGGGCTAGAGGCTGCCTGGGAGCCTGGACCAGAGATTGGCCGAGCCAGCTAAGAACAGGGAGCGGACCCCGGAACTGCCGGAAAACTTGGGCAGCCTGGGGTTTGTCGCCGCAGTCTTCCTCAGGCACGGCGTACAGGGGGATAACGAAGGACGCCGGACCCGCAACCTGGGCACCTTGAGCAGAGCCAGATCTCTGAAGGCCGTCGGGACAGATATCCTCTTGGGGGACCGGAAGGAGATCGATTGGGCCCTCCTGAAGCAGTGTAGGAGCGGCCTGATGGCGGCGGGAGCACCTCAAACTGGAGCGTGGGTCAGCCTCGTTCCTCCACGAGCCAACTCCAGGAGGACAGATCACCAAACAGGTCCTCGCAAAAGGTGAGTCCACCTCCTCGGTCCTTTGTTTCTCTGCTGGGTCCATTTGTGGGTCAGGTCCTACTGTCAGGGATTGAAAACAGGACCCTGGCGCAGAGACTTTTGACGTTCTTATGGTCATTTTAATAATAATAATAAAAAACGTACAACTGTACGAAGAACACGGTGGAGCGAGGGGAGAGTAGACGTGGACATGACAACATTAACAGGGAGGTGACTAGACGAGGACCCAGCAAAGGACTGAGGGAGAACTTCGGTTTAAAAGGACTGGGACAACAATGGGAAGGTAATCAGAGAAAACAGGAGACAGCTGATGACAGGCAACAGACAAACACTAGGAGACATAGAGTGACGCAGACAGGGAGGAAGTCACACCGTGACATCACCTGCTGTGGCCTAAATGCAGTTTTACAACTTCCTCTATCCGCATCGACCGGAAATGAGCAGAGGTCATGGTCTTAAGGTTCTGGATTTTGCCTCAGACTGATGACTTCTCATGGGGGTTTAAACGTTCTGAAAGCTGAATCCATGCTCCGCTGCCACACTGTAGACTGAATTATAAGCACTTCAGCCATGGTTTTGAAAGTGGGACATTTGTCCAACTGAAGTGATCAGAAGTCGAAAAGACTCTAAACAAGCCGTTTCTTGACCCACAAACTATCACTTCTGCGGGCTAAAATCCGGTATCACATGCCACTTTTGTACAGGTGGTTGAAACTACACCAGGCTCTTCAGAGCATTAAGGGGCCGCACCAAAACCTCTGTATCTTTGCAATGCACAACGCTGTCAGTTAACAGATAGCGAGATGGCATGAGATGATTTATAAACAGTCTAATGGAAATCTCTTTTTATTATTCATTTAGTTAACTGTACTCCATAGTTAAAGTTTAAAAAATATCTGCATGTCAAGTGGTCAGGGATATGAATACTACTCTGTCAATAATGACAGACAGCCAGTGTTGCCAACTGTCTCCAACAGAAAGTAGCTGAAGTTGCCCCAGAAAGTCGCTAGATGTCGCCAGATGATGTCATACGCTAATTTGCATGATGATTATGTCATCACGTGATGACGAATGAAACAGAAATAATTGTATTTAGATTAGGATTTGGTCATACAGGGTTAAACAATACATTATTTAAACAGGGGAAACATGCTACAGGGAAATGTGACCTTTGTCTTCAAGAAGAGACTGTGGAACATGTTATATTATTTTGCCTAAAGTATACTGTTGAGAGAACTGGTACAAAATTTACAAGATATCAAATTGCAACTGGACATCAAAGACCTTTTAAACTAAATTTAAAGTCTGGGAAAAAAATTAGTTTGCTGAGATATCTCGAGAACACGAAATTAATGGAGAGAATATATTTGTTGTTTGTTTGTTTTTTAGTACTTTGTAAAAATAAGTAGGGCATATTAGGCATGCATCAAATGTTTCTTGCCAACCACCATTAAACAGAAGTTTTAAATGTCCTACGTTCTTGAACTCACCACACATTTCGAACGTTGCTTGAATGCACCACAGGTGTGCGATGCAGCATAGTACAGACAAGCTTCTGCCTTAATTCCCATTGAAAGTTTGGTCTTATATACATGCAGATTTATTTTTCACTTTTGAATTAACATTACCTAAAAAACAACTTTGTTTGTGAGTAGATGAAATGAATCGAAAAAGGTTTATGATTGTTCAGTCGACATAGTCCGATCATGCTGCATACACATGCTCAGATCATTCCCTTTCTGAGCGTCGGGAAGGAGGAAGCTGGGTCTCTAAACTGCAGGAAATATCGGCGACAAAGTTTCAGAAAAGTAGCTAAGGGTGGTCAGAAATGTCACTAGATTTGTCGCTAGGCGCTTTTTGGAAAAAAAGTTTTTAAGGGGGTCTGAAAACTCGTTAGAAATAGCAAGTTGGCAACACTGCAGACAACCTCCAGATTTATCCGTCACCTTTCTAAAAAAAAAAGAAAGAAAAAAAAGAAACTGTAAAACAAGCAGATGACCCCTGCCCCTGTGTTGGAAGAAACATCAAATGTCTCTCTATGGTCAATGTCCAATGGTTTTCAAGGTTTCAACAAGGAAAAGTGTTAAAATGAAGATACAAATTTATCTTGATTTGTAGAAAAACTTAATCTGTTGTTGAAATAGACAACTAAATGCCTAAATCATAATGTGCACCTCAGCTTATGATTATCCACTACATTACCCATAATCCTTGAAGCCACTCCCAGACTTTCATTCCATATATTTAGACTTTCATTCCATATATCCAAGCTTCAATCCATATATTCACGCTTAATTCCATATGTTCAGACTTTCATTCAATATAGTCAGACTTTCTTTCCATATATTCGGACTTTCATTCCATATATTCAGTTTCATTCTCTATATTCATGGTTCAATCCATATATTCAAGGTTAATTCAATATATTCAGAACTTCATTCCATATATTCAGGGTTTCATTCAATATATTCAGACTTTCATTACATATATTCAAACAAGTAACAATATACATATATAATAATTTCCTGAATGGCATATATATATATATATATATATATATATATATATATATATATATATATATATATATACCTAGCACATAACTAAAAGATTAATGGCATCAGTCCCTCCCTTTTGGGGCTTCATCTAGGACTCCTGGATCGGTGCTGCTCTGTTTTTCATGTGTCTGTTCTGTCTTCTCAAAGCCCCCTGTTGGTTTGCTTAAACTAGGTTCTGCTGGAGATTTGATCTTGTTAAAAGAGTTTTCGTTTCCACTGTCACCAAATGCATGTTCTGTGTGAGAGACAGTAAAAAAGTTAATGACTCAAAGCAATCAACTGTCTACTTTCACAACATGTTTATTCAGAGTGAACTTCAAAGTATGTCCCATAATGTTATTGGCTTATTGGATTTTGTTTTTTTCTTTATTCTTTTTGCTATAATACTACATTAATGCTAAAACTGCTATAAAAACTGAACTTGACTACACTGTTTTTTAACAAGTATTTAGTTACAATAAGAATTTGAATGGATGTAGTTGGCCATAAATATGTATGAACAATTAGAATAAATTGAGTACATGTTTCTATATATAAATGTAATCTGTTTGCTTTGTTGTGAATTGGCACGATAAACTGAATTGAATTTAACAGAACTGAAAATTAGCGTGAATAGGAAGACAGTTTGTGGGAAAGAATGGTTCCAAACTGCACATGAGCAATGTAGACCAAAGATTTTATTTTTCACTATGTATTTAATAAATTCTTGTAATTTTGTCAATACCTTTTCCCTGTTCATGCCACTTAATTACACATATCATTGCTTTCTTTTAAAGACCCACTCCAATGAAAATCATGTTTTTTGTGTTGTTAACATGTTCGTGTTGCATTTTTTTGATGCCGTAGGACATATCTTAAGAAAATTATGGTCAAAATTGCATTTCCTAGTATTTCTGCTTTCAAATCGCTGTAAATCAGTAGCAGACGCTAAAAGGCTGTCTAAAACAGACTGTGCTTGTGACGTAGAAACCGCACTGGGCAGGCTACTGTTCTAATTCTGCAGCACAATGAGTTATTCTTTGTGTGATATAAAGTTATTGTAACTATGAAAACTTCCAAAAGCCTCATCTGAATGGAGAATATTCACAAACATACTAACATATTAGAATTATTGGCTTGATATAGTCAATTCAAGATATTACAAAAACAATACCATTCTGATGCATCCACTTGGAGACGACTAGCACTAAGTACGTCTTCCTGTTCATTGTCCAAGCTGGCATCTGGTTCAAAACTGTATGGCTGGATAGCTCCAATATTGCTCACCTTTTGTGTTGCACCGGTAATGTTAGCTTGAGGGTGTGAGGGGCTGTAAATTAGCAGGAGAGCTAGTGTAAATGGAGAGCTCTCAGCAACGGGGAGGGGAGGGGGAGAGGGAGGGCTTCTCCGTGCCAACGATTCCACCCACAACACAGAGGCGAATTGCTAATGAGCTACTCCCGCTCTTCTGAAGCTATGTTCTAGAAAACGGCACAGGTTTTCTGATTTTGGCTAAAAACGGCATAATCATAATTGAAAGACCACTGAGAACACTTTAAAATGGCTCAAAAGATGATCGGAGTGGGTCTATAATGTGTGGATTTAACTGGGATTGTTACAAACATTTGGTGTGAATTTCATACTAATAAAAATATTACAAATATATAGTATTTACTGAGAAAAATGTTAACCTGTTCCATACTTATTTTACCCACTGTACATCCAAATTCAGCTTCCTAGCTACAAAACAATTCTTAGAAACTGCCAAAATTGGCACATTCATTTTCTGATTTCAGTAAAATCTTGAGAAAATACAGCTAGGTTCCTTGAGGTTCCAGTCTACTCAACATCCCTAGAATTAGAACCAAACATGGGGAAGCAGCTTTTAGTTTCTAGGCTCCTCTAATCTGGAACAAACTTCCAGACAACTGCAAAGCTTCTGAAACACTGAGTTCTTTTAAGTCACAACTAAAAACGTATCTTTTTAGAGCTGCCTTTGAGTAATGTTATCATTTATCATATGTTTTGTGTGTGCTTCTTGCTTTATTGTTGTTTTTACTTTATATGTTTTGTCTGCGTTTTACTGCTATTTTTATTTTACCCCATAATCATGTAATGCAGCTTGAATTGCCTTGTTGTTGAAAGTGTGCTATACAAATAAAATCGCCTTGTCTTGCTTTAAAACAAAGACAAAACTTCCTTTTGTCAAAATATGATCTTCCCTGAGGCTCTCTGCAGGTAGCATTTGGACAGAAAAAAAATGTCCACCACTGACCCAAAAGAGTTCTTCACATGCTCCCACCCACACTTACATGACTGACAGGCCTTTTCACCAACAAACTTCTGATCAGAGTTCTCTGACCTGAACAGATTGTTTGGCTCAGTTTCAGCTTTCATCCTGTTGTCCTCAGGAAGAGAAATGTTGGTTCCTTCTCATGTCAGCTGGGACCTCTGAACTGTGACCTCATTACTGCTGCTATTGGTGGTGTTCACCTCTGAGCAGAGAGTCAGCCCTGGTGTTGCAAAAAAAAACTAAACTACAAAAATAGAATTTATTGAACCAAGTAAATTCACCTGGTAGACACACAAAATGAGAACCCTGCAGTGTTTAATTACAGCTTCTGTCAGAGCTGTTTGTTCCAGTAAATTATACATTAGCATTAATTAGCATTAGATATGACTGTAATCTAAATAAAATCTAAACTCTGAGGCTAGATTTAAAAGATTATTCAGTTTTTCAGCTACAGCAAATCTTAGTTGTGGATTCAAACTAATTCTCAGTGGAATCTACATCTATTGATTGATTACAAAATTTAAAGAAAATTGTCCAGTTTAAATTAAATACAAGCATCAGTCATTCCCTTAGTCTACTTTACATTTTCAATACTTAAAATACCCAGCTATGATTTACCAAATAGGGGAAAAAAATAATTTTCCATCCATCCATTTTCTTCCACTTATCCGGGATTGTGTCGCGGGGGCAGCAGCTTAAGCAGAGAGATCCAGGTTTCTCTCTCCCCAGCGTGGTCCAGCTCCTCAGGAGGAGCATTCCCAGGCAAGCCAAGAAACATGGTCCCTCCAGCAGGTTCTAAGACTTCCTCTGGATGTCCTCCCAGTGAAACGTGCCCGGAACGCCTCACCAGGGAGGCATCCAGGAGGCATCCTAGCCAGATGCGGGAGCCACCTCAACTGAGTCCTCTCGATGTGGAGAAGCAGCAGCTCTAGTACAAGCCCCTCCCAGATGACAGAGCTTCTCACCGTATCTCTAACGGACAGCCCAGACTGTCATGGTGTGACTTCCTCCCTGTCTGCGTCACTTCCTGTCTCCCAGTGTTTGTCAGTTAATTGTCTTCAGCTGTTTTTGTCTCCCTAATTACCTTCCTATTGTTGTCCCAGCCCTCTTAAGCCCTAGTGTTTCTGGAGGCCTTTGTCAGGTCGTCGTCATTCCCACGTCTTTTCTCCTTGCTGGTCGTCTTGTTCTTTCCCTTTCCTTGTCCTCCCTGAGATTTGGAATGTTATTATTATTTATCTTTGGTGCTTTCCTGAGTTTATTATTTTATTATTAAATATGAGGGTTCGGCACTCTAATCGTCTCTCTGCGCCTGGGTCCTGTCCTCAAAACATGACAGAACGACCCAGCAGAGATTATGGGAACCAAGGAGGAATGGCTCGTTTTGAGGGAGTGGAGCAGTAGCCAAGCCACGGTGGACTCACCTTTTGTGGGCACCTGTCTGGTTATTCGCCCTCCTGGAGTTGGCCCTCGGAAAGGCAAGCTCAATCCCCACTCCAGCTCGAGGTCCTCCCACCGCTCCTGTCGCCATCTGGCCACTCCTACACCGCTCCAGGGGCGCCAGATCGATCTCTTCCCGGTTCCCCAAGAGGCTGTCTGTCCCTGTGACCCTCAGAGATCTGGCGAGTCCGGCGTCCTTCGTCGTTACCAGGGACCCCGAGCCTGTTCCCAGCCGCGATCAACCAATCGCCGACCAGAACTGTGTTGGATACTTCCAGACCGCCCGCCTTCACCAGCAGCTCCTTGTCCCTAGTCCCGCTCCTTGTCCCTACCCGGTGCGACCACTCTCCGGTGCCGGTACCTGGCCGGCCCAAAGCCCCGTCCTCCACTTCCACTGATGGCTTAGCATCCTCCGAGCCTGTCCTTTTGCTTGACGTCTTGCTGGATTTTCTTAAGGGGTACCAGCCTCTCCTGCCCTCCTTGGATTTAACGTGGCTGTGGGAGGAGGCGGAGTGAATTAAAAGGGGTACATTTGCTGAACAGATTAACCGTCCACCTTCTCCTCGCAAACAGCACAGCAGCCCTAGCCCACAGTTCCTGGCCTCAGCGGCCCTTTGGTTCCAGCCCATTTGCCTCCTCCGCAGCCTCCCAGCCCTGGGGATCTCTGGTGAGCCTTCCTGGTCTCCAGACGGTGAACCCTCCCCAGGAGTTCCGCAAGCCACCAGAGCCTTCCTCCCCAGCGCCTCGTCTTGGGTTCGCCGGGGGTGTCCAGGAGGACACGGCCCAGGTTCTTGTCTCCACAGGGGTGTCCAGGGGGACACGCCTCTGGCTCCTATCTCCGCAGAGGGTGTCCAGGGGGACACGCCTCTGACTCCTGTCTCTGTAGAGGGTGTCTGGGAAGACACGCCTCTGGTTCCTGTTTCTGCAGGGGATGTCCAGTTGGACACGTCTCTGGTTCCTGTCTCTTCCGGAAGTGTCCAGGGAGACACGCCTCGCATAGCGGTACCTGGTGCTGCACCGCTCCCAAGCTCCGGTCCCGGTGCCTCATCCAGGGTCCCCAGCACCTCGTCCAGGGTCCCCACCGCCTCGTCCAGGGTCCACAGCACCTTGTTAAGGGTCCTCAGCGCCATGTCATGGGTCCTCAGCATCCTGCCGAGGTCCCCTGCATTGCCGCCGACCTCCAAGTCACAAGGGTCGGCATTGCTGTCCCCCAAATACAAGGTTCCGCTTTGCCGTCCTCCAAGCCACAAGGTTCAGCTTTGCCGTAGGCCGCTAACTCACAAGATTCACTGCCACCAGGCCTCCTAGTCACAAGGTTCTCTGTCGCCGGCCTCCTAGTCACAAGGTTCTCAGCTGACGTCCCCCAAGCCACAAGGTTCAACTTCGCTATTCTCCAAGCCACTAGGTTCAGCTTCGCAGTCCTCCAAGCCAGAAGGGTAAGCCTCTCCATAGGCCGGTAAGTCACAAGATTCTCCACCACCAAGCCTCCTAGTCACAATGTTCTCCACCGCCAGCCTCCAAGTCTCCTGGTTCCTCGACGCCGGCCACCACGTCTCCTGGTCCCTCGTTGCTGGCCTCTTGGTCTCCTGGTCCCTCGTTGCCGGCCTCCTCGTCACCTGCTCTTTCATCGTCTGCCTTCTCGTCACCTGCTCTTTCATCGTGTGCCTTCTCGTTACCTGCTCCTTCATCACAGGCCTCCTTGTCTCCTGGTCCTTGGTCGCAGGCCTCAAAAGTCCCTGCTCCTTCATCACATGCCTTAGGACTGTAGTTGTTTTTGTTTTTGTGGACTCTTGCCCTTCTTCCAAGGTCCCCTCCCCCAACCTGGTTGGGTTGTTTTAATTAGGGAGTCTGAGTTCTTGTTGTCTTTGTTTTGTCAGGTTCTACCTGCCGTCCTGGACCCCCTCCTCCCGCTGCAATCTCTGGCTTGTGCGGCAGGCCAACTTTGTTCTTGCCCTGTCCTTTTTCTTCTTGAGGTTTGAATAGTTATTATTATTTATCCTCTGTTCTTTCCTGAGTTTATTATTTTATTATTAAATACGAGTGTTCGGCATTCTAAAACACCTCTATGTGACTGGGACCTGTCCTCAAAACACGCTCCAGAGGAAACTCATTTCAGCCACTTCTACTTCTCATTCTTTCGGTACCTACCCACAGCTCATGACCATAGATAAGGGTAGGAACATAGATCAAACAGTAAATCAAGAGCTTTGCCTGTTGGCTCAGCTTCCTCTTCACCACGACAGAGCGGTACAGCAGACGCAGCACCAATCTGCCTCTCGATCTCCCGCTCCATTTGTCCCTCATGCGTGAACAAGACCCCCAAATACTTACACTCCTCCACTTGGGGAAGGACATTGTCCCTGACCCGAAGAAGGCACTCTACGCTTTTCCAGCTCAAGACCATGGTCTCGGATTTGGAGGAGTTGACTCTCATCCCAGCCGCTTCCCATGAAGCCATAGATCCAAAAAAAGCTGTAGATCATGTACTGATGAAGCCAACAGAACCACATAACCTCCAAAAAACAGAGACCCGATCCTTAGGCAACCAAAATGGATCCCCTCACCCCTAACCCTCAACACCGTGGCTGTACCTAGAAATCCTGTCCATAAAAGTTATAAACAGAATCGATGACAAATGGCAACCTTGGCAGAGTCCAACTCTCACCAGAAACAAGTACGACTTACTGCAGGCAATCCAAAACTGGTCATGCAGGGACTTAACAGCCCATATCAAGGGGTCTGGTACCCCATACTTCCGGAATCCCACAGGACTCCCCAAGTGAAATGGTCGAACACTTTCTCCAAGTCCACAAAGCATATGTAGACCGGGTTGGCAAATACCCATGCACACTTCAGGTCCCTGCTTAGGTGTAGAGCTACTCCAGTGTTCCAAGACAAGGACGAAAACTGCATTGTTTATTCTGGATCTAAGTTCGACTATCCATTGGATCCTCCTCTCACGAACCCCCAAATAGACATTTCCAGGGAGGCTCAGAAGTGTGTGATCGAAGTGTGATCGCAGTTCCTCTTTTTAAGTAGGGGGACCATCACCCTGGTCTGCCAATCCAAGGGAACTGCCCCCGATGTCCACGCAATATTGTGGAGCCACGTTAACCAATACAGCCCCACAACATCCAGAGCCTTAAGGAACTCCGGGCGAATCTCATCCACCCCTGGGACCTTGCCACAGGGGAGCTTTTTAACCACCTTGGTGACCTCAGCACAAGAGAGAGCCCTAACCAAATTCCTCAGACCCTGCTTTCAGATTGGAAAGCGTGCTGGTTTGAGTGAGGTGTTAAATGATTTTGAATGTATTATTTTAATTTACATTTTAACAAATCAATAAAAACAATTTTCAATAAACCATCTTCTATTATTGAATGTGTTGCGAGGGACACCTTCTAACTGATTTAAGATACAGTAGTATGTTTGAATGTCTGACTGCAAAGCGATGCAGTTTTAAAATATCAGTTTGTGTTATTGTAAAATACAAGCTTGTTTTTAAAAAAAAGTTGTGAAACATAACATATGTTGTTGAATATCCAATATGTTAGCTCCTTTTTATTGTTCCATTGAGCTACTGATGTTTGGGTGAGAATAGATGCCTTAGCTTTCTTCATCTGTTTTTCCTATGCAATATTGTTTTTACAATTTACATATTACCTATTGCACCATTGTTTTGAACGGTTTTTGCTAATGTGTTTAAACATTCAAAGTTATAATCTTTATTATCAGCATTTATTCCTATGTTTTGCTTTAAATTCTTTTGTTTCCTGGTTCAGGATGGGATATCTCTCAGCTTCACTCTATTCAGGATTGAGATTGTATTTGACCTTCCTGCACTGTGTTACTGTGATACTTAAGGTCCTTTTCATTTTTTTTCAGTACTATTATTTTTCCATTAGATGCATGAATCTCAGTCAAGTCTGACTCAGGCAATACTTTTTCTCAATTAAATGTTCAAAACAGCATTATATTTTTATTTTATTGTATAGTGTAGAGTAAACTGCTGAGTATAAGGAGTGAGAGTTCATCTTTTTCTTCTCCTCAACCTAACAAGTTTGGAGATATAGTCATATTGCAGACAAAAATGCACGCATTATTTTCTGTTTTCAAACTGATGTTTGACAGCAGGAGACACTGAATAATTACTGTAACTACTATTGTCCAAGAAAGACAAACTACATATGAATTAATGTGTTAACTTAAGTTCGGGAGCAGGACCACGCCCCATATCCACTTCTCATTCAGCAATCTACTCAAACTCAATTCACCAGGTGTCTCACACCCGGATTTAATCTCTAATTACTCTCGATTGTTTTTGCACTTATCTGCCAGACATTCGTACATTCACACTCTTCCCTAGCAATCATAAGCCATGGATATTCTTACCGTCTCTCTCAATCCCTCTTAGTCCGATGAGGAGCTGTTTTCCGACGATCCCTCCATCATCAGACCGTCACCATCGTCCGTAGTTCATCAAGTCTCTCCCACGTCTGACTATCATTGGTCCAGCGGGATCGCAGTCAGTCCTCCCCAGCCAGATTTCCTCCATCCCGGCTTCTTCAGATGAATCTCTATCCTATGGCTTCTGTGTCTCGCGGCCGTCCTCTCAACCGTACAGACTGGTGCCCTTCTTCTCCCTCTCCTTTCCGCTTACCCAGGTCTCTTCAGTTGCAACTCAAGGCTTCACCCCCCATGCTCTCCTGCGGCTGCTTCAGACTGATCGGCCTGGGCTCCCTCTCAACACCGCAGGACCTCCACACCTCGAGCTAAACGCTCCCCCGGAGCTTGCATGGGACACTTGGCCCTGGCTTCCTCTCTCCCTTGAACTCGCCAGACTTACTCCTTTCTCAGCGCTTCCCTGCTGGCCTTTCTGGCCGTCCAACCCGAGGTTTTCCCCCGCTCTACATCAACAGATTCTAAATGTTAATCATGCTTTTATAAGTTCATCAATGCTTCTACACAAGCTGTTTTATTTGAGATTTATAGCACTTTGGAATATCATGCAACTGTTTTAGCACTCCTAAGCTATTATGTGTTACAGTTTATAGGCCTCCTAAAAAAATGGCACCTTTTATTCAAGAATCTGCTGAGTTTTCATCAATACTACACAACTCCTTTGAAATGAACATTTTAGCTGGTGATTTTAATCTACATGTGGATAACCTTTTAGATCCTTTATCGGGAGATTTTTTTAAATGTTCTGAATTATATGGATTTTAGTCAACATGTCATGCAGCCAACTCACAACAGAGGACAAACCCTAGATTTGGTCATCACGTATGGCCTGTTAACCAGTGTGTCCTAGGTTGTTGACTTGGCTGTCTCTGACCATTACTGTGTGTTTTTTAACATCACCAGTTTTATTCAGTGGGAGACCTCTGTGAGAACTGTCAGGAAATGTCATCTAACCCCTGAAGTGGCTGCAGGTTTTCTTTAAGTTTTTGCTAATATATCTCCCATTGCTTTACCTGCTCCCTGTGATTTTATTGTCAATGTTTTTAACAGTAGGCCTCAGTCTGCTCTCGACCTGCTTGCTCCACTTAGAGTTAAAAGTTCACACTCAAAACTTGTATCGTCGTGGAAAAATGAAAACCTCAAAAAACAAGAGAAATTGCAGGATGGCAGAGAGAAAATGGAGAAAAAAATAAAACTTGATAAACCATCAAATATACACAGAACTTCTCAAATCATACAATGATGCAGAAATAAATTCAAGAAATGCATATTTTTCCAAAATCCTCTCAGATCATAAAAATAATCCCAAAATTCTATTTTCCACAATTGACTAAATCTTTTAACCGTGCTACTAATGCATTTCAGAAAACCCCCTCAAACACTCTATGTGAGGAGTTCGCAGACCACTACAGAGGGAAGGTAGACACCACCAGATGTAATATTTTATCTTCTCAAAGAAACATGGTTTTAGACAAATCTGAGCATGTGTCTTTACGAGAGAAAACGCTGGACAGTTTTGTTCTGGTAGACGCAGAGATTCTTGATAAAGTTTTCTCCTCAGTCTGGCCCACCACATGTCTTTTGGACACGATTCTGACTTCATTTTTAAGCAATTTTATAGATCTTTTAGAGATGAGACAATAACCTTGATGAATTGCTCTCTTCAGACAGGGGTCTTTCCTGCTGCCTTTAAACAGGCGGTAGTGAGGCCCCTGTTGAAGAAAAGCAATTTAGATTATAATGATTTGAACAATTTTAGAACGGTATCTTACTTACCGTTTTTAAGCAAAATCTTAGAAAAGCTTGTTTAATTTAACTAAATGATTTCATTAATGCACACAATGTCCTGGATAAATTTCAGTCTGGTTTTAGGGTGAACTACAGCACCGAGACGGCCTTTTGAAGATTTTAAATGATTTTAGATTAAACTATGATGCACAGAATGTCACAGTGTTGGTTCTACTGGATCTAAGCGCTGCCTTTGATACAGTGGACCACATTATACTTTAAATCCGTCTAAAACAGATTGGCCTCTCTGGTGCTGTTCACAAATGGTTCAAATCCTATCTCACAGACAGGACTTTTATGGTAAGTTTAGATACCTGCTCCTCTAGGGTCCACAGAAGTACATGTGGTGTGCCAGGGTTCAATTTTAGGCCCAGTGCTTTTTAACCTTTATATGCTTCCTCTTGGCAGTGTCATCAGAAGACATGGTATTAACTTTCACAGTTACGCTGATGATACATAGTTGCACATCTCCATGTCTCCCGATGACAGACGGCCAATGGATACACTTTTTGCCTGGGCTTGTGTATCTGTCGATATCCAATACCGATTCAATGTGGTAGTATTGTACTTTGCAGTAATACCACCTCACCTCGAAACATTTAAAATTAAAATTAAAATATCGGATCGGTGCACCCCTAACCAAAATAGGTTTTTATCATCTAAAGAACATAGCCAGATGCCGTCCCATTCTCTCTCAGGCCAACACAGAGACACTAATGCATGTTTGTATCACCAGTAGAATTGAAATTCAGCACCACGTGTTGTGACAAAGACCAGGAGGCAGGAGGACATTAAACCTGTCTTAAATTCACTGCATTGACTATCCGTATGTTTTAGGATTGATTTCAATGTTCTTTTAATTATCTTTAAGTGTCTCACAGTTTTTCTCAGTCACTTGTCGCTTTGGTGCATTTCTCACATCACTATTAACATTTGCACAACAGGTAGTGGATTTCTCAGAACAATTAGTACAAACTGCAAAACCTAGTGGATAACCTGCAAAAGCGTGTCAGTTGCTCAAAATGAAAAGTTGATTCCTCCAAAGCAAGTATTCATGTCAACAGAACCAGGCTCAGTAGGAGCGGCCATCTGCCATGACCGTCTGGGGGTTTGAGAAGACAGAGCAGAGACACAGAAGGAACAGGAGATCTGATATAAGAGTACTTTCTATGTTACAGAAAGTAAAAAGTTGATAACATGACACGGTGGATGTTCAGTTACTGGGAGCATCATCCCAGTCGATGCCCCCCGTCCAACAGGGCATTGCAGCCAAGCAGGATACCAAACCAGGTATATCTTCATTGGCAAAAAAACAGTAAGAGAAAACAAAGTTAACAGTCGAAATAACAGAATGTACTGTAATACAACTGGAAACTAGTAGTAGAAAAGGAAGTAGCAAAGTGAAGAAAATTGGTAAGTCTGTCCTCCAGCAGTCTACGCCTATAGCAGCATAACTACAGAGATAGCTCAGGATGACCTTAGCCACTCAAACTATAAGCTTGATCAAAAAGGAAAGTTTTAAGCCTGGCCTTAAAAGTAAACAGAGTGTCTGCCTCACGGACTAAAACTGGGAGCTGGTTCCAGAGGAGAGGAGCCTGATACCTAAAAGATCTGCCTCCCATCCTACTTTTAGACATACTAGGAACTACAAGTAAACCTGCAGTCTGAGAGCAAAGTGCTCTGTTGGGAACATATGAAACAATTAGATCTCTGATGAATGATGGAGCTTGATTATTAAGGGCTTTGTATGTAAGAAGGAGGATCTTAAATTCTATTCAGGATTTAACAAGGAGCCAGTGAAGGGAAGCTAAAACAGGAGAAATGTGATCTCTCTTTTTAATATTCTTCAGAACTCTTGCTGCCGCATTTAGGATCAACTGAAGGCTTTTAATGGCCTTTTTTAGAACTTCTGGTCCAAAGACAGGAACTTCTTTCTTGTCAGAATTTAAGAGCAAAAAGTTTTGAGTCATCCATGTTTTTATGTTTTCCAGACATGCCTGTAATCTACCTTACTGACTGGGTTCATCAGGATTTATGGATAAAAATAGTTGTGTATCATCGGCATAGCTGTGGAAATTTATCCCATGCTGTCTAATGAATCTACCAATTGGAAGCATATATATGGTGAAAAGAATTGGTCCAAGCACAGAACCCTGTGGAACTCCACAAGTAACCCTTGAGTGTAAAAAAGATTTATCATTTAGATGAACAAACTGGAATCTATCAGACAAATATGATTTAAACCAGCCTAGTGCTGTTCCTTTGATCCCTGCAACATGTTCAAGCCTTTCTAAGATAATATTGTGATCGACTCTGTCAAAAGCACCACTGAGATCTAACAAAACCAGAACAGACAAGTCCATTATCTGAGGCCATGAGAATATTATTAGTAAACTTCACCAGTGCTGTTTCAGTGCTATGATGAGCTCTAAAACCTGACTGAAACTCTTCAAATAGATTGTTGCTGTTTAGATGCAGACAGACTTGATCAGCAACTATTTTCTCAAGGACTTTGGTTAAGAAAGTAAGGTTAGATATAGGTCTGTAATTCACTAAGTTACCTTGATCAAGGGAAGGTTTCATGAGTAAAGGTTTAAATTCCTGTGGTACGTATCCGTTTCCTAAGGACAGATTATTCATATCCAAAATGAATAATTTGGTTTGGGTCCAACATACAAGTTGAAGGTTTAGATGAGGCTAGTATTTTGGATAATTCCGAAAGCTCGACTGAATAAAAACAGCCTAAGCACAAATGAGGTTCTACAGTTCTTTCCGATGCTGCCTCATTTACTGAGGAAGAATTAATCATGTTTGGGAGGATGCCAATGATTTTACTTTTAATATAATTTATTTTATTTATGAAGAATCCCATAAAATCATCACTGCTAAGAGCTGGGGAAATAGTTGGCTCAACAGAGATATGACTGTGTAAGTTTGGCAACTGTTCTAAAATGAAACCTAGGATTGTTTTTATTCGCCTCTAGTAATGATGAAAAATATGCTGTTCTAGCTTGTCGAAAGGTCTTTTTATACAGCAGTAGACTGTTATCTCAGGTTAAATAGGAATCATCTAGGTGTGCAGAGTGCCGTTTTCCTCCAACTTCCGATACTATACATACCTGTTCTCCCTACAAAATGTTTTAATGATGGAATTCACAGTGGTTCTCTCTACATTTGGTTACACTCGTTGACCAACCTCCGCCATAGTGAGGCCGTGATTCACAACATGGTCTACAAGTGTAGCCCTAATTTCATCAGGAATTTGCCTATGTACTTCACCTCTTCTTCCTCTGCCCCTGTTTTTTCCCCTTCCCCTTCCTCCGTGGATTCCCACCCCTCCTCCATGATGCTGATGTTTCATTTTTGTGTCACAGAATTGTACACACTATGTCCTGCTTGGTTCATATATGCTTGCCAAGTGAGGGTTCACGGGATTCAGCTCTGAGTGACTTTGGAGAAGTGGCTTGTCATTGGTTACAACTACAGAAATGCTTCACACACCTCCTCATGAGTGAAAGCTAAGGTTCACCTGACAGCAATTGTTCAGTTTAGGAGACATTTTCAGGAAAAAAATGATAAAGGAATGTATGAAATTAGCTTGACAGATTTTGACAACTAGTTCAACAATTTTGTATGTAATGACTCAAGCAATGAAATTAGGACTATTAGTTTTATAGGGAATGACTATTCAGCATTCATAAGTATGTTTCATTTTGACTGACATGACATAAGTAAATGATAATGTTTTTAAACAGCAGAGAATTGTATGAAAGTAACTGATACATGTCCAAAAGCATTTGCAATTTATTCAAAGGAATTAGAAACTGCTACGATGATGTGCACAAATGACTCTATGCTGTGGTGGTTGACCTAATAGTTGTGAGTACTTTCATTCTGATCTGAGAAAAGCACCAAAGCGACTGAGAAAAACTGTAATGGTCTTGGGCCTTATCTTTTAGAACAGCTTTTACCATATGAACTTTGACGGTCTCTGCGCTCCTCTGGCAGCCGTCTCCTTGTCATTTCTAAAGTCAGGACACACTTATGGCGAGGCGTCTGTACATTATTATGGCCCTCACCTCTGGAACAGGCTGCCGGAGGACCTCAGGGTCGCAGAGAAGGTTCACATTTTTAAGAGCAGGCTCAAGACCTTTTAGTCTTGCTTTTAACTGATTATTGCTTATATTTTCAGCGTTTTACTGCATAGTCTTAATATATATATCCCTGTTATTTTTACACTTTAATCTGTCTGCCAGTGTTTCCTCTGAGGGAGCGCTCTGCACTTGGCCCAATGCCCTTTTTATGTCATTTGTATTGTTGTTCTCAAGTGTTTGTGTGTATGGCTGTTGGGTTGAGAGGAGGGGGTTTAACTGGGATCATGCATTTAAATCTGTGGGTGAGGGATAAAAATATGGTTTATGTGGGGTCATTTTAATCTGTAAAGCACTTTTAGTTGCAACGCTTTATAAATAAAGTTTGATTGATTGAGCTGTCCACTGACCCCTACCTGGTGGTGAGTAAGCTCCGATGGTGGGGGAGGACGATGGAAGAGACCTGGAAGGCCCAAACGTGTTGTGAGGGTCTGCTGGGAACGTCTGGCAGAGTCTCCTGTCAGAAGGAACTTTAACTCACAGCTCCGGCAGAACTTTGAACACGTCACGGGGAAGGCTGGGGACATTGAGTCCGAGTGGACCATGTTCCACGCCTCCATTGTTGAGGCGGCTGACCGAAGCTGTGGCCGCAAGGTGGTCGGTGCCTGTCGCGGCGGCAACCCCCGAACCCGCTGGTTGACACCGGCGGTAAGGGATGCTGTCAGGCTGAAGAAGGAGTCCTATGGGGTCTTTTTGGCTTGTGGGACCCTTGAAGAGGCTGATAGGTACTGGCAGGCCAAAAGGGATGCGGCTCGGGTGGTCGCTGAGGCAAAAACTCAGGCGTGGGAGGAGTTTGGAGAGGCCATGGAAAACGTCTTCCGTACGGCTTCGAAGCGACTCTGGTCCACCATCCGGCGTCTCAGGGGGATAAGCGGTCTGCCACCAACACTGTTTACAGTGGGGACGGTGTGCTGCTGACCTCGACGTGGGACCTTTTGGGTCGGTGAGTGGAATACGTGGAAGACCTCCTCAATCCCACCGGCACGCCTTCCAATCTGGAAGCAGGGTTTGGGGACTTTGGGTCGGGCTCTCCAATCTCTGGTGCTGAGGTCACCGAGGTCGTTAAAAAGCTCCTTGGTGGAGGGCTCCGGGGGTGGATGAGATTCGACCCGAGTTCCTCAAGGCCCTGGATGTTGTGGGGCTGTGTTGGTTAACGTGGCTCTGCAATATCGCGTGGACATCGGGGGCAGTTCCCTTGGATTGGCAGACCGGGGTGGTGGTCCCCCTGTTTAAAAAGGGAGACCACAGAGTGTGTTCCAACTACAGGGGGATCACACTTCTGAGCCTCCCTGATAAGGTCTATTCAGGTGTTCTGGAGAGGAGGGTCCGACAGATAGTCGAACCTCGGATCCAGGAGGAACAATGCGGTTTTCGTCCTGGCCGTGGAACACTGGACCAGTTCTACACCCTCAGCAGGGTCCTGGAGGGTGCGTGGGAGTTCGCCCAACCGGTCTACATGTGTTTTCTGGACTTGGAGAAGGCGTTCGACCGTGTCCTCTCGGGGTGCCCTGTGGGGGTGACTCCGGGAGTATGAGGAACCCTTGAAACGGGCTGCTGGTCCCCGTATGACCGGTGCCAGAGTTTGGTTCGCATTGCCGGCAGTAAGTCGGGCTTGTTTCCGGTGAAAGTTGGACTCCGCCAAGGTTACCCTTTGTCACAGATCCTGTTCATAACTTGTATGGACGGGATTTCTAGGCGCGTGTTGAGGGGATCTGTTTTGGTGGCCTCAGGATCGGGTCTCTGCTTTTTGCAGATGACGTGGTCCTGTTGGCTTCATCGGAACATGATCTACAGCTTTCGCTGGGGCGGTTCGCAGCAGAGTGTGAAGCAGCTGGGATAAGAATCAGCACCTCCAAATCCGAGGCCATGGTCTTGAGCCGGAAAAGGGTGGGGTGCCTTCTTGGGTCTGGGATGAGGTCCTTCCCCAAGTGGAGGGGTTTAAGTATCTGGGGGTTTTGTTCACGAATGAGGGAAAAATGGAGCGGGAGATCGATAGACGAATTGGTGGGGTATCTGCAGTTATGCGGGCGCTGTACCGGTCTGTCGTGGTGAAGAGAGAGCTGAGTCGAAATGCGAGGCTCTTGATTTACCGGTCGATCTACGTTCCTACCCTCATCTATGGTCACGAACTCTGGGTCGTGACCGAAAGAACGAGATCACTGATACAAGTGGCTGAAATGAGTTTCCTTCGTAGAGTGTCTGGGCTCTCCCTTAGAGATAGGGTGAGAAGCTTAGTCATCCGGAGGGGGCTCAGAGTAGAGCCGCTGCTCCTCCACATCGAGAGGAGTCAGTTGAGGTGGCTCGGGCATCTGGTCAGGATGCCTCCTGGACGCCTCCCTGGTGAGGTGTTTCGGGCACGTCCCACCGGGAGGAGGCCCAGGGGAAGGCCCAGGACACGTTGGAGGGACTATGTTTCTCGGCTGGCCTTGGAGCTCCTTGGGGTTCCTCCTGAGGAGCTGGAACAAGTGGCTGGGGAGAGGGAAGTCTGGGTCTCTTTGCTTAGGCTGCTGCCCCCGCGACAAGACCCCAGATAAGCGGAAGAAAATGGATGGATGGATGGATGATTGATTGATGTCGTTCTAGCTCTTCTCCTTCAACGCTCTTTAGGCCTCTTGGGTCAGCCCTGGGAGCTGCAGACCGGACTAGGGCTGATGCAGCTGGGCTCCATTCTAAGTTCTCGTTCCAAGGACCTGACCCCTGTGGAATTTGCCTTGGCTTTCTCTTTGTAAAGGGACGTGATCTGGTCAGTGTTCCCTGACCAACTGCCCGAGTTAGACGACTATTTAGCTATCATGCTTGACATGGCTCTCCGGTTCGGGGGCATGGGTTTCTATCAATATCACACCCTCTTTTCTTCTCAGGCAGCAGGTCGTCTTGCCCAATACAGTTAGGGCACCTACTTGGGTTCACTACATTCAGAGCTGTATTGCTGCATCTTCGCAGCCTAGCCATTCCTATCCTGTAAGCCTCTGTGGTGCTCCCTCTCACCCTGCAACTGTATGCACCTCAGTAGCTCCCACCTCTAAAGCAGACTGACTTGCACAACATCTTTCTACACCCATCAAGGTGAGCGCTCTTGTCTCTGCCTTGGTTCCCCATCCGGATAGGGAGTTTGCAGATTTTTGTCAAAGGTTTTACTCATGGGTTCCACCCAGGCATATAGGTTCTTCTTGATTCCTCTACCCATTGCACCAATCTCCTGTACACTCTTTCAGAACCCGACACTGTCAATTCTGTCCTCCTCATGGAGGTCAAAGATGGGTTTATGATGGGCTCTTCCGCCCGCCCCACTTTTTTGGTTTTCCGGGTCAGCCCCTTGGGCGTAGCCACCAGCAAGTACTCTGGAAAGAAACGACTGATCATCGACCTGTCAGCACCTCATGTCTCCTCTGTGCCCAGTGTTAACAGTCCTATCCAATTCCCCAAATTTTCCATGTAGTACATCACCTTTAACCACGCTATCAATCTTCTCCATCTGGCAGGTCGGAGCTCTCCAAAGCCGACATCACCAGTGCCTTTAGGTACTGCCCCTTCACCCAGACTTTTGGCAGTTCTTTGGCGTTTACTAGAAAGGGGCTTACTACTTCACAGTCCGGCTCACTTTTGGCTGTAGAAGGAGCCCCAGGACCTTTGATTCTCTTTCCGAGGCTGTCATAGTTCCTAGGTTTTGTGTTTAAACTTAGTTCTTTTCCTTATTCGGTTTTATTATCACTTTAATGTAGTCTTTGGTATTTTATGGCACTTCCTTGTTTTCATTCTCCCTTCATGCTCTTAGATTTTCAACTTTTGTTTGTGTCCTCCTTCTTATGTTTCCTTAGTTTATTTCTCCTTAGATAGTTTCTATTCTTCCTTCTGTTCTCCAGTGTTTCCTTAAGTTTCCCTTTAGATTCCCCCCTAGTCAAATCTTTAGTTAGTTTCTAGTTTCTTAAGAGTTTTCTGTTTCCCTTGCCTTTCTTGTTGTCTCCCTGCCACTCTGCTCCTCTCCCAGTTTAACTAATTGCCCTCACCTGCATCTGCCTTCACTAATTAGTTCTAGGTCTCCTCTGTCGCTTCCTCAATTCCCTCCTCAGTATATATTCTGCTCTCATCCTGTCACTATCCGCTGGTCCGTTGTTTTCCACGTTTCCTGGTCTCCTGGTTTCCCCTGAGGTTTTGTAAGTGTTATTGTTTCCTCGTTTAATTAAATATTAAGTTCTGAATTTCTCTGCATTTGGGTCCTCTTACTCACGGCATCATGACAGAACGAACCAGCCTACTGGACCCAGCAGATTATAAGCACACTGAGGAGGAATGGCAGGAACTTATTTACTGGAGCATTAGTCAAGGAATATATTCGGACTCACCCTATGTCGGATCCTGGTTGGCCTTTTGTCCTCCCGGTGCTGGTCCTCTCGGGGTTGAGGCGAGCTGCTCCTCCGCTCCCCGTTCCTCAGGCTGCCGTCGTCAACGTCCCAGAGCTGCTCCTATCCTACTCCAGGAGGGCTCGAGGGGCGACTTCCTGGTTTCCCAGGCGCCGGTCCTGCACCACGGCCTCCAGACCGCCCAAGCTCCGGTTCCGGTTACCCGGAGCTGCGAGCTGCTGGCTGCAGACGCTACCCGCCTGCACCCGCGCTTCCGGGGTCCACTCCCTGCACAAAGCCGGCGTGAGCAGTCTCTGGTCACGTTTCCCAGCCAGGCTCAAGCTCTGCCTTCCGCTCTTCCTCCAGACTCCGCATCATTGTTGAGCACAATGACTGAGGAGGAGTTTACTCGGCTCTTCTAACAATTTAAGAAAGATTCAGGAATGTTGGAAGCCTTGTTTGAGGGATATAATGGCTCTATCTGGAGAAGACGATACACACCTCTGGTTCCTGTCTCCACGCCGAGGGCTCCTGACTCCTCCCAGTGTGTCCAGAGGGACACACCGAGGGCTCCTGACTCCGCCGAGGGAGTCCAAAGTGACACGCCTCGGGCAGCCGACTCCGGCGAGGGTGTCCAGAAGAACGTCGTGGGTCCTCTACGCTACATTGTCGTGGGTCCTCGATGCCTTCCTCCCAAGGGTCCTCTACGCCTTCCTCCCGATGGTCCTCTATGCCTTCCTCCTGAGGGTCCGCAGCGCCGTCTTTCCGAGGGTCCCCATCATCCTGCCAAGGTCCTCTCAGTCGACGCCAGTCCCCAAGACACAACCCAGCAAACACCTGTATGTGGGCCCCACATGGGATTTACTTGGGCTATGGGGGTTCCAGGTGGGCATGGGCTTACAATGGGCATCCAATCTGGGACCCACTTGGGTTAGCCAAATAGGACCCACATGAGCCAGCCCAGATGGGCTATCTTCAATGGGCACCATATAGGTAACAAATGGGATGTGGTTTTGAATGGGCCACTAACTACACTCAACAAAAATATAAACGCAACACCTTTGTTTCTGCTCCCATTTTTCATGAGATGGACTTAAAGATCTAAAATTCATTCCAGATACACAATATTACCATTTCTCTCAAACATTGTTCACAAATCAGTCTAAATGTGTGATAGTGAGCACTTCTGCTTTGCTGAGATAATCCATCCCACCTCACAGGTGTGCCACATCAATATGCTGATTTGACATCATGATTAGTGCACAGGTGTACCTTATACTGCCCACAATAAAGGCCACCCTGGAATGTGCAGTTTTGTCTCACAGCAAAATGCCACAGATGCCACAAGCCTTGAGGGAGAGTGCAATTGGCATGCTGACAGCAGGAATGTCAACCAGATCTGTTGCTCGTGCATTGAATGTTCATTTCTCCACCATAAGCCGTCTCCAAAGGCGTTTCAGAGAATATGGCAGTACATCCAACCGGCCTCACAACTGCAGACCACGTTTAACCACACCAGCCCAGGACCTCCACATCCAGCAGGTTCACCTCCAAGATCGTCTGAGACCAGCCACTCAGACAGCTGCTGAAACAATTGGTTTGCACAACCAAACAATTTCTGCACAAACTGTCAGAAACCGTCTCAGGGAAGCTCAACTGCATGCTCGTCGTCCTCATCGGGGTCTTGACCTGACTCCAGCTCGTCGCCATAACAGACTTGAGTGGGCAAGACACTTCACCCAATGCCTGCTGGTGGTGGTCAGAGGGCCGGGTGGCACCAGTGTCCGACAGCCTCGCCTCTGTCAGTGTGGCCCAGGGCAGCTGTGGCTACAATGTTGTAGCTTGCCACCATCAGCGTGTGAATGTTTGCGTGAATGGGTGAATGACTAAATGTAGTGTAAAGCGCTTTGTGGTCGTCCTCTGACTAAAAAAGTGCTATACAAATGCAGGCCATTTACCATTTATTTGACTCCCATGGGAGGAATTTGTCCCATTTTTTTTTGTCCAAGTTTAAAAGCCACTGTTAATGTTCAATACATTCCTCGTCAACGTTAAAGATCATGTTAAATAATCGAGATCTCAATTTCAATCAAAAATAATAGTGATCATCATTTTTGGCATAATTGAGCAGCTTTGCTGTTGCCATGGAAACTCATCAAAAGTTGCAATGTATGTCAAACCACTTGAACAACACAACCTTCAAAACAGGGGAAAAGTAATCTTTTAAATTAGTTTGAAACTGGGCTGTCATTTAAAAAAGTTGACTTTATGTAAAAAAAAAAAAAATAATAATAATAATAATAATAAAAAGGCGTGATCAGACCAATTACAACTTTTTGCTATCTAGCAATGTATTTCTGAAAACCCAACTCATAGATCAAGTCAATGTTGTCATAATTCTTGACTAACTTCAGTCGAGATGTTGGTTTGTTATTGACTATGATTACATAGAAACTTGTTCTCTATATTCTATCATCATTTACCTTTAATCCTGCTGTTGTTAAGAATGGGTCATACTAAGTTTTACTGTATGAGGTCAATATGCAACAAGTATTGCAAATTGGATTTTTGGGAAAAATATTCATCCAATGTTTCTGTTTTTTCTTTCAGGACCATGATTGATGAATGACTGATAAGCTATGATTTGCTATATTTTTATTTCTGTTCAAATGTATCCACAGGTTTCTTTAAAATACTTTGCTTTTCACTATTTGTATACTGTGAAATATTTTAAACATGTTCTGTACAAAAAGAAATGTCATAAAAGTATTTGTTACATATGAATCAGTCTTAATAAAAACAAATAAATTGACTTTGTTGTACAGTTGATTTAAATTATAGCTTGCTTGCATGACTTAAGTCTGTTAAATCTTGGAGAATGGGTAGCGTTTATAAATTTCTAATGTAAAAGATTTGGCATTTGTGGCATGTTGGAACTGAGAAAATTAATAAAATTCTATATCTTTGGTGGGAAAAACTGGGATTAAAGGAGTTAAACAATATATGGGTCTAACATGAGGCCAGTCAAAGTCCCATCTGGGCAAACCCACTTGGGGCCACCGTGGAAACTGAGGACAAAAATAGCTGGGTCCCAGATGGGTAACCCAAGTCCCAAGTTTGTTGTCAATCTTCCCTCGTTAATCTTCCCGGTTTGTTTTCCACGTTTTGTGGTCTCCTGGTTTCCCCTGAGGTTTTGTAAGTGTTTTTTTCTCCTCGTTTAATTAAAAATTAAGTTCTGAATATCTCAGCATTTGGGTCCTCTTACTCACGGCACCATGACAGAGGCCCTGTGCTGAGTTCTACTTAACACCTACCGTCTCCCAATGTACTCCACCCTTTGGACGATTTCCTAGTCATCACCCCTGCCTTGTGTCCTCCTAGTTTAGGGTTCCGCGCCCTCACCGAGACCTCTCTAACATCGGTGTCCCTTTGTCCGAGAAGAAGACAGATCCCCTTACCGCTCTGGAGTTCCTGGGCATCGACCTTGATTCGTCCTCTTTTCAAGCATCTTTGTCACAGGTGAATTGAATGTTCCTGATTCTGTCCAACTTCATTCTCACCGAATCTTGCTCTAAACAACAGCTTCTGTCGGTCCTAGGTTATCTAAACTATGCTGTGTGCATTATTCTTAAGAGGAGGTCTTTCATCTCTCACCTTCTATGGAGAGAGAAACACTAAGAAAAAACAAGGTTAACAGTTGAAATAACAGCTTTACGTTATTACTGGAGGTCAATATAATGGCATCCAGATGAAGTGATTGGCTAAGCAGTTTCTTTTATTAAAGCTTCTGGTCCAAAGACGGCAACTTCTGTCTTGTCAAAATTTAAAAGCACAAAGTTTAGAGTCATCCATGTTTTTATGTCTTCAAGACATGCCTGTAATCTACCTAACTGATTGGATTCATCAGGATTTATGGATAAATACAGATGTGCATCATTGGCATAGCTGTGGAAATTTATCCCATTCTGTCTAATGATTTTTCCAATTGGAACCATATATTTAGTATGAAGAACTGGTCCAAGCACAGAACCCTATGGTAGTGCACAAGTAACCAAACAATAAAACAAGGATTTTAAATAGAAAAATGTTGGACCTCTGAAATATATGATCATGCATATTTACTTGGTTTGGGCCCGCTTTGCATCAATTACTGTCTCAATGTGGCGTGGCATGGATGCTATCAGCCTGTGGCACTGCTGAGGTGGTATGGAAGACCAAAATGCTTCAATACTGGCCTTCAGCTCTTCTGCATTGTTTGGTCTCATGTCTCTCATCTTTCTCTTGGCAATGCTCCATAGATTCTCTGTGGGGTTCAGGCCAGGGCAGTTTGCTGGCCAATCAAGCACAATAATCCCATGTTCATTGAAGCAGATTTTGGTACTTTTGGCAGATCATGAACTCAGCATCTCCATAAAGCTGGTCTGCAGAAGGAAGCATGAAGTGCTCTTAAATGTCCTGGTAGCTGCGTTGACTGATTAATAAAGCACAGTGGACACCAGCAGATGACATGGCTCCCCAAATCAACACAGACTGTGGAAACTTCACACTGGACTTCAAGCATCTTGGATTGTGTGCCTCTCCATTTTCCTCCAGACTCTGGGAGCTTGGTTTCCAAAAAGGTGCACAATGTGCAGTTGTTTCTTTCTTTAGCCCAGGTAAGACGCTTATGACGTTGTTTGTTGTTCAGGAACAGCTTGAAAAGAAGAATACAACATTTGAACCCCATGTCCAGGATCCGTCTGTGTGTGGTGGCTCTTGATGCACTAACTCCAGCCTTTGTCCACTCCTTCTGAAGGTCCCCAATATCCTTGAAAGGCCTTATATTGAAAATCATCTCCAGCCTGCAGTCATCTCTGGTGCTTGTGCACCTTTTTCTTCCACACTTTTCCTTCCACATCACTTTCTAATAATGTGCTTTTATACAGCACATTGGGAACATCCAAATTATTTTGCAATTATCTTTTGAGACTATCCATATTTATGGAGGGAGTCAATGGTTTTCTGCATAACTGTCAGGTTAGCAGTCTTCCCCCTGATTGTGATTCCTATTTAACCAGACTGAGACCATTTAAAGGCTCAGGAACCCTTTGTAGGTGTTTTGGATTAATTAGCTGATTAAAGTGTGAAACTTTGAGCCTAAAATGTTGAACCTTTTCACAATATTCTAATTTTCTGAGATTTTGAAATTGGGGTTTTCATAAGCTTTAAGTCATAATCATCAATATTCTAACAAATAAAGGCTTGAAATATCTCGCTTTGTATGTATTGAGTGTATATAATTTATTAATTCACATATTAAGATTAATTGCTGAAACAAATTAACTTTTGCACAATATTCAAATTTTCGAGCTTCAGCTGTAAATACAAGATCATTGATGATCTCCCTCGACTTTGGCCTCCATGCAAGAACTCAACTTGTTGGGTACACATGATCGTGAGAACGGTGAGGAAACACCCCAGAACTGTATAGGGGGAAATGGTCAATGACCTGAAGAGAGCTGGGACCCCAGTAACAAGGGTTAATATTAGTAACACACTACGTCGTCATGGATTAAAATCTTGCAGCGCTCAAAATGTCCCCCTGCTTAAGCCAGCACATGTCTAGGTCCGTCTAAAGTTTGCGAGAGACCATCCAGAGGAGGACTGAGAGAATAGCATGTGGTCAGATGAGAATAAAATAGAACTCTTTGGTATAAACGCCACTCGCTGAGTTTGGAGAGGGAAGAATGCTGAGTTGCATCCCAAGAACACCATATCCACTGTGAAGTTTGGGAGTGGAAACAGTATGCTTTGGGGCTGCTTTTCTGCAAAAGGGACAGGACAAGTGATCTGCATTGAGGAAAGGATGAATGGGGCCATGTATTGTGAGATTTTGAGCTAAAACCTCCTTCCATCAGTGAGAGAACTCTAGATGAAACATGGCTGGATCTTCCAGCATGACATTAATCCCAAACACACCCTCAGGACAACAAAAGACTGGTTATGTAAAAAGTTCTGGAGGGGCCTAGCCAGTCTCCAGACCTCAATCCAGTAGAGAATCTATGGAGGGAGTTGAAAGTCTGTGTTGCCCAGCGACAGCCCCAAAAGATCACAGCTCTAGAGAAGATCTGCATGAAAGAATGGCCCAAAATAACAACTACAGTGTGTCCAAACCTGGTGAAGACCTACAGGAAACGTTTGACTTCTTTCATTGCCAACCAAGATTACATTGCAAAGTTTTGAGGTGAACTTTTGTTATTGACCAAATAATTATTTTCTGCACAAATTATACAATGTGATTTCCTCGATTTCTTTTTTACCTTCTTTCATTCACAGTTGAGGTTAAAATTGCAGACCTCTCATCTTTTGAAATGGGACAACTTGCAGAATGCGTGGCTGCCAAATACTTTTTTTGCCCCAGTGTATGGTATTTCTTGTTTTAGGAGGGTTGTAGCTACAAAGGCTTGTTTGTTGTCAAATGCATTTAAAAAATGATTTGTTTTGAAAAAGAATGGAATTTATTTACATTTAAACATTGTGTATTTAAGAGTTGTATAGCTCTAAAATGTATTTGGACTTTAAGACAAAGAAAAAAAATCTTTAAAAGGATTTTACTAAAGATATTTGTTCATTTACTGAGTAATTACATCTTATAATGTGGAAAATCAATTTCAAATCAATGTCCTTAGCTTTTCTAAATGCTAAGTCTGGGTAAATGAGAAAGATTGGGTGTGTAGGAGCATCCAGAATACCATGACTGAAATATCCATACTGAAGGATGCAACAGATGATCATTGTGGGGTTTTCTGACAGGAAAAAAAACATTTTTTCTCAGATTGTGAGCCCTGGAATACAAGCACGTCCATCCGTTCTTTATGTTTTAAGATGACACCATCATGTTTCTCCTACTCACGGCTTTTGGCTCAGTCATAACATTTTGATGTCCATGTTGCTGGAGATTGTGCAGAAGGGCGGAAACTCGCTTTAACCTCTCTGGCTGCGCGTTAAGCCGCCCACTGCCCAAAACCCTCCACCCTCAGTGGGAATAGTGAGCATGTAAAAAGGTGCATTGAGTTTGCTTGACCTCTGACCTGTGCTTACAGCCTCCTGAGCTGTGTGTGGGTTTTAGCTCAGCTGCAGTAAACCATCCTTTTGCATTTTTTTTTTACTCCCAGCGTCCAGCTTGACTCACAGTTTGTCTCCACGTGAAGGTTTGCGGAACACCAGCAGTAAGCAGCAAGGAAGAGGGAGACCCTGAGGTCCTGCCAGTCTGAAGGTGGAATGCCTTTGATTATACCATCTAATCCTCGCTGCAACGTGCCTGCTGGCCAGGAGAACGTGGGCGGCCGGCAGTGGCGGCGGCGGTGGTGCAGCTGGTTGTTGTTGTTGCTGGATGTTCCTCTCACACTTCCCTCTGACACAGGTAGGCGATTTATACCCAGCTGGAAGAGCTTCAGGCCTGTGTGTGATTCACATCAATCCAAATTCACCTCCTTTATTTCCCCCACAAACCTTTTTCTTTTCAAGCACCACTTCTGTTCTGGAATCTAGTTCTGCTTGGCACTGAACACAGCAGCTTTAATCCCCTGCTACCCAAAGGCCTTTTATTTATTTATTTTTTTCCCTGCAAGTGGATTTCTGCGGAAAGAATAGCTAAGCCTTTTTTTGTTTGTTTTTTACAGACGCCCACGATCGCAAAGGATTCGGTCCAATCTTTGTTTTCAACACAGACACTGCTGACTTTTTGCTCTCTTCCAATTTTTCAATTATGCGTCCCCTGGCGACCAGCAATTACAATTCACTTGAGAGAATATGAGCGCCTTGTTCCCTCTTTGCCACTGTGAGAGTTGGGCCTCTGTGACGTGGCTACAGTGTTCAGTCCTCTCGAAACAGAAACTTATCTATAACTATGAAACCACTATCCATCTCCGACATGGACAGAACCACAGCCTTAGGCTGATGCAAATCCCATTGATCTCTGAGCCTCCATCATAAACTCAAATAGAAGTCTGTTTCAATTATTTCATATCTGACATCCAATTTGTCTTACTTTGGATTGCAGAGGAAGCTGAATTAATTGGACTATATTGGATGGTGGAGCCAATGACAGGCTGGCCACGGCTGAAGGTAGGAGGTTCCAATGGAGTTTGCATTTTAAAGAAAACTGTTTTGGGGAAACAACAATATGAACAAACTCTCATGTGGAAGAATTCATATATCACATAAAAAATCCATTCTTTCAAAAAAAAAAAATTCACATACTGATGTCTAATCTAAGCTAAAGTTAATCAGAAATGTCAGTTTTACTCAAAACCACCTAAAGAAAACGTTTGGACATTCTATCCCCTAATAGCTAGTGTTACCCATTTTGATTGAAATAACTTTAGTGAGATGTTTCTTGCTGCCATCTATTAAGGCAAGGCAAGACAAATTTATTTGCATTGCATGTTTTCAGCAACGAAGCAATTCAAGGTACTTTACATGTGTATCCCTTTCCTACCCATGAATTAAAGGGGGGGGGCTCTGGTTCTATAAATCTCCTCTGACCAAAAACTCAGATGTCGCTTCACTCTAACCCCTCCTTTCCACCGGAAGCAAAAGCGGCGCATTACAGGAGCAGCACGTTTCACTTGCGTATTCTGCTGTTTGGCCCTTTCCACTGGGTGCGTATGAGGCGCATAGCAGCAGGGAATCAGCTGTCACAGAGAGAGCACGAAATCACGCAAGATGAACAAAATCACACGTGGATTCGTCAGTAAACACAACAACAAGCAGGAAAAGACAACAAGATGGCTCCAAAAGGACTGTGTTTTATGTTATGCCTGTTTTATATTCGCCAATAAGTTTATGTTATGTCAGGATATATGCAAAATCGGTTGAAGTGCAACTGCATAATGTTTGTGGTGATCCAAGGTAGTGTAGAGTAGACATGTAAATATGAAGGAGATTTGCAGAGCCAGAGGGCTGCTCCCTCCAAACGTATTTCGGTTTTGGAGTAGCTTACAGCGGGGGTCTGCAAATTCTCCCGCGAGGTACTGACTTCTCACCGGGCCGCACAGGTAGTGACCTTTTATAAGTAAAGCAACCGCAAAGCAGCACGTTTCTTTTATTTTGAAAATTTCCGGATGTCGAGCCGTTTGATTTCCTGTCTTCCCCTATCCAAAATGTAAAAATTTACGCGTTTCAGAGGTGTACCGCATAGAAAATAGGACTGCCACGTATATACTACAGCAGTGGCTATCAGCTGCGTATGAAGTGCTGCTCCTGTAACGTGCTGCTTACGCGTCCGGTGGAAAGGAGGGGTAAGAGCAAAATAAAAGAAAGTTAAGGTACCTTGTGTAAGATGAGAAATATTCTAAGCAGGCAGACTCTGGGTTATCGAATGGCCGCGGGCCTCTCCCGGTCATTAACTTCTCGGTTCCAATGTCGCCAGAGGTCCTCTGAGCGCTTCCGGGTTGCTCAGAATGCTGTCTGGATCCAACCTTTTGTTGTCTCAAACAGCAACGATCCTCTACAAGCTCTCCCATTTGGCTGGGTTAGCGAACGGCAGCCTATAGTCCCTCTGCGAGCTTATTTGCATCGGCTACTCGCTATGCTAAGCTAGCGGCAAAACAGTCCTAAAGCCTCGGGTGGAAACTTCACTGTCTTTTACCTCAAACTTTCGTGCAGGAACACTTCAGTGGATTGTCTGACGGACAAACCACGGCGCAGAGTACTATTATTTTCTCGAAAACGAGCAGACTTGCCGTGGTAGCTGTTAACTCCAGGCTAACCGAACCGGAACCCCCTTTTCTTCTTCTTCCCTCACACACACCCAGGTAACCTTCAAAAGCTCCCCCTGCGGAAAATACACTTCTCGCCTGTGTCATTAACAAAATGAAAATAAAAATATATAAAGGCACTTATAAACAGTGTAAATGCTTTTCTGAGATGAACTTTCTTTTTAATAACGTAAAAGTAAATGAAATTAACCCTTTGTAACTTCCCATGTTTATAAACTTAACAATTTAATAGCTTTTACTTCAGACTTTCAATGCATCACTACTTAACGGACTACACATGTTTTGGAGAAGAAAATAAAAGCAACAATAAAACAACAATAGAAACAAAAAGACAAAGAAATCAGTCTCTGACATTGGTCTGAGAATAGTTTGTCCCACTCCTCACTTGTTTTGCGTTGTTGTCCCAGTGTCTAGTTTAGCTTCACCTTTATATGTTTTAAACATCCATCCATCCATCCATCCATTTTCTTCCGCTTATCCGGGGTCGGGTCGCGGGGGCAGCAGCCTAAGCAAAGAGACCCTGACTTCCCTCTCCCCAGCCACTTGTTCCAGCTCCTCAGGAGGAACTCCAAGGAGCTCCAAGGCCAGCCGAGAAACATAGTCCCTCCAACGTGTCCTGGGCCTTCCCCTGGGCCTCCTCCCGGTGGGACGTGCCCGAAACACCTCACCAGGGAGGCGTCCAGGAGGCATCCTGACCAGATGCCCGAGCCACCTCAACTGACTCCTCTCGATGTGAAGAAGCAGCGGCTCTACTCTGAGCCCCCTCCGGATGACTGAGCTTCTCACCCTATCTCTAAGGGAGAGCCCAGACACTCTGCGGAGGAAACTCATTTCAGCCGCTTGTATCCGTGATCTCGTTCTTTGGGTCACCACCCAGAGTTCGTGACCATAGATGAGGGTAGGAACGTAGATCGACCGGTAAATCAGCTCTCTCTTCACCACGACAGACCGGTAAAGCGCCCGCATAACTGCAGATGCCCCACCAGTCCGTCTATCGATCTCCCGCTCCATTTTTCCCTCATTCGTGAACAAGACCCCCAGATACTTAAACTCCTCCACTTGGGGAAAGACCCCATCCCCGACCCGGAGAAGGCACCCGACCCTTTTCCGGCTCAAGACCATGGCCTCAGATTTGGAGGTGCTGATTCTCATCCCAGCCGCTTCACACTCGGCTGCGAACCGCTCCAGCGAAAGCTGTAGATCACGTTCCGATGAAGCCAACAGGACCACGTCATCTGCAAAAAGCAGAGACCCGATCCTGAGGCCACCAAAACGGATCCCCTCAACGCCTTGGCTGCGCCTAGAGATCCTGTCCATAAAAGTTAGGAACAGGATCTGTGACAAAGGGCAACCTTGACGGAGTCCAACTCTCACTGGAAACAAGCCCGACTTACTGCTGGCAATGCGAACCAAACTCTGGCACCGGTCGTACAGGGACCTAACAGCCCGTATCAAGGGGCCCGGTACCCCATACTCCTGGAGCACCCCCCACAGGGCCCCCCGAGGGACACGGTTGAACGCCTTCTCCAAGTCCACAAAACACATGTAGACCGGTTGGGCGAACTCCCACGCACCATCCAGGACCCTGCTGAGGGTGTATAGCTGGTCCAGTGTTCCACGGCCAGGACGAAAACTGCATTGTTTCTCCTGGATCCGAGGTTCGACTATCCGTCGGACCTTCCTCTCCAGAACCCCTGAATAGACCTTACCAGGGAGGCTCAGATGCCCCTGTAGTTGGAACACAGCCTGTGGTCCCCCTTTTAAACAGGGGGACCACCACCCCGGTCTGCCAATCCAAGGGAACTGCCCCCGATGTCCACGCAATATCACAAAGCCGCGTTAACCAACTCAGCCCCACAACATCCAGAGCCTTGAGGAACTCCGGTGGAATCTCATCCACCCCCGGAGCCCTGCCACCGAGGAGCTTTTTAACGACCTCAGTGACCTCAGCACCAGAGATTGGAGAGACCGACCCCAAGTCCCCAAACCCTGCTTCCCAATTGGAAGGCGTGCTGGTGGGATTGAGGAGGTCTTCGAAGTATTCCATCCACCGACCCAAAACGTCCCGCGTCGAGGTCAGCAGCACACCATCCCCACTGTAAACAGTTTTGGTGGCAGACCGCTTTCCCCCCCTGAGATGCCGGATGGTGGACCAGAATCGCTTCGAAGCCGTACGGAAGTCGCTTTCCATGGCCTCTCCAAACTCCTCCCATGCCCGAGTTTTTGCCTCAGCAACCATCCGAGCCGCATCCCGCTTGGCATGTCAGTACCTATCAGCTGCTTCAGGGGTCCCACAAGCCAAAAAGACCCGGTAGGACTCCTTCTTCAGCCTGACAGCATCCCTTACCGCCAGTGTCCACCAGCGGGTTCGGGGGTTGCCGCCGTGACAGGCACCGACCACCTTGCGGCCACAGCTTCGGTCAGCCGCCTCGGCAATGGAGGCGCGGAACATGGTCCACTCGGACTCAATGTCCCCCGCCTCCCCCGGGACGTGTTCAAAGTTCTGCTGGAGGTGTGAGTTAAAGCTCCTTCTGACAGAAGACTCTGCCAGACGTTCCCAGCAGACCCTCACAACACGTTTGGGCCTTCCAGGTCTGTCCGGCGTCCTCCCCCACCATCGGAGCCGACTCACCACCAGGTAGTGGTCAGTGGACAGCTCAGCCCCTCTCTTCACCCGAGTGTCCAAAACATGTGGCCGCAGATCAGATGAGACGACAACCAAGTCGATCATTGAGCTGCGGCCTAAGGTGTCCTGGTGCCAAGTGCACATATGGACACCTTTATGCTTGAACATGGTGTTTGTTATGGACAATCCATGACGAGCACAGAAGTCCAATAACAAGACACCACTCGGGTTCAGATTGGGGGGGCCATTCCGCCAAACCACACCCCTCCAGGTCTCACTGTCATTGCCCACGTGAGCGTTGAATTCCCCCAGCAGAACAAGGGAGTCCCCAGGAGGAGCACTCTCCAGCACCCCCTCCAAAGACTCCAAGAAGGGTGGGTAATCTAATCTGCAGTTTGGCGCGTAAGCACAAACAACAGTCAGGACCCATCCCCCCACCCGAAGGCGGAGGGAGGCTGCCCTCACGTTCACCGGGGTAAACCCCAACGTACAGGCGCCGAGATGGGGGGCAACAAGTAAGCCCACCCCAGCTCGGCGCCTCTCAGCAGGGGCAACTCCAGAGTGGAAGAGAGTCCAACCCCTTTCGAGGAGACGGATTCCAGAGCCAGAGCCGTGCGCCGAGGTGAGTCCGACGATGTCCAGTCGGAACCTCTTAACCTCGCACACCAGCTCCGGCTCCTTCCCCAGCAGAGAGGTGACGTTCCACGTCCCGAGAGCCAGCTTCTGCAGCCGAGGATCGGACCTCCAAGGTCCCCGCCTTTGGCCGCCGCCCATCCTGCACAGCACCCGACCCCTATGGCCCCTCCCACAGGTGGTGAGCTCATGGGAAGGGGGGGCCATGTTATCTCTTCGGGCTAAGCCCGACCGGGCCCCATGGGTAAAGGCCCGGCCACCAGGCGCTCTCCAACGTGCCCCACCTCCAGGCCTGGCTCCAGAAGGGGGGCCCGGTGACCCGCGTCCGGGCAAGGGAACACTGAGTCCATCTGTCTTGTTTATCATAGGGGTCTTTTGGGCTGCACTTTGTCTGATCCCTCACCTAGAACCAAATTGTCATGGGTGAACCTACCAGAAGCAAAAGCCCCCGACAACATAACTCCTAGGATCTTTGGGACACTCAAACCCCTCCACCGCGATAAGGTGGCAGCCCAGGGAGGGGTTTTAAAGATGGTCTCAAATTTCCTTCAAGCAAACTACCAAGGCAGGGTTTAGCAGCGATAAAACATATCCAAACTATAACACTTTCACCTCCATGCTTCACAGGTGATATCAGGGCTGTACAGTGCACATTTGATGAAAAAAAACAGTCTGTGCGATAAACAATTTTTCATATGTAGCATTTGTGCAACAGCTTTGCAAGCGGCTTGTTTTGTTTTTTGTTTCTTACTGTAAAGGCCAGTTCACATTTTCACATTTCGGCCGTCTCAAAGGACTGTTCCATGCCAAACTGTGCGACCTCCACCGAGCACTATAGGTATGTCTATCAAACTGCACAACATCTCTTTCTAACAGGATGCACCAAAAGCCAACATCACGAGCAGATCGGAGTCATAGAATTTCGGACACTGCCTTAATCCAGTGTTGCCAATTTAGCAACTTTGTTGCTATTACTAATAACTTTTCAGACCCCCTTAACAACTTTTTTCTTTTTCAAAAAAAGCGCCTTGCGAAAAATCTAGCAACATTTCTTACCACCATTAGATGCTTTCTGTGAAACTTTGTCACCAATATTCTCTGCAGATTAGAGACCCTGCTTGCTCTGCATCCAGACGCTCAGAATGGGAATGATCAGGAAACCAACTGAGAGGATGAGCTGCTGCTGAGATCTCGCGAGAGCTGTGCGTAAGTAATATGGCGGTAAACTGGTAAAACAAACAAACTCGGGTAAAAACAAACCATAACATTTGAGCCAAATATAGCAAACGTTTAATAATAATAACCATTATTTTGTATTTCTCCATAAACAAACTGGACGAGGAAACCTTGCACAGCCTGGAAAGCTACTTGGACGAATGCTTTGACAACATTGTTATGGGCAAGCCACAGAAATCCACCTCTGCTGTGCCGACAAGCACACCATCACAAAAACGCACTCGTTCTGAGGCCAGCACCTCCACAATTTCTCCAGAGAAAAGCTACAGCGATGTCCTGGACTCAATAGATAAGAAGCTAACCAGCCTAGACGGCCGTCTGGGCCTGGTTGAGGTTCTCCATAAAGAATTTCAAGCTCTAAGGGAATCTCTAGAGTTCAGCCAACAACAGGTAGCATCGCTCACTGCAGAAAACCAAACGCTTAGGGAGAGTGTAAAGAAAATCACTGAGGGGATGACGCAGCTGTCCGGAGAAAGGAAGAGGATGAAAGAAACTATCTTGGATATACAGGCGAGGGGAATGCGGGACAATCTTGTTTTTTCCGGGATCCCAGAACAGGCTGAGGACAACGCTGAATCCACCATCCGAGATTTTCTCCAACATCAGTTAAAGCTCCCAAGCGACACGGTAAAAAACATCACTTTTCACCGCGTCCACCGGTTCGGAGGCCAATTGTTGCTAAATTCGAGCATTACAAGCAAAAAGAGCAGGTCAGAGGCCAGGGCAGAGAGCTGCGGGGAACGAATTACAGCGTTAACGATCAATATCCGAAGGAAATCCTGGATAGAAGGCGCGTTTTGTTCCCAATCAGGAAGAAATATATCAGTGAAGGCACCAGAGCTACAGTAGCGGTAGATAAACTGTATGTTAATGGACAGCTGTTCAGGGACCCCCAGCTTACTCCTTGGCTTTATTAGTCATGTAACACTGGTCAGATAAGAGTTGTTTTAACAGTCAACTATAGTGTAATGTTAGCACAGCTCTGTAAAGTTGTTTACATTACTCAATGTGGGCGGGGCCAGGGCTAAGCACTGGGATACTGGCTCTTTTTTCTTTTCTCATCTTCACATGTCTATCACCAAATGTCTTTGTCACTCATTTTTCCTTCTTTTATCTCTCACAAACACACACAGAATGTTTTCATAACATAACTATTTCTTTTTCTCTCACCCTCACCCTTCACACCTTCACAACTTTCTTCTATTTCTCTCTTTCTTATATCTCGGCTTTTGGATTTTCAATCAGGCAACCCCAAGCACAAACTAATATTACACCTGTGTTTATCAGTTTCTATGGTGATATGGACTTTACAACTTTTATCTCAAAACTATGACTACTCTAAGGTTTGTCACGTGGAATATTCATGGAGCTGGCACCAGAGAGAAAAGAGTTAAGATTCTTAACCAGCTTAAAAGATTGAAGGCAGATGTCGTCTTATTTCAAGAAACCCATAAATCTACCTCAGCTGCAGATGATCTTAAATCCCCTGAGTTTCCTAATGTGTTTTCTGCATGCTATAACTCCAGACAAAGGGGAGTAGCAATATTAATAAATAAAAATGTAAATTTTACAGTAATAGATACAGTTACAGATCCAGAGGGTAGATTTATTATAGTAAAACTATCTATACATAACCAAAAGTTATGTATTGTCAGTATATATGGTCCAAATGTTGATGACCCCTCATTCTTTCATTCCGTCTTTTCTGTGCTCCTTGAACACATGGATTGCTCACTTCTTCTTGGGGGCGACCTCAACTTTGGTTTAAATGAAGAAACAGACAGGCTCAGCACAGCAGGGACTCAGCATAGCTGGAAATCTATAGATATAGTCAAACAGTACATGAGCGATTATGGACTTTGTGATGCATGGCGATCTCTTCACCCCAATGACAAAAAATATACTTTCTTCTCAAATGTCCACCATTCATATTCTCGACTGGATTATTTGTTAGTGAGCAGCTCACTGTTGACTGACATTTCAGACACTGAGATACACCCTATAGCTGTTAGCGATCATGCTCCTGTTTATCTAACTTTAGTAAATAAAACAGAAACACCTCAAAGCAAAAATTGGAGATTTGATATATCCTTACTTAAGGATAAGGAATTTATTAAATATTTCGAAAAAGAGTGGGCCTCATATTTGGAATATAACGACCTCCCTGGTACGTCGCCATCCATTCTTTGGGAGGCAGGAAAAGCTGTGATTAGAGGTAAAATAATCTCATTCTCGTCAAATAAAAAGAAAATGGAAAAAAAACGTATTCAGGAATTAGAAGAAACTATTAATTCATTAGAAGCTTCTCTAGATGAGGAGAGACTAGGCAAAATCCGTAAAGCAAAGCTAGAATTAAATCAAATTATTAATAAACAGACCCAGTTCTTAATTCAAAGACTTAGGATAGAAAACTTTGAACAAGGTAATTAATCAGGTAGATTTTTGGCTAACCAGCTTAAAATTAATAAAGAAAAAACAACCATATCTGCTATTAAAGATCAGACCGGGAATACAGTATATGATCCTGGAAGAATAAACAACACATTTAAAGAATTTTACAAGGCTTTATACTCACCAGAGATAAATCCATCGGATCATGAAATTGAACAATTTCTTGATAACAGAACACTACCTAAATTATCTGAAAGTCAAGAGATGGCCCTGGATTCACCACTAACAGCGGCTGAACTCCAGGAGGCCCTCCAAGACATGCCCAATAACAAGGCTCCAGGCCCAGATGGATTTCCAGCAGAGTTCTATAAAGAATTCTGGAATATTCTGGCACCAACATTCCACAGAATACTGCAGGAAACCAAGGAAAATGGCCGACTCCCACCAAATATGAATTCTGCCTACATTAGTCTTCTACTAAAATCAGGTAAAGACCCTTTGTTTCCTACCAGCTATCGTCCCATATTCCTCATTAATGTTCTTAAAATAATCTGCAAAGCCCTCGCAAAAAGGATAGAGAAAGTAACCCCTCTTATAATACATCCTGATCAAACCGGTTTTATTAAAGGGAGACATTCATCCACAAATTCACGTAGATTAATAGATTTAATAGATTTTTCTTACTGTAAAAACATTAAAACTAATATATTATCTTTAGATGCAGAAAAAGCATTTGATAGAGTTAACTGGAAATTCTTATTTGTAACCTTACATAAATTTGGCTTTGGAAATTCTTTTATAAACTGGTTGAAAATATTATACAGTTCACCAACAGCATGTATCAGGACAAATAACCAAACATCATCTAGGTTTTATCTTCAGAGAGGTACCAGGCAGGGATGTCCTCTCTCTCCCTCCCTGTTCGCTATTTTTATTGAACCACTAGCTGCAGCAATCAGGCAAACTCACAATATTAAAGGCATAAAATGCAATAACATAGAACATAAAATCAGTCTTTATGCAGATGATGTATTACTTTTTCTCCAGCATTCACCAAACTCTTTCTCTCAGGTAATCGGGTTGATAAACTCTTACTCAAATGTTCCAGATTATTCTATAAATTGGTTAAAATCTACAGTTCTTCCAATCAATTGTTCTGTCCAGAATCCAACTAATACACAACTGCAGTCAGGGAATATTACCTATTTAGGTATCAATGTCTCACCAAGACTGGCAGATTTAATAACGCTAAACTACATCCCACTTTTAAAAAAAGTGGAAGATGATCTTGCTAGATGGAAATCTCTACCCATATCACTTATGGGAAGGGTTGCTTCAATAAAAATGATGGTTTTGCCCAGAATCAACTACTTATTCTCAATGATCCCAAGTAAACCATCACTAGACTGGTTTAGATCTCTGGACTCCTCTATCTCTAAATTTCTTTGGAAAGATAAACCCCCACGTATCAGCTTAAAAACACTGCAGAAGACCAAAGAAAAAGGAGGTCTAGATCTACCAAACTTCCATCATTATTTCTTAGCCAACAGGCTCCAATACATCTCAAGATGGTTAAAACATAGCTACCTAGACGAGTCCTGGATAGACGTAGAACAGACACTATGTAATAAGATAAAACTTTCAGACCTACCATTTATTAGCTCAAATATAAAACAATATGAATGCTTTAAAAGCATAAATATCAGCTCCTCTCTGACAGCATGGTGGGAGTTTCTAAAAATGACAGAGTCCACAATAATCCCATGCAGACGCACACCCATCTGGAATAACCCCGACATCTTGCAAAAAAAAAAGTATGATAAGTTTCCCAGTCTGGAGGTGCAATGGAATTGAATACCTGGAACATATATTTGAAGGAACAGACTTTATCCCATTTAATACATTAATTACACAATATGGAATTGATAAAAACAAATTCTTAGAATATCAAAATTTAGGCTCAATACAGCTGAATTACAAATTCCAGCAAGAGTTTTAGATTTTCTTAATCTCAACCCCCCCAAATTGCTGTCTAAAATATACAAAACTTTATCTACATTAGATGAATCAATAGCCATCCCTATTTCAAAATGGGAGGTGGATTTATCAGACAGCTTTGACCAAAACGTCTGGTCTCAGATATGTTTAAGAACCTTTAAAATAACAAAAAATCCTCCTTTTCAATTTTTACAATACAAAATCCTTCATAGAGTACACTATACAGGTCAACGAATGTTTAGGATGGGTTTTACATCGTCTAATACCTGCTTACAATGCACAAGCAATATACCGGATACTTATATTCATGCGCTTTGGTTCTGTCCACCTGTTAAGAAATTTTGGTGCCAGATATGTGAGGAGTTATCAAAGTGTCTCAAATGTAACATTCTACCTTCTCCCTCAGTTTGCTTGCTAGGAAATTTAAATTATGTCACCATGGACACAAAGTCAGCTCTAATGGCTCACATTGCCTTATGCATCGCTCAGAAAACTATCCTCCTGAACTGGAAAAATAAAAAGGATCTTAATCAGTATCGAGATCTCTTGTTGGACCACATTGGTCTTGAGACGGCCTCTGCCTTCATATCTGATCATTCTCTCTGGGCTCCTTTGATCGGCTCCATCACCTAGTAGGGGTGGGGGTGCACCTGGTTCTGTCGTGTGGGATACTGTTGCTGATGTGGGGGTTCTTGGGGTTGGGGGCGTCTGGGGGGGGGATCCCTGGGGGTGGGATCACTGGGCAGATGGGGCGCTGGATGTCGTGGCCCCAACCTGGGGTTGGGCTTTGGGTGGTAACTCCTGACGGCTGCATGCAGTGCCTTAGGGGGGTTGCACTGGTGGACATGGATTACTGGCCTGGTGGCCATGCTGCTCCTTTCTTTGGTGTCTTGGTATGTCAGTGAGAGTGTATGTGTTTAAGAGGGAGGGAACGTAAGACTGTGTCGTGTATGTCTTTGTCTACCTGTCAAGTTGGGTCTTGGGCTGCCCTCTCACCTGGCGCACCTCAGGCCTTACATCTAATGGGGGGCCTATTTCCCCTCCGTCACTCCCTGCCAACTGGTGCGTCGGTCAATCCGGTTTCGGACCTGGTGCATGCCTGGGTGGACCGGTGGGTCGGTCGGCCGATGTGCTGGGCTGATGTCTTCCTTTTGTTGGTTGGGGTACCTCTTTCGGGGGTGCCCGTTTTGGGATTTTTGGGTGGTGCCTGTTCGGTGGCTCGGCGGGATATGGATCCAGCGTCTCTGCTCGTTCGATCACCTGTTCTGTGCGCATCGTGCGTGGTCTGTTATTTGTCGGGTTGGACTGGCCCTGGCCTTTGTTGGATACCTGGTCTCAGCACTCTGCATTGCGCGGGATCAGGACTCGGGAGCTGGTACAACTTGGTGTCCAGGTGCTGGCTGGGCTTGGCCTGGGGATGCCGTCCGTCCACTGCGGCTATCAGTGGGGCACCCCGACATGGGGCAGGGGTGGGGCGCTGGGATTTTGGCAGTGGGAATATGCCTGGGGTGGCGCTATTTGATCACTAGCTAAGTCAGGCTGCTAAAAATCTTTTCGAATATTTCTAAAATTCTAACAGGGCATGCAGACAACCTTCTTCAACTCTCACATGTCATGTAAACCAAACACAAGCCACAGCTACATTTACTAAACTGCTACTCAAACATTTGAGTTATTACCCATTGTTTATTTAATGTAACAATGTAAAATCATCCAACAACTTTGCACTGATGAAAATACTCTAATCTCGGGATGCTAGATACTTGAAATTGCCAGTTAAACTGAAAGCTTTACCGGCTTTTCAAAACCATGTTGAATAATTTAACCAACAATCTAAATCTTATGGATTCTTTTAATCTTGTGCAATGTTCCCCACACATAAACATGGATCTTTATGTATCTCATGGTCTGCCCATTTTTAACTTAGAGATTTGGGAAGCTATATTTTCTGACCATATTCCTGTGGAATTGGTATTTCCCTTGCTTGTACCACAGTTACTGCTCCTGCTCAGTGTTGTCCTCTTTTTAACTCTTCCACCGCTTAGCAATTTTCAAAAATCTTAACCAGCAATGTTAACTGCCCAGCTTTAAATGCAACAAGACTGAATACGTCTGCTAATTGGTTTTTTTTTCTCGTTTGAAAGACTGCTTTGGACACTGTGGCACCATTAGAAAACCTAAGACAAAATCTGTCCACCTGACAGTAGTATCAAAGAAGTGTCAACGTTGCCAAAAAAAGCTAATTTTTTAACATTATTCTGTCAAACTGTCATAATGCATGTGTAGTATTTAAGATTATTGAATCTATTTTAATATGTCACAATCTGACTGCACTTAACCCTCCCCTACTGCCTTTTATGGCTTTCTGCACTTTTTTGTTCAAAGGTTATCCTCAGCCAGAGCTAAAATCTCTCCTTTTGTTAACGACCCCGCAGTCTCTGTTCCTGTCTTTGACAGGTTGAGGCTGTGACCTTGTCTTTGAAACAAATGACTGTTGGTCATTTGAAGCCTACAGGGTCTTCAAATGATTCTGTCCACTAGTCGAGTATTTAAAGAGGTTTTACCCATGATTGGACCTGTGGTTCTTGAACTGGTAAATTCCAGCTTGTTGACAGGCGTGGTCCCAAGTGCTTTCAAAGATTCAGTAGTACATTTATTTAAAAAAACAGCCCTTAAGCTGCAGTCCGGAGTATTTGAGCCAGAGAGATTTTTTGAATCCGACATACCAAGGCCCCTCCCAAAACACTCCCCCCTCCCCTCCCCTCATTAAATCTTTGAGATACTGGTTTTAAAGCATTTGAAGGACATCAAAGGCCCCCTGCTGGACCTCCAGCAGTTTGCTTACAGGACAAACAGATCGCCAGATGATGCTGTCATCTTTGGACTGCACTTCATTTGGCATCACCTCAACCACCAAGGAATGTACACCAAAATCCTGTTTGTGGACTTCAGTTTGGCCTCAATCACAGTCCAGGCCTCTACCTGTCAGTCAATCACAAGTTTCCTGACTGACCGAAGGAGCAAGTGAGGATGGGGAGGATTTTC